>OZ026596.1:42941407-43091407 GCA_964020085.1 Micromussa lordhowensis
TGACCCTTGTATTAAAGACAATTAAGAGTTTTGGTACAATTCTGTTTTCCTATTACAGGACACTCTGGAAAATCTGGCCTTGGAGGAGATTGACCAGTCTAATGCAGTCCTCTTTATTCATTATGACGAGGGCACAAAAATGATTTACTTATATGGCAAGGTAAGACTATTGCACATGGCACACTGGAAGTCATTCTCACTAGTCAAGGACACTTTCAGTCTGTTAGAACCTGAGCAAATCCAAGGTGGATTGTTAAATCTGATGTTTGAATTAAAGCTGAAAAACCAGAAAGAACTTTGCACCATTCCATAACAGTGAACTTTCCCCCCTCCCCACTGGGACAAATGTGCTACAAAATTTGTCAAATTTGCTAAATTCGTAACAGGAAATCTGATACCTCAGAACCTCTTAGGCAACAGTTCTAGACTACTGGTAAATTGGCGATGTATGTATTTACCTCCAGGACCTGCTTAAGGCTGGTCAGCATAGTAAGAATAGATATCAATTGTCCCAATGAACACAGTAAAATAAACACTGTTTTTGTAAAATTAAAATTTTACCTACCATCTGGGCATACTTACAAGAGATTCTTCTTACTCCTTTAACAGTATTAGTCCTTCCTTTAGAAGAACCACATGCAAAGCTGATCTATATTTTAATAAGTTGACCTTTATTTTCATGTGGTTTATTTAAGCAATTCCTCAGGGATCGGTGACCTGTATCTCGGGAAGTAAACTGTAAGCACGATTTGCTGTTTCGACATGAAAATGGAATTGCACTGTTGATGATCAGAAAAGCGCAATAATGTGATGACGTTTTGTTGAATAGGGTGACAGCATCATCAGGTACTACGAGTTGGATCCTGTAGCACCCCACTGCTATTGGTTAACAAACTACAGCTCCAATGTACCTCAGCGAGGTGCCTGCTTCATGCCAAAACGGGGATGTGATGTTACACACAATGAGGTTGCAAGATGCTATAAGCTTGTTGCTAAAGGGTCTTGCGAACCAATCAGTTTTACAGTGCCACGAAAGGTAAGTAGCCCTGGATGTGTTAAAACTGTTATTTGGCTTTTTATAATTGCTGCGCAGCGAACGTAGCGAGCGAGCAGCAACATAAACAGGATTTAAGAAGAATATATAGAAGTGGATACGAATTCTTGAATTCATCACTTTTTACCAGAATGCATTGCATTTAACCAGAGTGCACTGCGTCACTTTTTACCAGAGTGCATTGCGCCACGAACAACACGAGCATGTTACACCGCCGTAGATTTCAGTGAGAAAGGTTAGTGGCTTGTTTTGCTCTGATGTACCTGTGAAACGATGTGAAGGAGATCGTGCTTGACTTTCACAACTCTTGCTTTTGTCTTTAATGTAGTAAGTGAAAGTTTGTGAATCTTGATGATTAATTGTGACAACTTAATTTTAACTTCTTCATTTCTTAGCAGTCTCGCCTCCTTGGTCAAATTCGTAAATGAAGAGCAATTCGTCGTTACTAAAGCTTGTAGAATAATTAAAAAAAAAACGAAAACCGTACAACACACTAATTTCATATATGCTGCGATCTATTCATCCAAACATGAATTAAAACTGAAGCGTTATTAGCATTTTCACACGTCGCGATGGACGCGTCCTCGGCACAGTCTGTCCATAGTTAGTAGAGGAGACTGGTTATGAAACCCAGTGAACATCAAAGGCCGATGTCTTTGTTATGGTTTTCCCTTAGTCACGTGATCATGACCGTGCACAAGGAAATCAACATGGCGATAGGAGTAACGTGAATGTGCGGAGACTTAAGCTGTATTTCGCCGGATTTTTAGCTCAGATTAGTCTCGATTCGATAAGTGTTATAGCTATATAGTTCATTAGTCGTCATGCCTGGAGATAACTGCGCTGTGTTTGGCTGTGGGAGTTGTAGAAGAACGAAAGGGATCGGTATTTGGAAGTTGCCCGCGGCGAAGGACGAGGCACACAAGAAATGGCGGGACGAGTGGTTGAGTGAGATCACAAAGACGCGTGAGATCGACCATGAATTTCGAAAAAGGATTGAAAATGACAGTGTTTACCTGCGAAAAACACTTCGACGTAGAAGATTTCGAAACATGTAAGTACGGCTACGATATACAGTAGAAATTGAAGACATGCTTTCGCTTTGCCATATGGTTTTGTTTATTTACGATCTCTGTGAAATTTTCTTGAATGTTAATTTTCATCTTTCTTATTTGTGTTTTCCTTTATTTTCAAATGCAGTTCAAACGGCGAAAATGACGAAGAAGAAACCACGATTCGGCGCCATCCCAAGATTAAACATGCCAAGGAAAAGTCACGAGTCTGCAAAGCCTACACCAAGACCTGCTTGATCGGTTGTCAAGGAGCACGATCAACAACCCAAGGCATGTTACAAGTCGTTTGGTGAATTGTGCCAGCGAATCACTGGCTTGAAAACCCTGGCAGGGTGGAAATTCAAAACAATATCAGACAGAGTTATTCTGAAAAAGCCCCTTGGACCTTTCCTTCTCCCAGAAGTAGAAATAATGATAGATGACAGTCTTGCATACGCTGTGAAAGCTTTTGGTTGTTTTCTTCCTGAAGATCATCCCCTCTATGTTACTCACCGGCGTTCAGTCAGAAACATTTCAGTATGTGAAATTGTAAGAGAGCTGGAGTGCTATAAACTTTGCTGTGGAGTGGAAGCCAGTGAATTAACAAGCCAGCTGTATCATCATGTAATTCCGATAAATGAAGACCCACTTCAGGCATGTGAGCAGGGTGAGCAGTTTCCCAACAAAGGTTTCTGGAGGTCAAAGGACTGTCATCTCATGTGCGAAAAAGAAGTCGGGGAAGGTGCATGCCCGCAATGTTTGGAGTACCTGGTTTCCTCAAGAAAGACCATAAACGCAAAGGAAAGGCGGCTCTCCAAACCTGCAAATGTCAAGGCACCGGTATCAAAAACTAATCCAGAAAGAATTAAACTGACATTACAAGAACAAAGACTGAAATGTGCCGAACTTGAGCGAGAGCTAAATGAAATGCGAGCAGCAATTGTCAAAACAAACATTGAAGTTGACCATGGACTTAGCAACGACTTCACTAAAATCCTTGATGAGGCTGATGACAAAATCACTCCTTTTATGAGCCTTTTCTGGCAGCAACAGAAGAAATTGTTCTCCAGCAGTAGTACTGGAGTGCGATACCATCCAATGATCATCAGGTTTTGTCTTTCACTTGCTGCTAAGTCACCTTCATGCTACGAAGAGCTTAGAAATAGTAAAGTGTTGGTACTCCCAAGTCAGCGACGCCTGAAAGATTATCGAAATGCCATTCGGCCACAACGTGGATTCCAAGAGGAAATTGTTCAGGAGTTGAACTCCTTAACTGACACATACTTTGATGTTCAAAAATATGTGGTTCTTTTGTTTGACGAAATGAAAGTCATGTCAAACCTTGTTTTGGACAAGGTAACAGGAGAACTGATTGGTTTTACTGATCTTGGAGACTTGGAACTTAACTATGCTGTTTTGGAAAAAGTCAATGAAATTGCAACACATGCTCTTGCCTTTCTGGTTCGTGGAGTTTGCACTGACCTCAAGTTCTGCCTTGCACATTTTGCCACAACTGGTGTTACTTCTGCGCAATTAATGCCCTTGTTTTGGGAAGCTGTTTGTATTTTAGAAACTAGTTGCAATCTGTGGGTCATTGCTGCCACATCTGATGGTGCTTCAACAAATAGGAGGTTTTACCGCTTCACAAACCCCTTGATGGAGATGCAGGCACTGATGTGTGTTATCGTGCAGTTAACATCTTTGCACCGCATCGCTTTGTGTACTTCTTCTCTGATAACCCACATCTAGTCAAAACAACACGGAACTGTCTCATGCACTCTGGATCTGGAAAATGCACCCGATATATGTGGAAAGATGGGCAGTATTTATTGTGGCAGCACATCACAGAGATTTTCTATCAGGATGTGGACAATGGCTTGAAGCTGTTGCCTAGGCTGTCATATGAGCATGTAAACCTGACCCCATATTCTGTCATGCGAGTGAATCTTGCTGCACAAGTCCTGAGTGCATCAGTCGCTGCAGTTCTGAAGACATTTGGACCTCCAGAGACAGCAGCAACTGCAAAACTCTGCGAAATGGTCGATAGCTTTTTTGATTGTCTCAATGTGAGAAGCACGACAGAGCATCAGAGAAAGCGCAAACCATTCTTGGCTCCTTATACTTCTGTTGGTGACGAAAGGTGTGGTTGATGTTTTTAAATTTTGTTTAATTTATAAATTATTATTTAGCAAAATCATAGTAGAGTTACTAGCTATGGCAAAATACAATGTTAACCTGGGGTATAAAATCACCCATTGTAAATGGTTTCTTTATATACATGTATAATACTTTATTCAGAATTTACAAATCGTCAAAAGGAGGGCCCAGAGGTTATCCCTATTAAAGGGCCTTCTACCTAACTACAATTAAATATGATCAAATACTAATTTACAATGGGGTGTTTATCAGAAAATTTATTTTGCTTTAAAAGACTTCTGTTTAATTAGTAAACCAATTAAAGCTGCTTGGATACTTTTTTATAATGGAGTGCTAATTATATAGAGGTATCTTTTACTTTATATTGCCTTGTCCATGTCAAGAAACAGTAATTGATGACCTTTCTTTTATTTCCTAGATTTGCATGGTTGATGGAGTTCCTAGACTACCTGAGGACGTGGAAAGAGAATGTTGACAACAGACCTGGTAACTTCACCCAGAATGCCAGAAACCGAATGTTTCTCTCATGGCAGACATACGAGGGCTTCCGCATATCTGCGCATTCTGTTGTTGAGGTAACAAAATTTTTGCTCCAGGAAGGGTTTGAATTTGTCCTCACAGAACGGTTCTGCCAGGATCCAGTAGAAGAGTACTTCGGGGGCCAGCGGAAACTGGGTAGACGCAGTGACAACCCTGACATAAAAACATTTGGGTACAACAGTAACACACTAAGAATGCAGAGAACAGTGTCCTGTCAGAGTGGCAACACAAGGGGCCGAAAGGACAAGACACGAGCTTGAGAACAAGTTACTGATGTTAAGTTACCATGTCGAAAAAAACTGAAACTGTAGTCAATTAAGTCATTTCAGTGTTTTCATCATTGAGGAGATTAATTACATAGCATCCAGTGTACATTTTCCCGGCGTGCCCAATCAATGAAAACCAATAATCAATATAATAGTTATCAATCAATATAATCGATATTAATTAATTGGTTAATGTCGGAAATCAATGAAAATCTATCAAACATAAAGATAATAGCAAATTACATATTCGACCGGATACCCAGGCTGTATATACAGCAAGTCCCTGGAGCAAGTCTGAAATTGAAGGTATCCTCTTCCAAGAGTTACCAATGATAATCGATGGCAATTGATGATAATCGATTTAATGGATAGAAATTACCAGGACTAGAGTTGAGTATCAATTTTCATCGATTGAGGCAATTGATAATATCAATTAATCATTATCGATTATATTGATTGCCTTCTGATGATCGATTTTCATCGATTGGGCACGCCAGGACATTTTTTATTATAGATACAATTATTTCATGTCATTTGACGAAGATCTTTTAGTACTTTTTAAATAAGTACGGTTTCTTAAAAGTTGAATTATGTGGTAATTCTTTAATGTAACCAAGAAATACAAAGAGACCATTAAGGAGAATTTTTTATTGATCATTTAAAGTGAAAATACTTGTCAAGAATAGCAGTTGTGTTTCATTATGATTGTGCATGTGAGTGCAAGTGGTGATTCTTAAGTGCAACTGGGAAATACAAGGAGACCATTAAGGAGAACTTTTATATTGATCATTTAAAGTGAAATACTTGTCAAGAACAGGTTGCAGTTGTTTCATTATGATTGTGCATGCGAGTGCAAGTGGTAATTCTTAAGTGTAACTAGGAAATACAAGGAGACCATTAAGGAGAACTTTTATATTGATCATTTAAAGTGAAAATACTTGTCAAGAACAGCTTGCAGTTGTTTCATTATAACTGTACATGTGAGTGCAAGTGGTAATTAATTGCAGCCCTGTGTCTCTCATAACCTCCTTTGGTTTTGTACTTCTTTCCGCAGTCATTGCAAACAATTTCTTGACGCTGAGCCTACAAAGGTATCACAAACAATAAACTACTCAAGAGTTTAAAAATAAAAATTCGGTGGGCACTTTTTCGAAACAGAGAGTATCGTGAAGCCGGGAAGCTCTACCAATTACAAGGTTTACCGAATAGAATAATTTCTACATTCCGGAGCTTTGAGCTCTTTAGAAGCTTTTTATAAGTCTTCCTTGTTTCGCAGGAGCCCTAACGAAGATTGCCTTTGAAGAAAGGACAATATATAAGCATGGTTTTCACGCGAGCGTTTGTTTACACGCGTCGAGAAGCCCATCTGTGGCAAATTTAAGCTCAGTAGTGCGAAATTACAACTTTTTCAACTTACATTTCTAACTGCGACGGAAAATTGTTCCTCTACTTGTTCATCGTCTTCCAAAATACTCAAGATCGCTTCAAAATCTTCTCCCCATATAAACAGATCGTCTACATTGTCCGCCATCTTGAATGAACTTGTGCACGATCAGAGTCACGTGACGGGTCTGTTCAACATCGCCGACCACGCTATTGTTTAACCCTTTGATGTTTGCCGGGTTTCATAACCAGTCTCCTCTACTAACTATGGTCTGTCAACATTCTAGAGACATCTAATGCGTACCAGTACAGAATTTATAAGTTAGATTTCTGCTCCTACAATTTCCACATGTATCGATTTTCGCGATCTGGTAAAGGGAAGGTTGATGTGTATCGTTTCATGTCCAAACATAGTTCAAATCACTATGTGCTTTTTTGTCACACCTCGCCATCGATGCGTGATCATGCATGAAGTTGATGCATACAAGGACAGGTTTTACTACGATTATCAGTTGAGTAAGGCACGACGGAAGGTTGGTGACAAAGTTTTGGCCTCAAATTACGTTGTTGTCATGGGCAACTTACCTCGTTTCCATTCGTAACGATATCGTCAGCCGTGCGTCGCCTGTCTCGTCGCCTACTATTTCGCGCGCTTTCCTGCCATTGATGTCAACGGCCGACAAAATTGCCACTGGAAACGGAGCCAGTTGCCCGTGACAACATGATTTTCATGTTAAAACCTGTTGACCAAACGTTCGTTGCGCTTTACTCAAGTGATAATCGTAGTAAGTTACACAGCACAATTTGACACTACTTTGAGAAATAAATGTTACTGCAAGTCTTGGAACGCGCAGATAGATAAAGCACTGCGTAAAATATGTCACTATCAACAGAATGTGCCGCAGCATTACTATCTATTAGATACCCTACTTTTAAGTCGGAGTTAAAAAAGTCTGTGTTTAATCTTAGTGGCCTAACTGGTCAGTGTGTATCTGTGGTTTCCCTAGCATGACATGATCAGGAGTATTTCTTCTCCCCCTCTGGATGGGATGTTAGTCCATTGCAGCTTAACCTACCATATTAACTGTACTGGCACGTGTGGACTCGGATACCTGGCTGGAGGGAGTGAGAGAAATTATCTTACCCTAGAACACAACAAACACATTGACTTCAGACAGCCAGTCAATCTGGAGTCCAGGCCCCTGTTGTTCGAAGGCTGGATAACGCTATCCACCAAATAAATCGTTATTCAGTGGTTAGGTGTTAACAAAACAAACCACGCTATCCGCTGGATAGTGATTTATCCGTTGGATAGCGTTATAAATAAATAAAAATAATAAATATAGATTTATATAGCGCCATCTTCCATTAAGTGTCCATGGCGCTTTACAATGCTCTAAAAATTACAAATCCTAAAACTTAATAAACTATAGAATACAATGAAATTACATATAAAAGGTAAAAAAACTACAATTAAAAACTACAAATCAAATGCACGCTTAAAAAGATGAGTCTTAAGGTTAGTCTTAAAAACTGTTTCAGATGATGAAAGCCTGATCTGGAATGGTAGTTTATTCCAGAGTCTTGGTGCCGCCACGGAAAAAGCCCTTTAACCATATGTTTTAAGATTCGCTCTAGGCTCATCAAGCAACCTGTTGGTTGAAGATCTTAGCGTGCGACGAGAGTCATTATACTTCAATAGATCTTTAATGTAATCAGGGGCCAGTCCACCTTTCCAACAACCCGGGCCAGCACAGTAACGATTAGGCCATTGCAGTTTCAATGTTTTCACTGGTTCACTGATTCATACTTCGTGAAATATTATGCAACGTGTATATCACTTAAAAATGCCTTTCTCATTGTGGCAAGCAAACTGACGTGATTTACAGTGGTTATGGTGCGCAGTAAAGTGAATTTCTAGGGTGATAATGCTTCATAAGCTGTTATAACCATTTATTGAGTGTTTTTTTTTTTGTAAAAAAATACCTCTTAGTCAACGGGCCCGGGCTATGTTATGAGCGGCTCAAAGGATGAATGAGGATGTATGTATGTCACACCAATCATATTGGGACTACGAAAAACAACCAATCAGATTACTGCTTGTAAAGGTGACTCGTGTGAAGAGTTCATCTCAATTTTAGAACATCCACCTTTGTTTTTCTTCAAACAGAAACAGGTATTCTTGTATTGGCCTTATTCTGACATTGCCGATGCCGCGTTTACTACGGTTAAGCCCAGTACTTTGTAGATGGGTTTCGTAAGAGTTCAGAATTCGATAAATCAACCAAGAAATCAGTCTTTGGCATACTCTAACATGTCATCAAGGCTCTGCTTTTTGCATTAAACGAAATTTCGACTGAAATGAGTCTTTGCCGCTCGACAACTTGGTGATTTCTAGGACAAGAACTATTGCTTTCAGTGCAAAATGCACTATTTCGTCCGTGATGGTATTCGCCAGGTTCCCTTTGATACAATTTGCATTATGCGAAGTTCACGAAAAACGAATTAAGTCCAAACCATTAATTTTCTGTTTGCAAAATGTTTTAGTTCCTGAATGCAAGTCTCGATTAAGTAGCGCTGTTCATAGAGTAATACTGTCTTCTCGTTGGAACGTTTCTTGTTCCCGATTGTGAGGTACTCATTTGAAGTGGTTTTCTCCGTTATGCTTGTCCAAAAGGGACAAAATATCAAGATTGACATATGTACATTTATATCAAGTTTCATACATCAATGTTAAGATCAGTATAGATAGACCAAAATTTGCATAAATCTTATACAGGCATATCAAGATTTAGATATAGAATTCTCAAACTCATTAATAATTCATCAAGTTAAAACAAAGGAAATCATGTTAAGAATTTGATCTTTTATCTTTAAGCTAAGCGGATGTAAAACCACGGTGGTGTTAATGTTTTACTGTTGTATCAGGTTATTGTAATTTGCTATTTGATGTTATGAGGGATCAGTAACAGGACATTACCGCTGCATTTGGTTTGCGTGGTCGTATTAACGGGGTAAAATTATAACGGATAATACAGGTTGGGATTTCAGAATGTGGTCGTTGGTCGTATTAACGGGGTGGTCGCATTAACGGGGTTTTCTTATGAGCAAATGTATGGGCGTTTCGCCGGGACAAAAAAAAGTGGTCGTAATAACGAGGTGGTCGTAAGGCGGGGTTCCACTGTAAAAAAAAAAATTATTTGGACCGGATTTGAACCCGGAACTACCCGGCGCTTGTAGGAACGGCTTCTTACCACTAGACCACTAAAGCACAAGACGACGGTAGCGGTAAGTAGCCGTTCCTACTAGCGCCAGGTAGTTCCGGGTTCAAATCCGGTCCAAATAATATGATTTCTTTTAACTAAATATTTAATATAGTCTTGCATAGAATATCACTGATCTACACTGATTAGGCGTAAGCACAGATTTCAAATGGTTAACTTTTTGTTAAGGTTTGGTGATCGACCTTTTCCACTGACTTTCTAAAATTATTTTTAGCGAGTAATGATATATGCTTACTACAGGGTATAGAATAAGCGCATGAATTATATTGTTTTAAAATCGAGTTTTGTTCAACCAGCGATGTGGTGGTCTAATGGTTAGAAGAGAGGACTAGAAAGCGAAGATTCGTAGTCCTGTCCGAACACTAACAACTGTCTTTTTACAACAAAATGCTGACTTCCCAGAGTTCATTTCAGACTGTTAGTGTTCTAAACTAACGATAATCGTTAATTCAAAGGGACTTTACAATTAACGATAATCGTTAATTCAAAGAGGAGAACATGTTGCAAACGAGTCGGCAAGACGGCGGGCAAGCGAGCAAGCGGAAGGAGCGCGCCTGGGGCGAGCAAAAAATATGGGCGACTGTCGTAGCTTAACTTCGGGAAAGCTATATATTTGTACAGAGACGTCCGTTTCTTGCTTCAATTTGATCGAGCTTTTAAACGAACAGTGACAGACGCAATTGTTGGAAGCCGTATCTTTGTAAAAAGGAAGCGTATTTACGCGCACTATTTGCTTTTAGCCGACTTGATGAAGCTCGTAAAAGTAAAATAAAATTAATGTTGTTACAATCTAACGTTTGCTCATAAGAGTAATGTTTGTGAGAGTTTGAATTAAAATTGAATTGATTGCTGGGCGCTTGTCAAAAATGATGTACCGGACGTTAATGATCATTGGTTCTCGTACGATAGTTGGCGCCCCAAGGGAGCGCGGCTTGTTTGGGGGCGTTCGGTTAAAATTCTGGGATTGAATGCAGGCGTTTCCGACGCTCGCCTCACCCCCTCCCCCTGCTACTTATTTTTCGCACTGGCTCGGAGTTTCATTTCCTTCGCGTGCTTTTTTTAGAAACGCCTGCTACGCAGTCCATGCCAGAATCAAGTCAAAGTGTTTTGACTCGCACAGTAAAGAGCCATATGACTTTTGTTTTCCAGTCAGAACTCTTTCAGGAGGACTTGTTTCCAGACACTCAGGGCGATGAACCGTCTCTTTCTGCATCTGAGTGGTTGGAAGGCCAAGATGCTGAGCCCAAAACGATCTCACTCAACCCAGGTGTTGGAGGTGCCTCTAAAGCTTCAAAAAAGTCAAAGAAAGGATTATCTTCTATTGGTAAGAAAGTGCCAGTGAAGGCCAAGAATGAGGAGGATGACGAGCCAGTAAGTACCCTTGCCACTGTAAAAGGGGATCAAACATCCAGTTTCTCCCCACAAAATGTTTTACCAATGTTAAATGTTTATAATGCTTTCTGCGCCTGGTTATACCTAGCTGTAGTTCTCCTGCATGCCATGTAACTGAAAGAAGTTTACAATTATTTTAAATAAACACATTAGGCTTAAAACTCCCCATGTACAAGCATGACCGATGAGATGAACCAGGCTTTACTAAGAAGTGGTCAGAGCTGGACTGGAACTAGCGACCTCCAGTCTGGCGCCTGGCGTTTGGCCCTAATACTCAGCCGTGCTGTCTCCACAATCAATAAACTTGATTATCTAGACAACAGGTGGAGAGGCTTTGAATATCACACGAACTAGGGAGTTTTGTCTTGTTGTCCCTTTTCGCGTAGACTGGGATGTAATGTATCCATCTAATAAACCAATTTCGATATATTAAAATTCAGCCTAGCACAATAGAAGTCAGCACGAGGCTCTGGGGAGTAAACCCCACAAACTCTGTAGTTATTCCCCGGAGCCTCGTAATGAGGTCTATTGTTTTAGGCTCAATTTTAATATATCGAAATTGGTCTATTTAATCAGTTTTCAATTTCTGACTTGAATTAAACAACCCATTGTCAGATGATTTCCTGTATAGACGTTATGAACCAATCTCAAAATGTTAGTATTCGCTCTTATTTCTGGGTGATTGTAAAATAATAATTCAAGCTTATTTGATTTTGAAGGACATAATAGACATGGTGAAACAGCTTAAAATACAGGTGGAGGACCAAGAAAAGCGAATCAAAGCCCTCGAGGAGAAGTCTAGTCAGGCATCGGAGTAAAAATGGCAAAATTGTTCAGCAAGAAGAGTTTGTGAACTACTGCAGTTTAGAATTTTACCGTTGTTTCAAGCAATGACGTTCACTTTATAAGCTTGATAACTGTATTTTTCCATTAATAATTTGTATTAAAAGAATTGCCAATGGTGTTGACACAGTCTCTGTTCCGTCAGTTAGCGCCTTTCTCCGGATAGCCAGGAAATTATGTCGGCTGATGCATTTGTAATAACCTGTAGCCCCGCTAGCGTCTACGCAACATTCTTCCCCCTTCTTTTTCCTATGAAGTTTGGATGTACTTTTGTTTGATGTACTTTTGTACATTTAAGGTACAAAAGGGCAATATCGATTTTTACATGTAATAGCCTGCGGTTCTTTTAGAACCTTCCAAAAGCTGCGTTCCTCCTTGCCAGTGCCAAATGCCCTGGAAGCAAAAGATTGCTCCAAGATAAGAAATTCTGAAACGGACTGTCATATCTATCAAATAATTATGAGACTATCATATCTTCATATCTTTCTCCGCAGTTCAAATACATGATCTTTGATATATTCACTTGCATTCTTCAACATCCACGGGTATATTAGGAACTCACAATGTGACCAGCTCCCAGTGGCTTGATAGCTCAGTTTGTAGAGCACTGCACCGGTATCACAGAAGTCATGGGTTCGAATCCCAGAGTTCCAAGCTTCTGTTGGGACAAAAATGCTACTTTTCCAGATATTCAGCTCGAAGAAACGGACAGATTTGAATGATTGAATTTGTTAACAACAGCATTTGCCAGGCATTTACTGGGCGTTTTTTGACCCTGGTTTTAACGCTAGCTCATCGGACTCGTCGCCCAGTCATCTCTTGATGTCAATGAATGGAGGAAAGTCTAGGGAGAGTGGATGTTTGGACTCTAGGGGTGACTGGGGACGAGTCAGCAGGCGCACGAAATCAAGATTGAGGGATACTGTTATCATTCATAACAGACATAAGACGTTACTCTCGTTTAACCACAAGTCTGCATTGTTGCATGCACACAGCAGGTTGAATACTTGCTAATGGAAAGGGTAGCCAAAGGACGGCGGGTATAGAGAGGACGAACGTTGGACATCGAAAATGACAGAAGTTCTTTCTGTTGTTTTCACACCGTACGCCCCGCTGTTCTCTACTCGTATCTCAAATCCCTTTCGCGCCAGAAATGTGTTCAGTTTGGCTGTTATTGGTCATGACGGGAAACAAAGTTTGTTGTTACCATCGGCAGGCAGTAGCTTTTTAAAAAGGAAGATAAAATAACAAGCCCCATTGGAAGAAAATAAATTCGCTACTTGCACATTACCCATAATCCCTTGCGTTGTTGGGGGTAACCAGTAGAAGAGATGTATGGTATCATGACAAAAATTAGTTCGGTGAGCTCGCAAAACCAGCTACTAATGCTAAAAAAATGCACCAGAATTTACCAGAATCATGATAAGAGAAATTTGTACTAGTTTATAACTAAATGTAGATAATTTTTTTTGTCCATACATCGTCTGTAAAATTTACAAGATGATGTATGGACCAAAAAAAAATTCTCTACATTTAGTTATAAACTAGTACAAATTTCTCCTATCACGATTTTGGTAAATTCTGGTGCATTTTTAAGCATTAGTAGCTGGTTTTCCGAGCTCACCGAACTAATTTTTGTCATGATACCATACATTTGTTCTAATGAATACCCCCAACAACGCAAAGGATTATGGGTATGTGCAAGTAGCCCTAGTGCAAATTCTTCCAGGCAAAACAGCACAGATTGACATTAACATTGACGCTCTTCATCTTCAGATAAACAATGTTTAAATAAGACAACTAAAGCTCACAAAACACTAGGGTTCCCGGGGGGATCCTGTATAAAAAGGAGGGGGTGCTCGTCGGAAATTTTGAAAAGAACCCTTAGTTATAAGGAGCCGGTGGAGTAACATGAATTGAAGGGAAATTTTAGGAAGTTTAAAGCGGGATTAAAAGGAAACAAAAACGATTTGGAACACCACCGAAAGGGCACCCCAGGTTGGCGGGCAACGGTTTAGTGTACGTCTACCAATTTTTAACTTCAAATTCTAACTTAAAACAACATATCTTCCAAATTTCTCATTTCCATAAATTTTACTAATACTTGGAGAAAAACAATTTATCCCCAAATATACCCAAGAATCACCAAAACACTTACAAAACAGCTCAAAACGTAGATTTGTGGGATGAGTAGAGAGATTTTTGACTGCTTGAAACGTGAACGAGATATTTGCGCTAAAACCGTAATACCCAGCCAAAATACGGGCTTTATGTTAACCCCCGCCTTAAGCTTTCTACGTAGTTATCTGCCTTGCTTCCTTGTTATATTATCAAAAAATATTTCTTTTTTTCGACCTTTTCCCGTAAGCCGGAGATTGACCGCTCGTGTGAAATCATTGTCCGTTGAAAACAAACAAAAAGTGCCAGGCGTTGCAGAATGTTCTCCGCATAGTTCCCCATGTTTGGGATTTCAGGCAACGCTCCCCCACGAAAAACGTTCCCCAGTCCAGCTGGTTGAGTCGTTAGATGAAACCTTGTTCTGTGTGCATCCAACTGGAAAAATTGAGAGACTGTGTTCTAGTGTAATCTATTTGAAAGTTATAAAGGCAAGAGAGCAAGTCAAAACGCTTTTCTCATGTCAAGCCAATCAAAAATGATACGAGGTCACCTCTTTTCATCTCACGGAATGAAGGCAAAATAGTGTCTGTGTTTTTATATGATGCAGAATGGCGTAGCTTTTATGGGTTCATGCAGTATTTTATCGTGATTCTCAGTTATGAACAATCAGCGAAGAGCGATAATTCTTGACTAAGCTTGCATTGACGAAATGTCATGAAACTTTTGTTAGATTGTAGAATTTGAATGGTGCCTTTTGTTTCTTTTTTTATGCTTTATTACTTTATTCCATAATAGGTCATAATACAAATATTATTAACAACATGATGAGACAGTCAAATACACTTAAAAACTACTTACGAGACTAAACAACTTTTGTTTCTATATTGTATGCTTCTTTCTTGGAATAGATTGTAAAATCGCTTAACAATGTTAATTATTGACTTTCATTCAAATTGCTATTCAATATACAATTCATCAGGATGACTCTCGCCTTTCAGCATATGGAGGAGTTGGAATTGAGGTCAGTTTTGTTTGTTACAAAAATACATGTATCAAAATTCCGGCTAAAATGGACTGTTAACGTTTTTCCCCTTAACACCTCCATACGCTGAGCCACGTTTCGCGTAATGAAACTCAGTCGTTCGTTATGTAACAGTAGATGACGGCGGTAACTATGTCACGTTTCACAAGCTAAACGTTCGGATACAGATTAAAAAAGTAATAACTCCTCACAACGATAGCTTGAGTCGCCTGTGTTCCAGTGCGATAGATTCGTTCAAATTTGTTTACTTTTAGCGCCTCCATCTTTCTGAAGTCGCAATGACACCAAGCTTCCAAAACCCTGAAAAATGTCGTTAATTTTGTCAAACCTGTACTCCAGGTGACCAAAACGTGCCACGTTTCTTTGACAAATATTCATAGTTTCGTGCTCCAAACGAAAAATTTTCATTGGTCCAGTCGATACAGTTGTCTGGGGAACTGTCTCGTTTGAAAAATAAACATGTGCGAAAAAACGTTCACGCTTCACGGTTGAACGCAAATGGTAGTATATGTTTTTGTTTTTCTGGACAGTCCCAGAGCTGGCTGCCATCAGAAGTGGAATTTTCCACCAGTTTTTCACCTCCTGTGTGTATGTAACTTTTCAAAAAGATTTATAAAACAAGAAACCCCAGTGGAAGAAAACCAAGAGTCAGAATGGGTGCTGGTATTCAACTTAGCTAGATGAAAAAACAAATAGTTCCAGGCAAAACAACACTGAATAGGACTTTAATGCTCTATATCTCAAGATAAACAATATTTGAAGACGACAAACCACGCACACTAACACTACGTTTATGCTATTTACAAAGCTGAATAATAAAATGTCTCTTTTCCAATACCTGAAATGTTCCTTGAACTTATGTTTTACCCAGAGGCAGTGGGTGACATTTCCCACTCTTGTCTTTTATTAGAGTTACACTATCAAGAAAAACTGTTGATTTTCACGAACAGAACGAGAGCTCAGATGACGGTCACACTCGACTTCGTTGAAAAGACAATTCCTAAAAAACCCAGGGGGGTTACTCATTAAAAAAGAAATAGCGAGGGCGTTTCATAACAGCAAGATTACAAAAAGGCCCGTGTCTCAAAGAAAAAACATCCAATTTCTTATTTACAACCGAGGTTAATACTTCAAATATCCTGCCACAGTTTGGTGCACGGAGAGGAAACAAATCTGCATTGGGACAAATGTATATTTTGCACCCATTATGAGTATGTCCACAATGTGAAGTGGTTGCTTAGAATTGAGCGGATAAAACAAGCAAATAAACAACAGACACGGCTCAAGCATAAAGGAAATGCATAGAAAACTGGTGGAAGCCCAGAACCATCGGTCTGTATAACTTTGTAGAAACACCTGCCGCACGGCGTCTGTGGAATTATTTTTTCAAACGGTACTATTTTGTTAACTTGACGTGTTCTCCTCTGTTTATCAAATGGCACATTCTCTGTGCGTTTGGAAGTGGATACATACCGCTTCCGACTGCATGGATAGCATTGGTTAAATGCGGTCAAAACGAGGTGCGCATGCCAGTTTGTGTTGCTATGGTAACAAGAGGGGTTGTAATCACAATCTTGTCTGCTTTTTTGTGATTTTGGGGAACAAAGAATATCAAGAAGTTTGAATGTGCTGTTTAGGATCGAGGTTACGGATGTCACCGCAAAGGTAAAGATGAAGCTCACTGGTTTGTAAGGATATTTCGAAAGAATAAAAGTAGTCTGCTTGTCTACTAATTCAACCTCGGCTAAAATACTTCAGAAATACCAAATTGAACCACAATATTCTTCAACAGTGTGAGGAAATCTACGAGAAAAATGTTCATTCACATGTCACTTCATAATCTTACAAAACTACTTCAAATAATAAAACAAGAGCACTATGTTAGTGCTTGCGCTGCCTCATAGCATATGGATGTTGCTGTTGTTGTTGTTGTTGTTGTTGCTGTTGCTGCTGTTGTTGTACTTGTTGCTGCTGTAGCAGCTGCACAGTAGGGGCAGCAGTCCTCTGCAGCGTGACAGTTGTCATCTGCTGAGGCTGCTGCTGCTGATGTTGTTGTTGAACCTGTGCTGTCCCTAGCTTGACCACAGACTGAGGAGCAACTTGACTCTTGACCTGCACAGTGCTCGCTACCTGCCGCTGTTGCTGGGCAACAAGCAGTTGAGCCTGCGATGTCATTGGTTTTGCCACACTAGCAGTGGCAGTAGCCATCTGGCCTCCCTGTGCACCTTGGATGGTAGTCACTCCTCCTACAGCCTGCTGCTGTTGTTGCTGTTGACGTAATGCTAGCATCTGCTGCTGCTGTTGCCGCTGTCGAACATGCTCCTGCAGCTGTAACTGTCGCTGAGGTGTTAACTGCGCTAGTTGCGGCTTGTTCAGGATCTGCTGAAGTTGTTGCTGGGTGATCGTCTGAGGAGCCTTCTTCTGCAGTATGGCAGCTTGCTGTAGGTTTGCAATCTGCTGCTGTTTCTGCTGCTGCTGCTGTTGTACAGTGGGCTGCTGCTGTTGCTGGACTGTACCTGGTTTTGGCATTGCGCTTGTAGTGGAAGCAACAGCCCCTTGATTGACTTGCCCTGGATTAACTTGTTGAATCTGAAAGCGTTTGAGTTGCTGCTGCTTCAACTGTTCCACTTGTTGAATCCTTTTCATTTGTGCCTGCCGCTGCTGCTGCCTCAGTATTGCAATCTGTTGGGCAGTCAGCTTCACTCCTTGCTGGACACTAAACTGCGTTGTTGCAACTGGAAGATTATGACCTGAAGTAAACCAACAGTCAACCGAACCACACGTTAGTAAAAAACTACAACAGTTCCAGCGCATTATTTTAAGAAGTAAAACACATGTCATGCAGCAAGATACTTTTGTAGTAAGAAATGCTGACCAGCAGCGATTAAAATACACATACTTGCGGTAGCAACTGACGAGGAAGTTTGTAGCCCAATCTGTGAAAAGAAATCAAAACATTTGATTACTGAACAGACAGAAAAATAGTTTAAACCCTTCACTAACTGCAATGAAGTATCAGAGTGTAAATACTCTCTAAGCAGGGAAGGTGGTCTGGAGTCGAACAGTGCAGTTTCTTTCACATAGAAGAAAAATGTTTTAAAAACTGGGGATCAGAGGACCACAGCACAAGGAATAAAACTGCTTAGCATGGCTGTTAATGTAGAAATTAAATCAAATTGAACTACGATAAAATTTCTGACAACGGGCCATAAGTGACTATATATTGAGTCATCTTCTGAGAATTTAACTTCGATGATTGGAGAGAGAAGAGTGATTTTTCACAGTATATGTTACATGTAGTCAACTGAATACTAAAAGCAGTTAACAACGTTCAATATTTGCCGTCAGGGGTCTAGCTCCCTCTAAAACAGGCGCGGATAGCACGGTAACAACTTCCTGGAATGGGGGATCATGGCTTGGTTATTTGAGATTCGCAGTACTCTCTTTCAGAGCTGTCTGGTCACAATGAATGTCTCAGGCACCCATCTGATGGCATGATCTTCTTACCCGACTGACCACAGCTGCTGATGATGCCGGTGTTAAGCTGGTGGTAGCACCCAGTGTTATTGATGTTGCCGTGCCTGACGTAAGAGAGCTGCTGGCCTGACGTGGCTGAGTCTGCAGAACTCTTGTTGTTGCCACACCGGCTGAAGATGCATTCTGATGAAATGAATCAAAATGTTCTTAAGGTGATTCCACTTCAAAAGAAGGAGTGTTAAAAACTTTCTCAAACTTCATCCAGTTGGTAATCCTGTTATTTATATTAGAAAACTGCAATAAAAATAGCGGTCACTGTACTGGTGTTTGCACAACATGGATGGCCTATATAGCAACTTTGCGACCGACGAGGTTGTCATTACTTAGCCTTGGTTAGCGGAAAGGGGCACTAGAAATTCTAAGAAAAGCACTCACTGGATTAATTTATTAGAGAAGTTAAACAAAATAGACCCTGAACTTACATTTTAAACCATGTTAGCTAGCATTAAAAAGTGGGGTCACCGTGCTCGTCTAAGAGAAAACGAGCATTTATTTTGCTATCGAGCTTAATTAGCTTGAGGAAAATCTCTTGCGTTGTGTAGGCGCACGTGCTCATGTGCACGCGCTGATAACGCGAAAATCGTGCGCAGTAGGGATGCGCAATGCAATTCAAAGCAATCACCTTAAAGAGAAGTACTTTTCAAGGGGGCTTCTAAAGTTAACTGTTTGTTAAGCTTACCGCTGGCACTTGAACAAGAGAAGTTGGTATTTTGCTTTGCATCCTTTTGTTGATTGTGGCAAAGGATGATGATGCTATAGAGCTGAGACCTGCAGCGTTGCCCTTGTGAGTATTAACCACAATACTCGAGGTACCGCCAGCAGGTACAGTTTGACCACTGAGTACAATCCCAGCAGCTGTCAATCAAACAAATATCGGCAACTATTATTGGTCTTTCCGTTCATCCAATCAAAAGTAAAACAAAAACCAATCGCGACTCATTCGCATACGCTTTCCCTCTCTTTACGTCGGCTACACGCAGTTACTTCGAGTTTTGATTGGTTCATTGGATTTTCTGTCCCTTGTGATTGGCTAGAGTGATTGCTTTCGTTTTGGTTTTATGACACTCAATTGAAAACCGCTCTATCGGAACTCTAATCTACACATCCTGAAAACCTGTTCCCTTCCAAACGGACACATTCTTTTGTTTTGAGTAAAAGTAAAAGTGAAGTGTGCTGTCCAGCCAGGGATCAAAGAAGGCAAATGAGTTTCTGTAGTATGAAATCTGATCAAAAGAAATGAAGCCAGTTAAAACGTCTAATTTAAAACAATTCCTTTGATCACGACAAGACCTCATTATCCAAACCTGCAGGAACTTTAACAAATCACTCTGCTTTAACAAGACATCTAGAAATTTCATGACTAGATTCAAAAATTGAATTCCCAGACTTTTTGACCTTAAAATCTTTTCCCGGCTTTTCCCAAAACTGAAGCAAACCTGCATCAGAATAATTTCTATTTTTTGCATAACACTTTAAAGAACACACCCATCTCTTAGTTTTACTGCACCTCGCATATCTATATTTTATGTCAAATACACATTAAAAGGGAAAACATTTACCTGTAGTCTTCAGCAAAGTGGATGCAGGCGTGGTTCCCGAAGCTCCCTGAAGAGCTGCATTTTTCTGAAGAGCTGCAGCGGCCTGAAATATTCATACCATGAGCAGCATTAGTTCATGAGTGTCTGTGATCAAAATACCAATTTAGTCACTTTCTTTGAGCTTTAGTTCTGAGAATTTGGAGACATAAAGACAATGGCTGCTAGCTTTTATTGTATCAGTCCTGACATCCATTCTGGTTGAAAATAAACTTTTCATGTAAGTAGAAATTACAGGTTGGTCACCATTATAAACATATTTTTTAGTTCACAAATACAAGGTATTGTTACCAGATGGCATGCATTTACAAAATAATCTTAAATTTACATGTACACAGGTCATTCATATTTCTCCAAACCAAGAATAGAAGTATCAGAAGGAGAGACAGCATAAATTCTATGATAGAACTTACAGCAGCAGATGAAGAGTTGAGCTGCGTGGTAGTGGTTAGTTTTTGAGCAGGAAGCTGTGCTGTTGTGCTTGGAAGCTGTTTCGTCACAGTCTGCTGAGCAAGCTGGGCAGCCTGTGGTTGCGGCAGCTGTGAAGGTGCTGCCACAGGTTGATTTTGTTGCTGCTGTTGTTGCTGCTGTAACTGTTGAAAATACAGGCATATAAAACACGTTATATTCACTGCAAGTCATTGTCATTGCTGTCTGTGCTAACCATTGTGTCCTGTAACCTTACCCCATCCAGGAAGACTGGATACATACGCAAGTAACCCTACAAAATATATCCTATCTTCACCATAGTAAACATGCTCTCTGTTACAAACTTAGTTAAAAACAGTTCTTTCCTCACCGCAGCATTCTGGGCAGCAGCAGCCTTCTCTCGAGCGATTCTTTCTGCCTTCAGAGTAGCCAGTTGTACTGGATTCAAAGTCTTTTCCTCTGAAATCCCACTTCAATAGCAGAGTATATTGTTAACAACGACACAGTGATTTCCAAAACAAACACAGAAAAACATCCTTATCAAATTTGCCTACTGAAACTCCTATTTAAACTCCTGAGAGGGGAGAGATACTGTGAGAGTAGAAACTCGCCTAAGAACACTTGTACAATGCAAGAACCTGGGTCTGGCTTGTGCCAAAACATTGGAATCTGATCACAAAAAAAATTCAGCAGCTGAGAAATAAACATCTTTACCTCGCACTCAAGACAGCAGAGTGCTTGAAATTCTTCAACTGTGGATCCACCAACCTTGAAAAAAGAAGACCATGACAATTTAAAACAGGAATTGCTCACATCCAATGACACTGAAGAAATAAATACAACTAATTTAAATCAGTTTTGTTAAATAGGCAAAACCTAACTCACTTATCAAATCATACACTAGTGTAAAAAGATGCAACAAAGAATAAAGCTGTATGTTCAAGGTGGATAACTTCTAACAATGACAAAAGTTGTCCATGAGAAATCTAAATGGAGTGCTCACATTTGCTTGAGGGTCGGTTTCCTCTTCTGTGATGTCCTTTTGACAAGTTCAAACACGGATGACCGTACAATAGTGGGTGAACGACCGGCATCTTGAGCTAGCAAATGATGCGTCTTAAAAGGTCTGCCACTGGTGCCTTTGATCTAAAAGAAACAATGCACTTTTTAATACGGCTTCTTAGCAGTACAAAGCAATAAGATATAGCTTTCAAAAACCACATGATATGTTTGAAATACATATTAAATCAACAAGACATGTTAATGGTGTTTCATATAAACAGCTGGTTTTCGAAAGCTATACTATTTAAATAACTATTATACAATTCATTGCAACAAAAAAACAACAACAAAAACATTAGGATCCATCAAATGCATTCAATAGTCGATAAAGAGTCTTCTTTCTGTTGGATTTGAGATGTCCACAGAACTGTTTGAACCAAACTAGCTAGGAGTCTACCTACCTTGACTGGTAGGTGGTGCAGCTGTGTAAGGTATGGCTGAGTGAATGATTTATATCTTGTCTTTAATTTCTTCAAGGTTTCCTCTGCTCCAGGCTGATAGCAAAAAAATAACAGTTTTTGAAAATTTTCTCCCCTGATTCATTAGATTATGTAGATATTTTTTTACAAGGTAACCAGCAGCTGCTGAAGCCCAGAAGGAACTCTTTTAAACTAAGATGCTATAACTTTTAAACTATTTATGCTTTGGCGCCCATTTTTTGCAAGAGTCAAGGTTGATTACAGAAGTATTTATTCTCGCATTTTTACTAGGGTGTGTGCTGTTTCCATGGCAATGGGGCTGGTTAAAAACAAGGCTTAAATAATGTTTTTTGTGTCGTTAGATTGTTTTTATATTTGGAACTCTAAGAATTGATATTAAATCCCTTCTGTCAACACGGTTCTAATAAAATTTTGACATAGGCGATTTTCATAATTCGCCGTTAATCGTTTTCTGTATTATTAAAAATCCCCTATGTCAAAATTCAGATTTTTTTTGATAGATCATTCATGTGGTCTCTGGCCTATTTTTCTACCAAATTTCTTGAAATTCTAACGACTGGATCGTTAGAAATCGGCATGTTTCTGCTAAAGCAATCGGTCTCAATTTTTCGAGCAAATGCGCATGCGTTGCATTTAACTGGGTTCTTTCGGTAACAAACAAAACCTGAAAATTGCTGGGTTCTTTGCATCGTTACCTTTTCTAGCAAATCTTTGTAATAAAAGACTAAAGCCATCAATACACTGCATTCAATTATAGAGAAAATTAACACAGATAGTGCGGGTGTTGAGTAAATAAAATGATCGCTCTACTGACAGCATGTTTGTGAAATCCTTGTGCATGTGTTAAATATTGCATCAGCAAAAGCACGTGCGAAAACTGTGTTCGGCCACCTTAAATGAAATCACAATCCTTACCAAAGGTACTTTGCCCTCCTCCCTTGGAATGATCATGTTCAAGTAGCGATCACGGCACTGAAACAACAACAAAAACCTAATTACAAATACCTGCTGTTCAAGTCATCTTGCTATATAAGATCATGGTAAAATCTGATAACCAGCCATCTATCAAGTTTTATACATCTATAGATTTACATGGCCACATGGAGATAAGAAATTTCTCTTCGAGTGTTAAAAGATATTTTACAGAAGTGAGCACGACGAATAAGTGAAACATTTTTCAACATGAGAAGATCATATCTCCAAGCAGCCATGCAATATTCTTTTTGTGTTTAATATATAAACACCAATGAAATACCGAACCATTTCACTTTTGCTGCGAAACAGATAACATGTTATTTTCACATGTGAAGATATCATGCTTTCGCACGAAAACTCACCTGGTATTTTATTGGTGTATGCATACTGAATTAATGCCAGAACCAACGTACAAAACAGCCAAGCTTGATTGATTGACTGGCTGATTGACCAAAGAGACAACTGAGTGCATGTTATTGGTGCAAAAAAATACCGAGAGTTTCTTCGAGGCTGGCTTGTGGGACTGCCATGAGCAATCATGACTCAACTGTTTCTAAAATAATATCCTCATATTCTAGCTTTTGTTGCACAAGTATTTACCTGGCGAGCTGATCGGAATGTCTTGCTTGTGAGATTGACAATGTCACAGACAATGTCCCAGTTGGGTGTTTGGCTTGGAACATTCACAGCTAGGTCCACCGGCAACTCTTGTAACGAGTTAACAGCCTTCAAATCAACATATTTTCAATGCAGTGAACAACACAAACTATACAATTATTAATTAAATTTAGTGTAAACGTCTATGGTCTTGAGTTTTTGATTTGATATGTGTATGCAGAGACCAAGATGTGGTTGCACTCAAAACTGAAACGAAAGTAGTGTTGACATTATTTGCTTACACACATTTTGCACTCTTCTACAGGCCCAACAGCAAATAAAATTCAGTTTATAGAGCGGTTTTCAATTGAGTGCTGAAAGTAATCAGGCAATTACTTTGATTATGATTTTGGTTTTAATACGGTCTGTGATATTAAAATCATCAACTCTTGTGCAATAGCTAACAACAAAAACAAAGACAGTCTTGTATTGTGCTGCAGTGCAGCTGCTAGAAATAATTTTTGTTCATAAATACCTGAAGTAATGCCCAATCTTCATGAATCAACCAATCTGGAACACTTGCACCCTGAAACAGATTATTCCACTTAATGTAAAACCAACAACATCACGTCAATGACAGAAAACAGAACTTCTCAAAAGAGAGCTTACAGATAACTCTCATAGGATAAGAACAGGGTTTTCTCTTGCTTTGAAGCTGACAAATCTTTACCATGACACTGACAAAATTAATGTTTTATGACCTGGTCTACGTTTTACTTAATTTTCTATCATGAGTAATACCTACTCAGGGTTTTCATTAAGGGCACCGGGCAAACTGACTGGCCGTGAAGACGATTTTGCCTAGCAGGTGTGATCGCCTGGTGGACAGTTTTTCTTATAAAGAATTTCAGATCAAATAGTTTTGCCCACTTATGGAAACCAGTTTCCCTCCTACTGAAAAAAAAAAAAACCCAATGTGTTCAGTTGTTTTACCAACAGTATCACATACCTGGGAGAAATCTGTTTGTTTGGGGATACTGGGAGCAACCTGCTGTTTGATCTGCTTCATCTTGGACTTCTTACTCAAGGAATTCCTACGGTTTCTAGCAAATGGATCAAATCCATTTCTGTCAAACACTGATGTAGGTCGGCTGACGCGATCTCTGTGTCATAAACAAACAACAATAGTAAGAGTTTGAAAGTCTAGAGTATAATCACCACAAACAAAAAACAAAATTGTGAAGTGTCAGGTTTTTTTAATTTTCCCTGTCTGTTTTCTTTGTGGTTGCTTGAGGGTGCCAAGATCTTACAATCCACAATAAAAATGCAAGGGAATCAGCAATGATTAATTTTTCAAGGAAGAGATTGAAAGAGGAAATAAAATCTCTGTTAAGGTTTCACTTCCACATTCAAAACACCAGTATATTTCAAGTGGTTCCAACTTGTAAGTGTGTTAGTGAAAAATAAAAAGGTGTAGTCAAGTATTTCAAGAGGTGGACAATTAAACCATGTTATGAGAAAAATTTACCTCAGGTGTTGTTTCAGTTTTCATTTAAAACTTTATTTGGAGGGGGGCATGTGAGTGATGCCAATAAAATAATGCTTATTTGAATCAATCCAGCAATTTTTAAAAACTCTACTGACTTGAAACATTTGACCTGATGTAAGAAAGGTAAGCTTTATATTAGGCACACAGCTAATAAAAGAAACTTACTTAGCAGCCCCCTGAAGTTGATCTCTGAAGTAAACAATAGACTTGTACACAGTCCTCTTTCCAGTTTGATGTGGCCTGTACATAAAGCAATTTTAATTCGAGCTGAATCATATAGAGCAAACTAAAATATTCACATTTAGAAGACAGTAAGCTGACTTAAACTTCTCTGCCTTTAACTTGACTAAAATCTTATCTACAAGTTTGATTGGTTAATGCACTGTTGTCTATTAGTATTTGCTGACAGAAAATGATACCCAGTGAGTCGGAGCAGAAAGCCAAGGGAATCTCTGATGCACAGGGTAAGGGTTTTTACCATACCCAAATTTTCAATTAGCCAATCAGAAGCTGTGTCTACTATCCAGATATCCTGCGATGTCAAGTCACAGACCTGATTTGGCTACAGCACCATATTTGGGCACAGTAAATATCGGATTGTATGTTTTTGTATATTTTGGCAGCATATCGACTCATCAAGTGTTGTCTAAGTATTCCTCACCAAAATACAACTTATGGCTCGCCCAAACTCGCCTGATATGCCGTCAAATGTATGTACCAAAAAGGTATGATTAGGTATAAAAATTCTTCTTTTGATATAACTTATATTATTATCCAACTTTCATACACTGTACGAATTCCGATTTTCTGATTGGCTGATTTGTACCACGTGATACTGGGTTATGACGAAACAACCTCCTTGACGTCATTATCGTGGTGTAATAGCCGTGGTGTAAATTCAATACACCACTGTCATTACCCCATGGCTTCGGCTGACTCAAAATTTGGCGATTTCTTTGTGCAGTGTATTCAATTTGAATAATAAAAATGTTAACGCACTCATTGCTCGTGAATTACCGGGATTTACCTGCACTCGTTCACTAACAATAAACTCGAAATTTTCAATACCGCACTCGCAAAGCCTCGTGCGGTATTGAAATTTCTCGTTCATTGTTAGTGAACTCGTGCAGGTAAATCCCGATAATGCACTCGCTGAGTGCGTTAACCTGTAAGTAACCAACTTTGGTTCAACCTCTTAGGCCTTCCTCAAAGTTTCCTAATGGTTTCTTTCAAAATGATCTCTAAATTTTTTAATTTGTATTTTTCCCATAGACATATCAGAGAATAATTTAGACAAACTTGGCTGAAATCATTCACTAAGTAAACTTCCCTGCACCTTCAGAGTATTTGGCATGTACTTTCTTGTCTGAATTTTCATGTGAACAATGCTACTTACCTGGTTAAATACAGAGGTGGGAGACGACTGGCTGCCATAGGTGCAGAGTCATACAAGTAATTCTGACATGGATCAACATACACCTCATCTTGTCCATCTCGGGGAGGGGTAGGTGGGGTCCAGATCTACAACAGTGAATTAGGAAAGCACCATTTTCTTTATTTGCAATAGTTTAGTAATTCATTATCAAAATTAATGAAATGGGTTTCCAGTCCAACCAAGTAAGCAATTTTAGTGCAGAGAGTATTTTGTAAATGCAATTTTTATTTTGTTCTTTATAGCAAAACCAAATGTACCATACCCTGGTCATGGATGGTTTCTTGGATTGGTGCCCCCATTTTTGCAAGAAATTCCTGTTAGGTTTTCTTCAAAATTTGGATGCTTAAGTTTTTTCAAGAATATCCAGTTGGCTGGTAATGCTAGCAGTTGTTGCCATGGGCTATGGGTACCATGTTATAGCACCATCCTTTTTGGATAGTGGGAGACAGCCTTGGAAAGGGCTCTCCCATAAAATGCCCCAAATATCAAGGAGGGTTTGCAGATAAGGTTTCTGTTGAACTGCGAAAAAGATATCCAAATTAACATCCCATCTGGCTAAAACTTGGGAAGTAACAATAAAGCACTAACCGGCATTTCTTCACCAGTAGCATCATTCACATAAACCTAATGGAGGAAACAAGAACTTTTTTATCACATTTTCTGT
Organism: Micromussa lordhowensis; assembly: GCA_964020085.1. Lineage (NCBI taxonomy): Eukaryota > Metazoa > Cnidaria > Anthozoa > Scleractinia > Lobophylliidae > Micromussa > Micromussa lordhowensis. The sequence goes on from OZ026596.1 coordinate 42,968,822, forward strand.
AGCCAGAGGCAAATTGAGATTAGGCAATAATTATGTGGTAGCCGCATGTCAGGTGCAAGTTGCAAACCTACTCCATCACAAACCCTTTTAGCCCTATTTGCCGAGTATTTATTACTCCTGCTACATGCTCAATCAACTACTTTTACTGAAGTTGAGCATTTGATAATATATTTTGGTAAACAAAGCACACCAACAAGACTTAAGGGTCAACACTTCACTCAACACAATGCAGTATTGACCCTGTTGCCTTGTTTTTATCCTAACCTGCCGAGAATTTTGATAACAGCAATTTCCCATGAGAGAAATGACTGAAATACAATGCAAAATGTTTAGAACTTAATCACCAGTATGGAACTCCCTGATCACATCTGATGCATCTCTCACATTGGATGGCACAAGTGCACAAGGGTTGCCTATCTGTTTTTATGTGCTAGCCTAAACACAAATAAAACACCCTCTACGAGACGAGCGTGCAGGAAATCATGGTAGCTGTGTGTGCTATTATCTCGAAGGTGTTGTGCACATGATGAATACAACTACGATGATTTCCTCCTTATAGGGGGAATGGCCCAATTGTCTGCACAGGCCTCTATACATTTTATAGTGTACTCACTAGATGGATGAATTGGTTATTCACTTATACATCCATCTACATCCCAGTGATCACCAGGTTCTTAATTTTCTAGCATCAATGCCCAAATTGCCATTATTTTGTGTAGTAATTTTCATTTTGGGGTGGGGGCAAATACTTGTCATGTGCAATCTGTGACAGATCAAAGGGTCAATTTACAGCAGAAAATGACAACTGCAACTTCTGGGTAAAATCTACACTCAAGTGTAATAGAAATGTTTGTGTTGCAAAGGACTCTGAATGGCTGTTCAGCAAGATTGGTTCCAAAGTGCCTTGAAATGCCTGTCATTTTTAAACCTTCTCTTGATTGGTTGGATGGCATAGGCTAGCATGCAAAAATGGAAAATAGGAAAATGCCCTCCCACTTTCAAGCTTGGGGATGGTGTCAAGAGCGGCAGAAACAATTTAAAGCAGTTGTCAATCATACAAGTGATACACATTTCAGACATGATTCTTGCCTCTTTGCTTAGGTGTTAATATAGCACCTTTTCCAATATGGTAAAAGAAGAACTGACTGAACCTAGGCAAATTGTGATATAGAATGTGATAAGGCAGCTTATTTATATAAAATTAATTTGCTTGCATTATCACAAAAGCATGCCCTCATCAGCCACAAAATACAAACTTCAATGAAAGTCCAAGATGAAATGATGAGATGGATGGTATGCTAAGGTGTGAAATCATGCATTATAGGAGTGAGAAAGCGACACCACCATTGCAGTGAATTAGAAACTAGCACAAGCCAGCCAAAGCACCCTCAAAGTAGTGAAATAAGGGATTTGCCACAAAAATAAACCAGCACATTACATTTTTGGCAAGTTCAAGACAACTTTGGACACCAATGATCCTGTTGGCAATGCTAACGCTGTACAGCCATCCAAAACTACTGGCAAATGTTAAACTAACATGCAGACTGCTGCTTGTTAGTTTAACAGTTTAAAGACAATTTAGAAGCCAGTTTGCAATCAAGAGAAGATACAAGAATGACAAACACAACAATATTTAGTTTTCAAACATCTGTTTATTTGAAAGTTTCTGCAGCACTTTTTTTTAACCAAAAGCACCCATTATTACATTTTCCATCCTGTTCCTTTTTACATACAATTCAAGCAACATTAATTTCATTGAATGTTCTCCATAAATAACTGCCTACACTGAATTTTGTCATATTTTTTTTTTCATAAAAATCTCTTTACATTGTGCAATTTTCTTTGAAACAAAGAACATTTAGTAACCACCTAACCATTTTTTCTCCTTCAAAAAAACTGACAAGTGATTTCTTTTTAACTTTATAAGGTATCTTGAATTAATTTGGGCAGCAAATGGTAAGTAACTTGTACTGAAACGAATTTACTTGTTAAGATTCCTGAAATACAGGAGATTACCATAATTTCCCATGGGAAAATCTTCCAATTTCTAAGACAAAAGCTAAAGGTCATCAGGAAACTTAGTTCTCCGTGTATTTCGTCTAGAACTACTACAGCTGCTACTTCTGCTGCTAGCTCTAGAAGAAGTGCGACTATTGCTGCGACTGTTCCTGACAGTCACTCGAGCCTCCTTACTTGGAACTCCTGAATCTATTTTCTTTTTTGTTTGTTGTGAAGCTGAGTTACTAGAGCATCTGCTGTTGGGTCTAAATCTACGTGACTTTGATTTATTCTTTTTAACCTGCAAAGCTTCCTCCCGTGTGTAGGTGTACAAGATCTCATCCTCTTCTTCAGCAGCTCTTTTCTCTTCTTCTTTCTTTAGAGCTTGTAGGTGACCAAGTTCCCAGTCCTTCTTGGCCATCTCAACTTCATCCTATGAAAAAATAAAATACAGTTTGGACACTGTGATGTTTAATTAAGAACAACCTAATTAAGTATTGTTATAGTTGAAGACACAATGGGTGTTGGTTTCCTACCATTGAACATGCATGAAGACAACAAAAACTTTTCTCACTAAGGCTGATCAAACAAAACATAGCCAAATCACTTTACCATTATTTTTCTGCAGAAACAATTTGCAAGAGTAAGGCCCGGTCCAAACGCCGCTCCACTCATGTGCCGAACCAAACTTGATTAAGTTCGAGTTTAGAGCGACTTTGGAGCGACGGCTGGTTCAGACGGCGTACTTGTGTCGAACTTAATTCGGAAAGCCGGTGATAAAAATTTTCGGCAAGAAAATATGCGCTCTGAATTCAAGGACTCTGTCCGAACAGGAAAGCTTTGACTAGGTAGCAAATTCAAGGTTTAGTATTTAGACATGTTTTCTCCCGGTTAATTCGACCTGTTAAAGGAAAATCTCATAAGCTGGGATATTATCACGAAGAAAAAGCAAAAAATGAATTTGCGCTAAAGAAACTCGCTTATACAGACCCGTTTCTCACAAATCGATGTATTGTCTCTATTTTTACTTAGCGACGACTTCGAGCTTCATGCATGACTGGTCACGCCACTCAATTTTGAGCCAATCACGAGTCCTGTTATATGAAAAATACATGACAGTAATTTATGCATTAGGTTCGGCAGATGACAAGAGCGCCATATGAATCAGCCGCCGCTCCAACGTCGCATAGTGCGACAGACCCTGCCGAATTTAATGTCATTTGCCGCTCCAAATCTAACCTGCCGAACCAAACTGATTCAAACGCCGCTCTTCTGCCGTACTTAACTCATCAGTTAGGTTCGGCGCATGAATGGAGCGGCGTTTGGAACGGGCCTAAAACCTCACTAAAAAAAACCCGCACCAATGCCCCAACCTCAAACAAAATTCTGGGGATTTCCTATGAGTTTAAAAGAGAAGAGCTGCAGCAAAGGTATTTTCTTTACCTTGGCTGCTTTTATTTGTTCCAGTGTGATGTAATTACCAGATGACTCAAGGAAACGAATAGCATATCTTTCCACAGCAGACATCTTAAAGAGAAAAACGGGAAAGCATAAATTAGATGTTGAACATTAATAATGGAACTAAATCCTTAAGTTATCTTTATATGGTAGAAACTTCCTACATAACCATTAACACTTACTGTCTTTCTGATCACACTTTTGATGTCAACAAAATTCATGCTGATTCAATAACCACATTTACTGTGCACTGACTGAAATACTAACTGCCATCCACAGTATTCACTGCCCTGAATACTATATTTTTTTCATTATAAACAGAGAGTCCTGTCACCTGGCTCTCCAGCACAGACAGTTCTTCCTCCACTTTCGATTGTTCCTCTTCCTTTCGTAAACCCTACAGTTGTACAAAAAAAATGCACGTGGAATTTTAGATTGACTGTGGAATCTCTACTGTAAACATTTAACTGTAAACTATACAAGGTTTAAGACAAATTGATTAAATATGAAAGACATAGTTACCTCTTAATTGAATAAGCTGAAGAGCAACTTTCAACCTTCCTGCACCTTTCAATAACATGCAGACTCTAAAATTTAAAGCTCAACCGACAAATTCATTTTTTGCTAGCATCAATTTAATGTTTGGCGGCTCCTCCCAGCTTCCGACTTCTGCCGAGGACATAGTCGGAAGCTGGGGGGGGGGGGGGGGGGGGGGCACCGAACATTTGATTGATTGTTTGCGAAAAACGCATTTGTCGGTTGAGCTTTGAATTTTAGAGTCTGCATGTTATTTAAAGGCGCAGTAACAGGTGGAAGCTGTACGGCTGTAAGAGAAGTGGGTTTTTAAGGGAAAGTGGTAAATTCCAAACCTTGTCAACTGAAAAAAACCAACCACTATAATAGACAATATTCATACTCTTGGTATTGGACTGGTACTAGCATGCAACTGGGGCTAATGAGGGGAATCTTTTCAAATGCAAATGACATGCATATCCCGCATGAGCCTCTCTCCATTCCAACCTAGTTCCAGTTTAATACCGAGATACGAATACAGTGGAATCCCGATTTCTCGAACCCTCGTTTTTTTTAACCTCCCGATAACTTGGCCAAAAGTTGATGTGTCAAACACTGCAATTTTACCCCTGATTTCTTGAACTCTCCAATTTTTCTAATTTTCGTTTTTCCTTGGAGGTTCGAGAAATCAGGATTCCACTATTTTGGTGTGTGAACTATTCATTATGACCAAGGACTCCGGGAACTTGAGCATCTGAATTCTTTGAGACTTACTTTGCCATCTTCACTCAAAGGGATTCCTTCATCAAATTCTGCCAACTCAGCAGCCTGTTCAGCCTTAGCTCTAGTAGCAGCGCAAGCATCCTGTTCATCTTCAGCCTTAAACAATGCCTATAACACAGAGGAAAAAAAAGGAATCAGAAAGCACATGTACCCAAAGAATTATTCAAACTCTTCTGTTTCAGTGCTAGTTTCCAATCTTTTCTCGAAGGACAGTTTTGAGTTTTCACAGCAGTGAGAACTTTTGTAATACCAGAGTCACACAAAAACACAGACCAATTAGATTTAAAATTCATCACTAGCTGCCACGAAAACATATTTATCCAATGTATTCTACATCAGCCAAAAATGAGTAAATATCACAGCTTGTGTCATATAATTTAAAAACAAAAAAACTGGAAATCCATAGTACTTGTCACACCTTGCAAAGGTCTTAAGTAAAAGGTTCTGCCCTCTTTACTGCTACACACCGTTTTCTAATCCACCATCCTGGCTAGTAAAATCACAATTATACTGACGCATCTCAAAGAATATTTATTCATGGTGATCACTAGAAATAATCTATTGAAAAGGAGAATGTATTGTACCTGCTCCAATTGGGTCTGTGACATCTTTGCATTCCCAGGCTTTGCAGCACTGACTTCTGCATTATCTCCAGTTGCCTCTGGCTCTTCTTGTGACTCTTCTCCTATCTCTATGTTATCACTGGGTGGTGCCTTGGGAACACTAGGCTGAGTGTTTGCAGGTTCTGATGGTTCAATAGTGAAGAGATCCCGCAGTGTACCCTGTAGAGTAAAGAAAATTTAGGCAAAATCAATTCTTCAAACTGATTATCATATATCTGGCTTAATTATTATAATAAGTTGAGAGGATAATTATGGGGTATGTCAAGACATCATCCTTGCCTCCTTTACAGCATAAGCCATAGACTGCACCCTTACATAAACAGAACCTCTTCCAAGCAGACACTTGGCCACTGGCTTCTTCAAGCATTTGCAACTGGTTCTTTTTGTCATACAGTTTATTAAAATAATGCACAATCGACAAAGTGTGCTGTCATCGACAAATTTTGTCTGAATGTCCAAAAAATTATCTTACTTCTTTGAAATATGCCGTGGTGAAGTTGCCTCCTTCAATAGCAATGTTACCCAACATTCTTTTTTGATTGGCTTTCTTCAGGATATTTTCCTCAACTGTACGCTCACTGATCAGTCTGTAGATGTGCACATCTCTTGTCTGGCCAATACGGTGACACCTATCCTGTGCCTGAGCATCCATTGTCGGGTTCCAGTCACTGTCATAGAATATGACTGTATCAGCACCAGTGAGATTTACTCCAAGGCCACCACTGCGTGTGGACAGGATGAAACAGAAGATGCGTGAATCTGCATTGAAGCGCTCCATCAAGACCTGTCATGAAAAATGAATATACAAAATCAAATACAGATAGAGTCTCAAGGTGTACTTGCGTGGCTGCAAATATGTTGACAGGGTTGGGAATAGCAGTATTTGTCAGTGACAACATAACAAACCTGTCTTTGCTCTACTCTTGTTGTTCCATCCAGCCTAAGGTAGATGTAGCCATGGTAATTTAGAAAGCTTTCTAACACATCAAGCATCTTGGTCATTTGAGTGAAGATCAGTACCCTTGAAAAAGAAAAAAATAGATGACACATGCAGAATGCAAAGGTAAATGAGATGAGCATGGGAATTTCTAGTTTACATGTATCTTTAATCAATGCAAAATCTAACCAGTTAAACATTAAAAAGGCCTTTGATGCTGTTCAAGACTTCAACAAAATGCTAACATTAATAACAGATGGGCCTTTTTTGCAGTTTTCATGCTTTTTTAAAATTATTTTTCTCCCTCAAAGGACATTACAGAGAGTCTCCACTTGACATTTTGTTATTCCAAAAAGCTGAGACGTTGACAAGATTTTGCTGTCTGTTGCTTTGGGTTTTGTGTTTCCCTTACCTGTGTTTTTCTGCTTTTAGTCTTCTCAGAAGATGATCAAGAGTTTGCAGCTTACCTGCATCAAACGAAAACAGTCTTGTTAAAGTTTCACACCCTAGTCAATTTAGACTACTTACAATTTACTGTGTGCAACATCATTCCTGCCTAACTGACCCAGCTGTACAAAGAATGGATAACACTATCCACTATTTCGAGATTTATCTTTGATCCTCCTTTTGGGCAACAGAGCTCTGCTGTTTATTCCCACACCTTTTGCTGTTCTGAGATTTTTCTTTCTTGATGCTTCTCAAATACTTATGTTGAAATTAAATATTGCCTTGTCCTTACCACAATCATACTGAATAAGCCGTACTTCAGGGAACTGCATTTTCATGCCTCTGGCGATAGGATGCATGAAAGTTGTCTTTGGCATCAGCTCATTGTGAAGCTTCTCTTCAAGGTGTTGAATATTTGCCATGTAAGAAGGTGGGACATGGGATGCATGCAGTTTGATGGGAGGAGCTTCCACAGCAGGGATTACAAACACAAACCTTACAAGAAGAAAAGATAGCACCCAATATTAAACCTGGCTAAGCCAAAATCAAACTTAACATTCTCTAAATTGTTTTTCAGCCTCATCCCATGTAACCTTTGCGTTGGGATTTAAATGGCTAATGCAAAAAAAAAAAAAAAAAAAACCACAAGCACAATTTGTAAGCACAATTTCTGCGTAGACTTTCTGCATTTCCCATTATTCCTTCTTAGGAAATTTATACTACACATGTACGGTTAACAGCTCAGAACTTCTGCATTATCAAGGTCATTCAGAAACACGGACCTTTGAAGTTTGAAACTCATCATGTGCTGCTAGTACCAATATCTATCTTCCACAAAACAAGCATGGTACCCTTTACAGAGACCACAGTTGAATTATGTACTCCTAAGATATTTTGGAACCCTAAATTGATTTCCTTCTCTTCCAAAACCTGCAACCATCTCTTCCCAAACCTTCAATGACTAGGGTAATTACAGTGTACAATAGTGAGTTTAAGCACAAATTTAGTTTTTTTTTGTGATGATTCTAAATTTACAGACCTCAAATGACCCCGCTTTCAAACAATCCCCCCCCCCCCAGCAAAACCAAAACATCAAAAACCTTGATTATACCTGTAAATGGCTTCCTTCATTTCAACCACTCTGTCCTCTGGCGTCTTCAACACACTTGTCAAGTATTCACAACAACTGACTGTATGCCACACATTATTAACTACAGATACAGCCTGGACCAAATCCAATCCATACACAGGTTGAGCATGACAATGGCGACTGTTCACTTGTGCAATGCGCACAAGCTTCTGTTTTTTTTCTTTGGATCTTTTGTCTGCAAGGCTCTCCTATGAAATTGCATGCACTTATTACATTATTTTGTCATATTACAAAAAGATTATGACCATCATTTAGTCTGTCAGCTCAGAACTTCAAGAACTATCACAGTCTTGCTCAAAAACACGGACCTGAAGTTTCACTCATCACATGCTGACAAGAAACACATGCAGCCCTGACATGGTGTGCGATTAATCTTAAGGCTTCTTTTTGCTAGTGAGAGAGGCCAACACACAAAATAGCCACATTTTTATTTTGTTGTGCTCCCGATTTCACTTGTTACAACAATTCATACATAAAACCAGGTTAGCACCAGTAAGTTCATTATACTAATGTTGCTGCTTTCATCATCAGAAAGGTCATTATATTTCTATCACAACCAAAATAAGAGACAGACAACAGGGTTTGCATGCATAGTTTGCACAACAGCAGCAAAAATTGTGTACTTAATCCTAAATCTTTAAAAGAGTCCGAGACTGTAACGATTTTTAAGAAGAAACTTAAAACATTTCTTTTTGGCAATTATTTTAACCTTTAGATATTTTAGTTTTTAGCTTCATGCTGTAAGCGCATTGAGAATTTTAAATGCGCCGACAAATGCCTTGCTATTATTATATTATTATTATTACTTCCTCTCCCTAGGTGTTCTAATGTTAACACATACCATAAAGAATGGTGAATCTTTGTTGGGTTGGACAACAGGAGCTGGAATTGTTGGTTTACTTTCAAGAGCAATCCTCTTGGTTGGAGACACAGACACAGGTTTTGGTTCTGGATGAGAAAGTCTATTTGCTACACCATCTTGAACAGTTTGTGCCACTGGCACTCGACCCTGCACTGCTGGAAGGCTTGCACTGCCAGAGACAAGCTGCCGTGATTCAGAAGTGGCACCAGCTGCTGCAGGAACTGAAGCTGACCATGGTGGATGTGTCACTGCCATATGTTGACGCTGAGAGTCGTATCCTGAACCATGCCCTGGATATGGTGGAGGTGGTGGCATTTCCCTACCATACCCAGCCATGAGTAACCTAGATGGTGGGTAGCTGCCACCAGTTCCAGCGCTGTGACGTGTTGAATAGCCGTGTACCTGTTGTCCGTCAGGAGTTCCAGGTGGCATCCTTCCTGGTACTGATCCTACATAACCAGGGCGTGGTGGATAACCTGGCAAGTCTTGTGACCATCCAGGAGATGTAACATAGGGAAGACTCCCTGGTGTGTAAGTAGTGCTATGCATCCTGTGTTGTGGGTGTGCAGAGTAAGGGGGAGGTGGCACAACTGGCATGTGTTGTCCACTTGGATGAATGCTGTTCGAAATATCAGTCTTAACACCAGTTAATGGTGCAACAGGATAACCAGATAATGAAATTCTTCTTGGTTTTACTGGTGGAACCAAGCGCCTTGTTGGTTCAGGGTAAGAATCTACTTCAATGATCATTTGTGCTGGTGTTTGTAGAGATTGTGTACGATAAGCAGCATAGCTTGTTACTGTCCTTTCAATGTCCGAAATACACAAGTTCAAGTAGCCAAAGTTGACTTGTTTAAGAGGGTTATATTCCAAAGCTTTGAGTACTAATGATGCAGTACAAAACTCAATGCCTTCTGTGATGAATGGCGAAACTGTTGGTCTTGCCTCAAACAGGTCTGGATGATTGCATACCTGAGAATGTTACAAAGCAATGTACACTGCGTGAGAAATGTAAATAAGCTCACCACATTCACCTAGCGAATGACACGAGCGTGGGACAGAGAAATTCACCTTTCACATTTCATTACCGAGCTTGTAATTCACCATCTTTATTCACTTATCAATAATCACGATAATGTCGACAGCACTGATCCTAACAGAATACAGGACTCCTGTCACATATGAACTCAGTTAAATGACCTTGCTCATCATGAGTTTTAGTAGCTCAGTGGATAGAGCGCCCGCCCGATGTTGAGGAGGTCATAGGTTTGACTCCTGTCAGGGACTTGGATTTTTTCTCTGTCCCATGCACAAGTCATGTTGATTAATTCACATTTCACAGGAAAAATTTATTTCAAAAATAAGGCTACCTTTCTGAGTTGCATGAGAATGTTGATAACACTGAGGAAGTGACCAGATTCCAATGTCTCCTTTGTTCTGAAATGAACAAGGGATAAAGTTCTATCTTACACAGATTCACTATTCAACTTTTCCTAGTGTTACAGTGCGTTTACTGAAACAGGCGCCACCCAGACAATGAAAACCAATCAGATGGCAGCGGATTCCAACATTATAAAATCCAGGCAATCAAATGTCCGGTACAGAACAATGAAATCTCAACTTTTTCCTTGTGATGCTTACGCGACTACAGTGTTGCTTATCAATAAATTGTCAAGCTCAAACCATTAGTACTTTCGAGTGCTTGAATTGAATTATATGCTAGTTGGTTGGTTTAGAAAATACATGAAAAGAAAAGCTACATAGGAGTGTCACTCCTAAATTTATATCGCCAGAGTGTGTTGTGTACGGTTTGAATATTGTCGCAGCAGTTTAAAAGAAACACTTCAAATGGTCTCTGAGTAGGGAAGGTTCCAATGGAGCTGTCCTTCGTTTTTGCAGGAAAAAATTGTTTTAATTTTCCATGAAGATGTTATTTCAATAACTGATAACCCAGAAAGGGAGCTCAAACTCCGAAATGTACAACTGCCAAGACCATGAACGCGACAGTTTATCCAAGAACTGCATGGTGGATTTCACAGTCAGCTATAGCAATATTTCGTACAAAAAGTGTCAAAATCTTTGGTTTTAAATAGCAACTGTAAAGATGATATTTTGTGTGGCAGTGCATTCACAGTGGAAAACAGTCAATCTAACGAATTTATCAAAGTTATAAATGTAAAATCCAAAGTAAAGTAACAAAATAATTTCTACCACAAACATTCTAATGGTTTGAGCTTGACAATTTATTAACAGATGCCGTAGTCGTGAGCATCACAATGAACAAGTTGAGATTTCATTGTTTTGTACTGGATATTTGACTGGCTGAATTAAAAAATGTTGGAATCTATTGTTTCATTTCTGCCATCTGATTGGTTTTCATTGTCCGGATGGCCCGGGCTTCAGTAAACGCACTGTAAAAGAAAGCTTGGACCTTTATGTAATATGTTGCTACCGACAGGAACCAATAACACTTGAGGTACGTGTGTCAATGGGTTTTATAGCAGCTTATTATCTTGGCCATACAATGCAAAACCAAATGATTAGAGATGAATCTTGGTCAAGGAGCAGTTGGCCAGAAAAAAAATGAGAATCATGCCACCCAGAGGAAAAGTACTCAATACTGACTTGGTGACAAAAGGGCTTGTAGTTTAGGTTTTAGGGGAAGGAATACAGAACTTGGGAACAGCTCAGACTTTTTGCCTTGTATCTCCCATCCCTTCTTGTACCTAATCCCCATAAAGTTCAATGGCTCAGTGGAGCAAGATATTCAAAAACTGAACAGAAATACATAAGTTATATCACAGTAATGACAAGATTACCCAAGTACATACCACGTGCCCTATTGCTAATTTGGAATTCAAAAGTTGTGCTAATGATTACCGCAACTGCTATCTGTTTTGAGCACATGTTATAATGCTGTTAAATGCAATTTAGCAAAGTTACAACAGAGAGTAGTTGGTACTTCTGGTCAGCAGTATTCGCATGATATTGCAGGCTCAGTGCACTTTGCCATTATACTAGCATGTTCCAGTGTGGCAGTCTTTGGAACATTTTGGTCATAGGATTGAGCAGTTTCCTGCACATCTTTGGTCTATTCATCAACGTCTTTGTGTCCCCCCTTCCCTCCACGTCTCCACTGTTAACTCAGTGTGACGGGTGCCTAGAAGACTGTAAGGGCGCTCATGGCTGGGTTGCAGGAATTGCCAGCCATGGAAGCGTTATACTGTCTAGGGGCCGGCTGGTCACAGTGTAGGCCCCTGGATGTCCCAAGTACCCATCTTTCATACAGCACGATGCAGCTGTTAATTGGATACTCACTTGGTTTTAGACATAAAGTCATCATAAAGATAACGTTGTCTCTTTGACAAACGGCAGCAGACCAAGTGCTCATATTTCTTGGGCATCTGGGTTTCTACTTCCTGCTTCAATCTTCTCAACAGAAACGGCCTAAGAACCTACAAACAAAAATAACAAAACTAAATTAACACATATGACAAAAAGTTACAGGGGTCCCTGGTCAAAAGTAACAAGATAGATGATTTGCAATGACAAGTGTCACTCTCGACAGGAACCACTGAATGGCCGAGATCTCACCTTACAGTGGGTTTTAATAGAGTTTCATACTTTTGGCCACATGAAATTACCACGTAGTTACAAGAGCTACGCAATATTGGATTGAGTGGCCTTCATATTCAAGCCAAATTTGATCACCTCAAAGCAAGTTTTAGCCTGCTAAAACATCTCCTGACTCTAACAATTTGTTGACCCTTACTTTGTGAAGTCTTTTGATGAGTCCTTCATTGTATTCTCTGCTGCCTTCAATCATGCCTGACAGAGGGTTAGAAAACCATTCCTTGAAGTCTTTGTGTGACTGGAAAACATGTGGCATTAAGAAGTGCATCAAAGACCAAAGTTCCATTAAGCTGTTCTGTAAGGGAGTTCCAGTCAAAAGCAGTCTGCAGTGGCTGTTGAAATTTAGTAGATACTGCCATCTTTGGGACTTGAAGTTCTTGATGTTTTGGGCCTACAACAGGATCACAGGATAGACACTTATGCTAAAGAAAGTTTTTAAAGCAGGGCTCAAAATTAACAAAATCATCAAGTTGCCATTTGGGGACTAAATGGTAAAAAATAGTCGCTAAATGCAAATTCTTGGTCGCAAAATCAAATTGAAGGGACACAATCCATACACATACATGACGTACTCAATGCTCAAGGGTTTGCAATGCATTATAGGGAGATTTCGAAAATGGGTAGCCATTTTGAAGTTTTCGAGAGAGGTTTGCTATAGTGTGCCTCAGAATACTCAAACATGGCGATCCAGTTGGCAATCAAAGAATCTTGGGTTTGTTTTATTATATCTATTTGACTAAATTGTCTTTCATACGCAAGCAACAATGTCATTTTTCCTTTGAAACCTAGTCGCAAATTTGCGACTTCTCTCGTTTTTCTAGTCGCAAGTAAGTTTTAGTTAAGTCGCAAATGCGACCGTATTGGTCCCAATGCCGAGCCCTGTAAAGACAAGACTTTGAGCATTTGTTAAAGAATTAATGAGTTTGTTGACTATTTTTTTGCTACATGAAACTTGTGAGGTTTTGCTGCAAGTGATAGGACCATCTTACTGTGTTACAGTACCGCCCAAATGTAAGTTACCACCTCTCGTCTCGTTTCTCGCGAGACGCATCTCGTTTGTCTCGAGACGAGTCTCGTTTCTCTCGATATGAGTCTCGTTTCTCGCGAGAGTCACTGAACCGTTTAGTATGGAATATATTACTCGCGAGAGGTCGTTGTACTATCTATTGTATCAGAGATTTCCGTTTGCACTGTGTTGTCAAATCGGTGAAGTTGAAATTAAAACAGAAAGTTTGTTTGTTTTCAGCTTCATCGTACTGAATTTGCAACGCCTCCGAACGTCGGTCTAATGTCTTCCTTGCCGTTCGAACGGCTCTTGCCGTGAGTTTGAAAAAAATTCTTGCCGTTCGAACGGCTCTTGCTGTGCGTTCAAAAAAATCGCTAGCCGTTCGGACGATTCAAAATAATTATTTTGGGGCGTTCGTAAGGTGCGTGCTCAACTGTCTGCTGTTCGGATGGCTTGATCGAGCTATCCGTTGCAATCTTGACTCGTAAGCCCCGGCGCGCTACACGATCAAACATTTTCATCCAACGTCGTGTTTTTCAAACATAACGTGGACAAACAACTTGGCTCTCCAACAACTTGAACACAACTGAAACGAACGATTCCTTGATTGCCGTGAGCTGCTGTTTACATGCATGTTCTACAAAGTAAACGTATAGCCGAAGAAATTGATTCTCGCGCGTACCTCGAACAAACAAATTGTCGACCTTACTACGTATACGGCCACCGTTACACAAGAGGTCTTAATTTCTAAGCACTGTTGAAGTCATTCTTGGAGAGAGTTTTCGTTCGCGAATGAATCATTCGGTAGATTTTATCACACTTTTGGTCACATGCTCAAACCTGTGAATCGAGAGTCTCAAATTGAGAGAGAGATAAGGCCTTTGGCTTTTTGTTCGGTTGTAATTATTTTCATCAGTTTAGTAACGGTACATTTTTATCGGTTGGTTCTGAATTAGATACTGGGTTCGCTTTGTTTTGCTTTTTCGACATGGTGGAAATTTTATTGTTTACAATTTTTGTTACGATGTGTCCCGGAATCCCAGACCCACGGTGTGGTAGCGACGCGAAATGAGCTTATTTTCTGTCCGGAATGGCCCCTGTAGCAACGGATATAAAAAAACATATTTACTGGGAAGTAGTTTTCTAGAGTAACCCAAATTTCAAAACAAGCAAGTTTCTGACTCGGCGAGCACACGCAGAAGACTATACATGCATGCATGACAAAAGCGTGACTTTTTCACGCATCAGTAAAGTTTTCAAGGCGTCACAACAATTTGTAGTTGACTCGCTGTTATGTTCTACAATCGAAAATAAGCTTTAAATCTATTTTGAAACGGCATTCTAGGAATATCTACGTACAAAGCGTGCGTGTGGTCGCTACAGCCGAACAAAAAAATCAATGTAAACATACAGGACTGTTGGCAAGTTTCTGACATATGCAAATTACGCTTTTTACTGCTGGTCCGAAACGCAAAATTATTTGCCATCCTTTTCTTAAATAACCATTGACGCCATGCTTTTGGATATTAAAAGAAACAAGTTTCATTCAAAACTTACTGAGGTAATGACCAGCGTTCGATAAAACAAAGAACATTTCTCAATGTAAATGTGGCTAGACGTAGATGTGTTGATGGCGCCACTCAAAAATAATTATTTTGAGATTGCGTTATTTTCATTTATAAAATTACTTAGAACACTGAAAACGGCTTTGCGAAAGCAGCGTTGTCAATTCCTATACGTTGTCAAAGTTTCCGTTGTCAATTCCTATACACACTTGGAAAATCTCTTGGTTTGAACGGCTGATTTTTTTTTCCAACACAAATCGGAGCCGTCTAGCGTCTCTAGCGATGTTTGTCACAGAAATAGTGTTTATGTCTTTTTGCTTCTGCCGTCTAGCCGTTTGGCGTTCGAAAAAAAATTGCATCCATTCACCCGTTTGACTTAACCGTTCGAAAAATATTGCATCCGTTCACCCGTTCGACTTTACCGTTTGAAAAAATTGCATCTGTTCACCCATTCGACTTTACCGTTCGAAAAAATGTTGCATCCGTTCAGCCGTTCAACCGACGTTTCGAATGGCTTGTCTATCCGTTTGTTATCCGTTCGCTTGCCGTGCGTTCGGCCGTTCGAACGGATAATGCCGTTTGTACATTCACCTAAAGGCAAAGCGTTGGTACTTGCAGTGCACCCGCAAGAAACGAGAAACTTCTCGAGAGAAACGAGACTCGTCTCGAGAGAAACGAGACGCGTCTCACGAGACGGTGGTAACTTACATTTGAGCGGTACTGTACATGTAAAACCAGGGTTCGTACCCTTTTTCAGAATCAAATTTCCAGGACTTTTCCAGGACTTTTCCAGGACTCTAAAATTCACATCAACCCTTTCACTCCCAAGATCTGAATCTCAATTGTCCTTACTGTCTACCATACATTTTATATTTTTCACTTGAGCTTAACAGATTTCCAACACTTTCCAGGACCAGTAGCCATTCTCCAGGACTTTCTAGTCCTGGAGAATGCCACAGTAAAATTCCAGGACTTTCCAGGACCCATACGAACCCTGAAAACACAGTGGATATGGGAATAGATCATTTGATGAGGTGGCTGTAATTCTGGACTTAACTTCACTCACTATACTCTCACCTCATCGAGAATGAAGTATTTCCACTTCTTTCTTCTAAAAGCCTGATGATCTTGAATAACCAGCTTGTATGACGTGATGCAAACATGAAAGGCATTTGGTTTTGTCCAGCCCTGTAAATACAGTATTGTCTCTTATTAATAAACTGATAGCAATTTTCTCATTAAAAAAAACAACAACGGCCAGAGAAGAATCATAAAATATAGTCTGCTTCCATGTGTTAAGAACTAGATTTTACTTTTTGAAATCAAATTTTGTGTCCACTGCATATCTTTGCACTGGTGCTTTAGACTACTGTACCTGCCATAAACTCAAATTAGATCTAAACAAGATAATGATCATTACATACTTGTCTTTTAGCCTTCCTTTCTTTTTGGCTACCATAGTAAGTCAAGATTTTGAACCCAGGACACCATTTCTTGAATTCCAACTCCCAATTGAGCATTACAGATGTGGGAACTACAATAAGGTGAGGACCCCAAACACATTTCTCACATGCCAGGTGAGCAAGCAGTGCTATTGTTTGTATGGTCTTGCCCAAACCCATCTCATCTGCCAGGATACCATTCAAATGCTTCTCGTGCATTGTTACCAGCCAGTCCAGACCAATTACTTGATATTCACGGAGAGTTCCACGAAGAAGGAAGGGAACTTTGGTCTTGATCTGGAGACAGAAAAAATTTAAACCAGCTTATGTAACTTTTTCTATTCACAAACCTAAATAGTTATCATTGTACTTCATACAAACTTCTCAAACTCATTAATAATTCATCAAATTGAAACAAAGAAAATCACAGCTGTGAAGGACGTTTGGATACCCAGTCTTAACAAGCATAGATTTTGACGATTTTACTTCTCTGTTTACTCCTTAGTTTTGTTTTGATTGAGAAGATAAATTATACCAAACACTAGGGACAGTGTTTCATCAGCTATCCAAACACGTCAAATTTTTATAATAAATACTTCGCTGTGTGTCATATTTTCAACTCTCTTCTTGGTGTTTTCTTTGTCTGATGAAACACTGTCTCTCATGTTTGATATATTACTTCAGTAGTTTCCAGTGTGAATCCTCGAGGTTGCAAACTCTGTGCTGTGGCCGCAGCATCTGTCAATTCTTGGTCAGGATCAGAATCTGCACTCTGAAAATACAAATACACACCATTTCAAAATCTTGGGGGAAACAAAAAAATAATTCGAAATAGGAGTTCAAAATAGCTAATAGTAAATGACAAATCCAGGGTCGAAATCGTTCCGAGTTTGAAATAATGCGGAATTTGAAATAACCTCGCTAGAATTAGCAGGGTCAAACTGTAGTTTTATAAAACAACTCCATGCATTGTTTCCTGGATTGAGTAAGGGTTAGAGCACCAAACTCAAGATCCAGAGGTAACATCAGTTTTGTTGGAAGATATCACAGTATCCTCACAAGATATATTGTTTAAACATCCATTCACAACAAGCAACAATAATGCAGGGCACCAGCGCATATCGACTGTAGCTGTCTTAAATGCATAAAACTTTGATAGATATACACACCTGTGATTCACTGACTCTGTCTTTTTCTTGTTGTACAAGGTACTCCATTCCCTCCTCGTCACTTAACTCTAAAAACAAATAAGAGAATCAGACACACCAGAGATGATAACAAACCTTGAACAAGATGTAAATATATATGAAATATTCATATATTTGCACTGCGGTTATAGATGAAAGTGAAGAATGATCATCGCAGTGAATTTTCCAATTTAAGCAACTGGAAAGAAGAAGCCTGAAAAAAAATCAGGGCTTCAACGGGATTCGAACCCGTGACCTCACGGGTTCGAATCCCGTTGAAGCCCTGATTTTTTTTCAGGCTTCTTCTTTCCAGTTGCTTAAATTGGAAAATTCACTGCGATGATCATTCTTCACTTTCAAACCTTGAACAAAGCAATCAGTCCTGCAATACCTTCCTCAGAAGATTCCTGTGAGCTCTCCTCGTCACTCTGCAAGTCTGTAGATTCATTTTCAGCTGCACTGTATATCTTCATCAGCTCCTCAATGGGCATTTCACCTTGAGGTAGAAAAATTAGAAAATCTTAGCCCACTAGATAGTGTGCCAGTCAGAAAGACTATTACAAAGCACTAACAGCCCCTTCAACTCTCTGAACAGAAAATTTGTCAGTAATAATAATTTAATGTCATGTCACTACCGACAGGAACCACTAACATGTAAGTCACAAAATGTTAATGGGTTTTATAGCAGCAGTTTATGTTGGCCAAGCAATGCAACACCTGAAGGCAAAAGACAAATCCCTCAGGGAAATAGCAAGTGGCCACTACAAAGACTTTGCACTGTGTATGAAAACTAATGAAGGGCACTACAAGATCATATACCAGAAAAAAACTTCATGAAGCTTAAAATTATGTAATTTAGCAGCTAAGAAAACACTAAGGCAGCTCATTAACAAGCCCCGCTGGATTTTCTGGCCTTGGCAGCTATAAAGTTCACCAAAGCCTTGGCTTTGTGTGAAATTTCAACCAGGTCTATGTTCTTTTTCAGCTGTTGAAATTAGCTAGCAGCCAACCCTTAGCAACATTATGATCTAAACATAAATTTGGATTGAAGTTATACCTTCCTTCTGAAGGTTGTCAATCTCATCTTTGTGATCAAGATCTTCCTCCATCTTCTCTTCCTCCTCAAGTGTTTGTTCATCATCCTCTTCTGTTCCTCCCTCTGTCACTACAAACTCTTTATCTCCCTCCACTGTCCCCTCATCTGCACTGGCTTTCCTGGTAGGAGTATAATAACCTTCAGGTGTGTGTGTGTTTTTGTTGACAAAATATTTTATGCCAAAGGATAAGGAGGATTTTTTATTGTCCTATAGCATTTTCTCTCATTATCATATATCACATGCCTGGAAAACATGCAAATTTGATACGTTATTGATAGGTGTTGTTTAGGAAGAACTTGCTTCTTTAACCCATTGACTTCTGGAGTTCATTTTCAGGCTGGATATAGACCAAATTAGCTCCAATCTACTCAAAAAGGCATTTGCAACATGACAGCGTGCCTTTCTTTCCACTGGCATCGTGATTTACGGCATTTCCCTAGAAGGTATGCACAAAAATCAAAATTTGGAGAAAGTGAGAGTGACATACATTTTTAGGCTTTCTGGTTTTTCCAATTTTTTTTTTTGCCTTTCATTATTCTCCTTTATCTATTTGCAGCAGCAATTGACCTTCTACTGAGCAATTTTCTAGACAATTTTCTAGTTCCTTAACAATGAAGGCACAACTTTTTAGGGCTGCAAAGATATACTTCAATATACTGATATTCTTCTTCACAATACGAATGACAGACAGTTGCTGAATGATTTTTTCATTTATTTTTAGACATCACTCCAAGTCCAGGATATTTGAAAGGATGGAGAATTTTTAAAATGACTGCTGTTGCCCTTGGACCAAAAAGCCTTTCAAGAACTCGTATTCAAGGAGTTTAAGAATCATAAATGCAGTGGTTATGTTGACCACTCGCAGGTCAGATTGATTAAATTTATTTTTCTTCAAACTAAAGCTACTCATTTTTTAGACGATGATGACAGTTGCAACTGTGAATGAAGTCAACAACGGTAAAACAAAGGTGCCAGATGAATTTATTTTTCGTAGTGTTTCGCTTGTTTGTCTTACTGCCGAACTCGATGAGTAAACTGATTCACAATTGATGTACATGTAAGCTTATTATTAAAACTACCGCTGCATATATGTATGTGAACGAACAATTGTGTCTGTTTTTATGTTTTAGTTTGTTATTCTGTAGTCCTCTTTGTTCAGCTCTGAAAATGTTATTAAAACAATTATTTGCCTTGGGCTCAGTGAACATTGGTGAATGTTCACCTTTGACTCTGTCTCGGTGAATATTCAGGAGTGTTCACTTCACCTTTGGCAAATAATTGGTAATTATGATACAATAAAAAGGTGATATGTCAAGAAGTGAACAAATTTTCTGTCTGCAATAGCTGTAACTGAGTCCTAACCAAAGCCTGGCAATTTGCAATAAAATATAGAAAATAAAATAGCAATAAAATGAAAGAAAATACATTAATTGCTGCTTCACTTGTTTTGATTCATTCAAGATGGCAGCCATAAATGAATGGATTGTTTGTCAGCTACACACCATTGTTGCATGTTGTATCATGGCCAGTGTATCAAGATACATGTATGTATTGTATCATGTATTGAAAATGTCTTGTTGCAGCCCTAAAAGTTGTCTTTTTCTAAAATCTCTACCGTATCTCTGATGTTCTCTGCTTTTCCTTGGCATCTTGCTCTTCATCATTGTTGCCTTCAACATCCACTTCAATGTCACTATCATCACTTTCTTTGCTGTATTGCAAGGAATAAAAAGGTGACATGTCAACTGCAGAGACTAATGGGGCTAAATATAATTCAGGCAAAGTTAACCTTGAGTCAATGCTGGTCAGCAGTTTTCCATCTCACATGGCTTGAGGTGGTCCTAAGCCTTAAGCAAGGGCTTCTTGTGACCTTTGCTTGCAGTTTTGCTCACTACCTTTCTTTTTACACATATAAATTTATATGCTAATCATCTTTTACCTTGATGCCTCACTTTCATCTTCAGCAGATGAATCTTCACTGCCTTCAGAACCAGTTTCATCACTTCTCTCCTCAAGCATCTCTGGTGGTAAGTCCTCCAACAGTTTTTCCAGGGGAATTTCACTTTCCTGCCTTAAAAGCTCAAGCTCATTCTCCCTGGAGACAGACGGTTCTTGTGCCTCTTCGACATCAATTGTTTCCTCATCGTCAGCTTCCTCAGTAGGTTCAAATGCACCGTCACCACCTTCAAAACCACAACAAATTCAGAAGATGCTGAAATTATTTGCATTTCAACAACTTTAAAGTGCCTATGAAGTGAAAAATGATTTGTGCTTATTTGGAAATATATCTCTGGAAATATTGAAGCAGTGTTCTTGAAACTTGGCACCACAAATGTGCATCAAAAAAGAAACAAAATGACACCCTTAATGCTGTTGCCATAGCAACTCTTTTGGCTCTAGTCTCTCTCGGTCAAAAAAGTAAATATCCCCATTTGCAATCTCTAAAGTGAGCCAAAGGGTCCTACTTGGAACAGACATAGTTCTTATATTGTCTTCACCGCCATCATTAGATTGGGCAGGGTAGATGGTTCTTGTTTTAAGACAAAACTGGGAATTTCTGTTTTTATTGACACAGCACAAGCGGCAAAACCATTGTCATGGCAACAGCACTAAGGGTGTCATTTTGTTTCTTTTTTGATGCACATTTGTGGTGCCAAGTTTCAAGAACACTGCTTGAATAATCCAGAGATATCGTTTATTCAGTATTTTCCACTTTTTAGTTGCAAACAATATGACGGCATCACTGATCTAATTTGCATAATAGAAAAACGTCAATATCTCTAAAACGAAAAAAGATATTTCAAAATGAAAAACGCCATTCTTCTGTATTTTGAAAGGCCTTTCAAATAAGCACAAATTATTTTTCACTTCATAGGCACTTTAAGATAGATCAATTACTAAAAAAGGCACTGCGTATATCCTTTTCACAAGTCATGTGTAAGCAACCCTATTTAAGAAAAGATTTACACCAAAGAAAGTTAACTTTAATGTTTTGGGGAATTGATGAAAGAACCATTTGAAAAGGCTTTTGAATAGATCACCAAAGATGCAAACATGAGTTATACACAAATAGACAGAGAAGGAACAAATTTTCTTACAACCATACCCCACTAACAAATACCTGACAGAAATTTCATGTCCTACAGCACAGCATGTAATATGGACAAATTTCACTGAACAACAGACACACAAGCTTTACTATAATGATTCAACTCAGCTGCACTACATTTTGACATACCCATTTCAGGTTTAGAGGAGACGGGAGAGGAACATCCCGCAGATACCACAGAGGCGGGGCCGCTGGACGGTGGAACAGCAAGGCTCTCTGCCAACCACGATGAATACTTCTCTGTCTGATCTACTATAAAGTTGAGCTGAAGGTCCAGAGCTTTCTTCCGGTTTTCTTCCAGTCTGCTTTGAACCTTGTATTGAACAACCTATAGAGGGTGAAACCAGCCTTAAATCAGCAGGGCAAAAAAACTTCCACTCGTCCGCCGTCCGAGATGAGTACTCTCTTACCTTGGACGAGTGGATTTACGGAAGCACTTGTCCTACGGGGTGAGTAGAGTTTGCCGAAAAAAAGATGTTCTTTTCTGCTGAGGTCCGAGTTTCTAAGCATTTTGGACTTTGTAAACTTTGCAGACTTTGTAAACTAGCCTTTTCGCGAATTTTGGGTTCTTTTCACGGCAACTTACTCGTTCGTTTTCGCCGTTGTTAGCTTTTGTTTTCCGAGATTATCTGGTTCTGTTGTATTGATAAAGACTGCAATCCACATTCCATATATGGAAATGATGACCTTGTTTGAGACAAGGCTTCATCAACACTTGAACGAAGCGATTACCATTGTGGCGAGTTTTGTGATCATTTAAGAAGTAATAAAACCTTTTAATGCTTTTGCAGTCAGGCTAATAGCATAATTCAAACAACATGAAACACTCCAAGCCATTCTGCTATATAAAAGGTGCTGATGCCTCACAGATGTGCTGCATTTTCTCAAGTTGCTTTCATTCATTTATTTCATTTATTTTATTGTTCCTGGCCTGCCTCGCCTAGCTTTTGCTACCTGCAGTGCCAGGTCTGTTAGTAATGTATTCTACAAAACTGTGATAAAGTTGTCTTGTCTTGTTAGTGATCCCCAATGTGTCTATATGAAATGGTGTTGTATTAAAAAGTGCAAAGAACAATAGAAATTGAAATAACTTAAAATAAACACTCCAGATTTGGTACAAAACAGATTATACAATTTCTACATTTTTTAATGATATTTTGTTATTCACTTTAATACCGGTAAATATTTTTGGACAAGTGAAATTAACTTTCGGACAACCAAAATCTGTCCAATGGACAAGTGGAACACCTTTCAGGCAATTGTGCATCTTTATGCTACCAGTCTTATCTCCAAAGTACATAGATATTGTAAAATCAACAAACACAAGAAGGCAACCAAAGAAACAAGTTTCAATCAGTCTTGAGCTAAAGAGATTTCCCTTACTGATTTTCAACATAAATTCTGAGAATAAGAGGTATTTGAGAATTTGGAGTTTGCTTGTCAATTTATTTGACATTCAGAAGTACATACGGCTAGTTTACAATGAACATATGTAGACAACATCACAACAAGTTATAGACAGCAACCTTTTCAACAGAAGACCAGAACTGCTTGATTTCCTTTGCAATGCTTGCAGCAATTTTCCGAAGACGAACAGATTCTTCCTTTTCTGCCTTCACCTCTTTGCTTTTCTGCTCTTGGTGGTACTTCAGGACTGCTCTGGATATCTACAAGTGATTTTACAATAGTGAGAGTATTCTCATTAGCCATGTTGCACTTCAAATTTCAAAAGATCCTGGATCTCATATCAAATCTCTTGCGCATTTAAATTGTATAATTCGTACATCAACATATACAAAGCTCCTTAGACATATCAAATATATCAAACATTTTGCCAAACTTAGTTAAACTGCTAGCCCCAGTTGTTCATTGGCTGAATAATGCCATCCAGGGGATAACCACACTATCCACTGGATAGTGATTTATCGTGGTGGTGCATTATCCATATTTTCAACAACCCTGGCTTGAAGGTTTACTATAGTGTATCTTGTTGAACATACCTTCTTACAAATGCCTCTCTTCCATCTTCTCTCTTGAGCAAAGTCAGTTGCTAGCCAGTGCATTTCCTCAAGTAGATAATCCCAATGTGCTTTGCACCTTGTTGTTTCCTGAACCTTGGGAAGTCTAGTCAAAGACCAGATACCCTCCTTACGTAGTTCAGCAACTCTCTTGAGCACCTCAGCCTCCTTTTTTGCTTCAACTGCAATATCCTCCTGAGAGCTAAATGAATGTTCAATCACTGCTGACAAGGACTGACCTCTAGTGTTCAAGGTTGGCCTTGCTCCATGAGGAAGCGAAATGGGTCCATTAGAAATCGTCTGACTAGACATTCCTGGCTGTGCTGTGTTGACACCAGACACATGATTATTAGGAACTGGTAGAGCCGTTACAGACTCACTCCCAAAATGATTGCTACCATGTCCTGTTGGCACATGCGCCTCTAGTGGAGGATTTGGTAAAGAAACAGATCGTGAAAATGGTGGAACTGTGTTTACCACATTTGATCTGGGAATTGGCTGGTTTCCAGTAAAGGGAGAAACATTGGGTGCTATTCCTTCAGCAACAGACAACTGCGATTTATAACTAGGATTTGCACTGAAATTGCCAGGCACAGTTTTCCGTGGATCAAGGCCAGCTTGTTCATAAACTTGCCTCTGCAAGGCATTATAGTTGACTGTACCAGCAGTGCTTGATTCTACCTGTTGTTGAGGCCACATAAAGCTTTGAGGTAGCCTAGATGATGGAGAGACAGTGATTGTTGAAAGTGTAGGATTTGTTCCAGATGCATCATCTAGTCGATTTGAATTGAGAAATGACAGGAATTTTGGACTTGGTCTTTTCTTCCATAATAAGAAGTCCATCATATTTCCTCCAGTTTGAAGAAAATAGAGCTCCTGGAGCTTCTCTCTGAAATTAGCTTTTAATGTTTCAAGTTCTCCATTGTAATGTCCAATAACAAGCTGGCGTAATTTTGTCGTTTCTGAAAAATCAGATGACAAGCCAGAAGATTTATCACCTACTCTGCTTGTTACTCCATGAGTCCTACTGACGCTTGCAGCGGCATGAGGATTGACTGAACCCTGAGGACTTGATGCAGACTGGTTTCGAGAAGTGACTGCACCAGGTGACAGCTGATTTGGAAATAATGAAGGACTTTGTAACGGTGGTGTTCTACGAGGTGTATTATATCCAAGATGATGAATTGTACCACCAGGAGAAGGTCCTCCTCCACTGTAAACAAACTGCTGTTCCCTAGGGTTAGCAAAATGTTCTGATGAAAATGGCATTGGAAAATTTGGATCCGCAGGACTTAATTGTGATCCGTCAGGTAACCCAGGATAAAATTCTGGAGTTTTTAACCCAGAGCCTCTCGGACTAACTGACCCTGGTCCACGGGAAAGGGTATAGGTAACACTACTGGGTGTTGCACATGAAGGTGTTGATGGCGGAGCTGAAGGAGAAGGTGCAGGAGAAACGTACATTGGAGATGAAGACTGGTAATGCGAAGGTGATACAACAGAATGAGGAAAGGGTGATCGCGGTGAGAGTTCGCCAGTGGATCCCACGGGTTGACTAAAACTTCTCTGGAAAGCATGGTGAGGGTAATTCACGTTTCTGTGAGGGCTCACAGGTTGGACAGACCGGGTCGGACTTGGAACTCCACCATGAGGTCCCATGTAATGAAATGACCTTTCTGAATATGGTGAGGTGGGCACACTTTCTGTGACGTCCAGTGGTCTAGCTACTTTAATATCGTTGCTGTGATGTCTTTCCGAGTCGTGAGATGGTGTCCTGCGAACTCTTCTACGTGGAGTTTCATCGGGACATTGCGACGAATCGCTAGTTCGTCGCATCGCTTTAGCTCCGTGAAGTGCTTGTTTGACATAATATTTCTACCCCGTAAGCGAGACTTCAAAATAATCCTACGAGAGGAAATGACATTTTCTGTCAATTTCGTACGAGGAAGAGCATGCGCGATTTTGCCGCCATATTGTTTTTCGTAAGCGACAATAACGTTTACTATAATCACAAAATTAGTGTGCTAAACTAAGCCATCCACCCGAAATTTACTTACACCCTCCACCATCGTTAACCTGCTGATATTTCCATGTGGTTTTCAAGGCGTATTTCAAAGTTGGTTGCTGAAAAAATATGAGAAATTGACGCTAAAAGCCCCACAAAAAATTCCGCTTCAACAACAGCTTGATATGCGCTTGACCACCACACCACCCTAGAGCATTATGGGTGCATCGCCCAGAGCATCATAAAGGAGGCGCGGTGCCTTAGTATTGCGCGCCAAAAAAATTTGGAGTAAACTAAGCAAACAGTATTTTAACCGTAAAGAAAGCTTCTTTAACATGAATACTAGTCAAATTCAATTAAAAATCAAATTAAAATTCCGATATTGTTTTTAGTTTTACCATTTTCCATCAAAAAGTGAAAAGGGGTAGGTGGGGGTGAAAGTCAACACCAAACCGAGGTTGCCTCTCAGTGGCGCGAAGGACGAATATGTTTTGCGGAATGAAAAACATGAATGTTATAACTTAACACAATGAGGCGTTCTGCAGCTCCTTCCGTGAGAGCTGCCAAAAAAATGAAGTTTTGTACTCCGTTTCTGGCTGGAAGCAAAGAAAATTCAACAGGAAACTTGACGAGTGTAACAACAGTTTCGCTCGCGAAGCAATCAAATCCAAATCAGGTGACATTAGAAGTTTACATATGAACTAAAATACAGCTGAATTTCTGATAACGTAACAGTCTGTTATTTCTAATTTTCGATTGCCTTTTGACTTCTGTGGACGAAAATCAAAGCAATCTGCATGATTAATAGTCACTGATGCAGAAGGTTCTTTAGACTAGTTTTAAAAACAGCAATGTCACGAAGAGAAGAGATTAACATTGCCTCTTCAACTGAACTCAACCAGAATCACAATTCATTTGTTATAATAGCGAAAATGTCAACTAAAAGGTTTGATTTAATTTTTGTAATAAAAAGAATTCACTCGTATCCTCAGTGCTATATTTAACATTTGGAAAGTATCTTTGAATTTCAGTCGGTACTTTGTCCTAATTATGGCTCTAGAGTACAATGTAGTTATATGGATTACTGACCAAGCGTGGGGTCCAGATAGCTGGATGTTGGCCAAGTTCTTTTTGCAGAGTTGAGGTCCATAAACACGCAAAAAAAAGAGCGAGGTCAGTATTCAGCCATCTTGCCCGATCAAGCTTGGTCAATAAAGGTTTATTATATGGCGTTCAGGACACAGCAAGTAGTCCAGAGCAGGCAAGATACATGTAGCATGATCTTGCGCGCTCAGGTAGCCATGAATCTCAGTGTGGGATTTGATTCATCTTGCCTGCTAACGGAGCTGGCCATATAATAAGGTGTAACCCAATAAACGTTTTGTATGATATTAGATCGAAGCTTGACAATTCTTGCTCCTAGTGCACATCTATACCAAAATATTTGTCAAGCTCTCCCCAGTATTCTTAGGCTAGGCGACGTGTATATTCTACAAATAAAAACTCCCTTCAATCTGGTCATTTACTTTTATTATTACATTTCTTTACTGTTGTAATAATTAGGTTTGGCTTTAATTACTTAGTGCGTACAGTAACAGATGTATTTTCTTGGGTATAATTTTCAGATGACCAGTGACAGAATTAGTTGTGAAGTTTCCAAGAGTGACCAAGCCAGGCTAGGTCCTTCCACAACTGAAAATGACACTACAAATAGTACAATTCCAACAAATTGTGCAAACTTATTGAAACCTGAAGGCAAATTAACGGTTACCAGACCTCTTTCACATACTCCAGTGACCAGTAATCCAACTCCTTTCAAATGCCCTCTTCAACGTTCTTCCACTGTAAACATTCCTTCTGGTAAGTTCTCTCTTGCATTCTTGTCACCATTAAGGTGCTTTTTATTTTTGTTTTTTGTTACAGTAAAAAATAGATGCACCTTACACACTTGATGTTTGTCTTTTTTTCAGCAATTTCTGATGAAAAGGAAAATTGTTACCACTATTTCAATGTTGTTTGGTAAGTAGCTGATCAGAAATTCATGTAGAACTTGCACAAACTTCTAAACCTTTTTTATTGAGTGCATGTTTTTGCAAGGAAAGATTAACTTGTCAAATTCATTGACAATGGTTTTATTTTTTTCAGGGGAAAGATGTCAAAGAAAAAGGTAAGAAATGAAAAATTATAACATTAAATTATATTATTCTCAGTACTTTTAAAACCTGTTGGGTTTAATCATTGCATCAATTACACTGAGGCACATTAATTTTTTTCTTTATCATTTTAGCATAAAAAGTGGGAAGGAGATGGTAAGTATATTTTGTTCACATTAATTTACATTATATAGTCCATCAGCTGAGGGGGTTGCATGGCTCACTTTAGGGGAACAAACAAAACTTGCATAATCTTAATCTTTGACTATTGAGCATCATAAAAATGTATGATAGCAAGGATAGAACGGTAGCTTTCACTTTGTAAATCGAATTTTAAATTTTCCCCTCAAAACCTCCGTTTGGTCGCCATCTTGCATTTCTAAAAACTCCTTTAAAATTGTTATTCTTTCTGAAGTGCACACAGTTTTTTGCCTAGACGTGTATTTGTGATAATATGTATCAGAGATATTATAAAAACTTTCTTTACGGTTATTCCAGCTATGATGATGTCATAAATGACGTCACAGTGATCGCCATTTTGTTTTCTAGCTTGTGCGTTTAACGGCTTTCTCGATATGTGAAATAACTAAACTTACCATTAAGGCGTCTACATCACAATCCTAAAAAAACGTGCTTAGAGCCATCGTTAACTTCTCTTTCTACATTTAGTTTAGTGTACTACCCCATGAATCAATGAAGCACAAATCAGAGTTGATACTTCTGTCTAGAGCTCTTTGAATACAGTGCCGCGTTTGTATAACGTTCTGCTTCAAGGTTCTTACTTGCATGTGGGATCTATAATATAAAGATACGTTCATGTCATGTACTTCTTTTGCCTCACGAACATCGTATTTCACAATAGAAGGCTCCTACATTCCTGAGTTGCGAACTATACAACATGTGATCTTGCTATTTCAAACCTGAATAAAGATACAGCAAAAGGTAATAACTATCTTCATGTTCACCAGTGCAGTAACCTACACCATTCAACGTACTTACCCGTATCAATCCTCCACATCTTCAGAGTCAATATCCCTACTCTCACAATGAACGCCATCATCAGTCACCAAATTCTCACACTGGACACTGCACATATCAGTGCACTTCAGATCCGCCTTCAAGCAGCAGCAGTTATCGACCGTGCATGCTCTCCTGCACGTACAGGAGAGTAGTTCCAGCACATATTCTGGAGCCGGCTTAGATCCGAGCCACACAAATTTCACGACATTTGAGATATTTTCTACTTCCCTGCCGTGCCCACATGGGGAGGGGATTAATTACCGGAAGGGGAACAACGGCTCTTTTCCAGATTGCTGCTTGATAATTTGCTCTTGTTACATGAGGTCGGAAAGAAGACTCGCATGGCGGCAAGGCCTCTGGCTCAACCTTCCCGCCTTTGGCGCAATGGATCTCATAGCGCAGCATATCCACACTTTGGCACTTCTTCCCGTAAATCTGACACACAAGGGCCTCCGGATCTTTAAAGGTATCCTCAGATACTTCCCATTCCTCCCCAATACTTGCCATGGCTCGGACGTACTTTTCACTGTCATAGCTCGGACGTACTTTTCACTGCGTTGGAGAAGCCACTTCCCTTTACCAGAGAAGGCAGAGATCGTGTCACAGCCTGTGATCGCGTGCACGAAGATAAGGGCTTTCAAGAAGTAGTTTTTGTCAATGCCTGGGTCGAGCTCCATCTCCAAGCTGTTCACAACTAACGAAAGGTCTATTATTCTGCTCTTTGTGCCTCTTCCCTTCTTCATGTAGCACTTTGTGAGGCTTTGAGCTATGAGCAAGACTTTAATGTTAAAACCAGTCCATCCAGGCACAAGTAGTAATGGATGTGTTTCGAGCATTCTCACCTCGAGCCACACAAGGCAACGCAATGTCAGTTCCTTTGTTTTGAACGTGTGGCAGTTCCCCTGCCCCCACCCTTTTCCGCCGTAGTACTCGGGGATCTCTTTAGTTACCACAGTCGCTGGCAAGGATCTCCTGCATTTCTTTGCCACTGGTGGTGCGTAGTCTTGGTCATCTGACTCGTCTCCACTCTGTCCCTCACTTCTTTCCGTGACTAGGAAACAGTCCACGCGATGGGACATTCCAGACCCGCTCAATGTACACTCCAAGTCATCGATGTTATCGGCCACCATCAGGGCGACAGTGGACTTGCACTCCTTTTGCGTTAGACTGGCCGGAAGGACGACTCGGTTTTCTCGTTGCTTGATAATTTGGTTTTATCAAGTGGGTTGATAATGTGAATTGGCCACCGTAAAGAGATTCGGAAGCTGACGTTTCGAGCGTTAGCCCTTCGTCAGAGCGAATCGAGGGATTCGCTCCGACGAAGGGCTAATGCTCGAAACGTCAGCTTCCGAATCTCTTTACGGTGGCCAATTCACATTATCAACCCACTTGATAAAACCAAATTATCTTGTAATACTCCCACCGACGCAGCACCACAGTTTCTTTAGAAACTTGTCCCCTTTTCTCGTTGCTTGTTGATGACGTCTAACGCATACTCGGTCTCAATCTCTTCTACTAGGTCATAACTTACGCCGTGGCCGTACTTTTAGATAAGCTTTACAACCCGCTCTATGTTGTTACAAAGGGCCTTTACAACAGAAAGAAACAACATGCTTTTTGGAGTTTTCACAGCCCCATTCGTAGCAGAAAAAACAATATCCTGTCCGAAAGATTCTTTCAGCCTTACTGTATTTTTTCTGTCCTACTGCTATCACTGTCGAGCGATTTACCAGAAATAAGCACAGTCAAAAAGACGTCAAGTAGATATGGAATATAGTAATTAGCTCTACTTGGTTTCAAATTGTCCTCTTCAGGCGGCCAAGACATCTGCGGCTCAAGATCTTTTATTTCATTGTTAATTAATAATGCAGTCTTTATCACATTCTTTTCGTTGTCATCCATGCTACCTTTAAGTGACTCTAACTCGGTTTTGGGCCTAAAGAAATCCAGAACGACTTTGTTTATGGCTAATGAGTTTGGATACATTAACACCTTGTTATACTGGTAAGTGATAAAACTAATTTCTGGAAACTTGGTTGACAGCGTTCGCATGAGGTTCTTTTTGTGTGATTCTGAGACAGTTACTAGCTCGCTAGCTTTGTTCAGAAACAGTTAACGTTCTTTCACAACTTTATGCTCGATTATGTCAGGGTTGGCAAAAAAATTTTCGCACAAACGGTACACAGCTTCATAATAAGCAGGCTGTAATGGACAATTTGTTTCATTCGACCTTTACAAAACCGACTTTTACAAGCTTTAATGGAGGAGGACGATTATGTTGGCACATCTTTTCTAATCGATAAATTTCAAAATAAATACTCAAAATAGCTTTGTCTAATTGCGATTTCTATTTCATCCATTTATTCATTTACCTACTTATTTATTTATTTATTTATTTGCTAGACGTGCATTTGTTTCATCTCTTTACTGGTATGTAACACTAACATTTTGATTTACTCTTTAAACAGTCTTACTCGCTACCCGCCTA
This sequence comes from Micromussa lordhowensis, assembly GCA_964020085.1. Lineage (NCBI taxonomy): Eukaryota > Metazoa > Cnidaria > Anthozoa > Scleractinia > Lobophylliidae > Micromussa > Micromussa lordhowensis. Next base: position 43,000,316 of record OZ026596.1, read on the forward strand.
GATTAGCCTCAGCTATTTGCGGGTTAGCGTTGTTTTTGTAAAATTTTGTTGATTTAATAATAAACTTGACTTGACTTGAAACTTGACTTTGACGTTTGCATTGGAAAAAAATATTCTTACAAAACTTTTGTAGCAGGAGGCGTAGTACTTCGCTTCGCTTGAAATGAGATCTTTTGCACATATTCCAATCACATCCCTAGCTACTTCGCTCATATCACTGAGTGTTTGTTTTACATGAAGAGAAGCACATTCTCTTACTGTCTCGTCGGCGCGAAATTCCTGCACATTGTGAAGCTTTTCTCTGGTTTTCGTGTTTGGCTTGTACTTTGACTTTTTGCAAAGCAAGCATTGATCAGGCAGAATCGCTGCGTTTGGCTGATTTCCATCTCTATTGATTCTTCTAAGTGCAGTTCCAGCTGCATCATCAAATGGCTTGTTGGTCTGCAAATCTCTCTTGTTGGTGAGCTCAGCTCGGCAATTGCGATGATATTTGTTGGCACTTTCGGGAAATTCGCTTTCAGTTGAAGCCTCCAAAATCAGTTCGTGATTCCGAATAACGGCAGCACGATATAAGGTTGTCCAGGAAGAAATATCTTTGCACTGAGCTAGCTTTAAACCCGAACAACCGCATATAATGCATTCTTCCGCCATTGATCATGGTGCAAAGGAAGCAAACTCGCGCCGTCTTACAAGCATAATATTCAATGGGTTTTCTAGGTAGGAAACAAGCAAACGTTTTTGAGGGGGGAAGAGGGCCTTATTAAAAAATCTTGCCGTGTATACATATATTTTATTTACTTGTTCTGGTTCGCAATAATTTTCAAAACCGCAATGTTTTTCAAACGACTGTAAGTGCAACCTGATCTAATCAGGCGTTGTGACGTCACTTATGACGTCACATACTTATAATTCCGTCACTAGAATAAACGAAAATCAGGTTTGTAGTTACAATACATTTTTAATTTGCTTTGATACCGGATTTGTGCATGTTAAAAGAAAAAAACCAGCTTTGTTGCCCTCCCCAAAGATCAAAGATGGCGGCAAAACAAAGGTACGAGGGACAAATTTAAAATTCGATTTACAAAGTGAAAGCTACCGTTCTACCCTTGCTATCATACATTTTTATGATGCTTAATAGTCAAAGATTAAGACAAGACATGTTTCGGCTGTTCCCCTCAAGTGAGCCATAAACCCAAATTTTCGGCTCTCAGCTGATGGACTAATATGCTGGAAGTGAAACTATTGTAAATGAAATACCGTCGCTTGCGCAAATGATTGTAGCTGATTTATCTACCGTTGGCAACTGAAGACATGGCATTTATAATAAATATAATAAATAGGTTAGGCAGAAATTTCCACTGTCAAGTGATTTACGAAATTGTAATTTTCAAAACTTCTTTCTTTGTTTCCTATATCTATTCCTATATCTATTCCTTTATCTATCCTATATCTATATCTATATATTTTCAAAACTACAAAAGACAAAATGCCCGTACACGTTGCTGGCTTTGCTTCCCTTCAAGTGTTTGGGTAAGTGGCGTTAAAATGTTCCCAAGTGGGCGGGTGGTGGATCTATACAGACTGAACTATATAATTTAAAATGAAATTGTTGGTAACAACCAATTTATACTTAGAATGCATTGTCGTTAGCATTATCATCTCCTTCAGGTTTTCATCTCTGTGACACCCTCTAGAAAGGCCTTGAGAAAAATAATCTAACAGTGGACTCAGATCTCACTGATCAATTTTAATTTTGCTGTGTTATTTATTCAACACTTAGGTATACTAGTTATAAAAGGGAGAACTGCATCTTTGAAAGACCTGGAAGGAAAGGAGTAAGTGGGCTAGTTAGTAAATAAACCCCTTCAGGCAGTTGGTATGTCGGCTGATAATGTCCGCGGCTGAGAGATTGTCCGAAAAATTAACATTTGGCCGAGAAGCGAAGCTTCGAGGGCAAATGTGAAATCGTGAGGACAATCTCTCTGCCAAGGACATTATCAGCCGACATACATGTACCAGCAAGCCAGAAAGGGGTTTATTTAATATTTTATAACCCTCCCATTAATTTTCCTATCGTGTGTAAACTGCTCGTAAAAAGCCACTGTTGATGTGATGGTGAATGCTCGCGATTGATGATAGCAAATACATTTAACTGGTTTAATTAACTGTATTTCTACCAATTGGACCAAAACATTGATAAATTATCATGTGAATAAACCCTTGCAAGAACTCTTAGATCAAACCTTGAAAACTCGGCGCTTTTTAGCTTTTCTGGTTTGTTCGTGATTTGTTGACTTTTTGCGCTTTTTGGAACAGCATTTGCGATATTGCCAATATCACCAGACTCTACGAAACGAGTTTGTTTTTTTCCCTGTAAAATAATAAAGCTGAAAGTCGAAACGTCTTTCCCGCTGACTTTGTTTCTTTTCGACAGAAGTAATCGGCGGACAAATATCGACACGGGCGGGGGTTATTGCGTGATAACTGTCTGGCGATTTAGACCACATGACGTAAAGTAGCCAATAAAATCACGCGAAAATTAACGGGTGGGTTATAATGACACTTAATGCTTGTGATATTCAATGATGTTAAATGCAATTCAACAGAGTTAATGTGGAGCACAAGTTTTACCTTTGCAGTCAGAATTGTTTAGCTAACCACAGGCACCAGAATTCCATGTTTTCTTAAACCAAAAGGCATTTTGGCAGTTTATGATTAATCAGCATTTTCTTGAGTGTGTGGGCTGCTTTCCTTTCGCTCCCTCTCTTTTCACTGTTTTATCAATGTGAAGGGTGCCTGTTTTCTCCCTTCTGCATGGAGGCTCATGAATGGGGTGCTAGGATTTGCCAGCCATATATGCATGGGTGCAGGTCTCCATATGCGAACAGGATGCCAATAATGGAAGCTCCTGGATGCCTCAGGCACCCAACCTCCATTTTGCAAGGCATTTGTTGACAGACATTCTAGTGTTACACCCAGATTTAATGTTCTCCAAAGAAATGGTGCATCTTGGCAAATTTTGTAGTCTCAAAACCTTAGCATATTTTATTCTTTTGCTTGCAGTGTGGTCGGATTATTTTTTGCAGTTTTCATGACTGTGGCTCTTGCACCCAGAGCGACTCTGTTTTTTGTTTTGCTCTGCCATGAAACAGGGGTTTCATTAAGGGCTAGGCACTCGGCAAATTGACTGGCTGTGAAGACAATTTTGCCCAGCGGGTTTGACCACCTAGTGGAAAGGTTTCTTATGAAGGATTCCAGATCAATTAGTTTTGCCCGCCTGTGAAAAACAGTCACCCTGCGAGCAGAGCTTCTTTTCTCTCTTTTGTGAGCGGACAGGAGACGATATGTACCGTAAGAAAAGGCTCTGCTTGCAGGGTGAAACCAGTTGCCCTCCTGCTGAAAACATTAATGAAATCCCTGCCAAATATCATAATCCATCTGCCCTGAAAAAAGGCTGTCTTTTTTACATTGTATTTGAATCAATAAAAGTTTCAAGACTCGGGATTGGAGCTAAATACAACAAGACCCTTCTTTATGGGCCACATTTTCTAGCACAAGGAATGAAAAAAATATATCAGTCATTTTATTGAACCCACAAATTTGAAAGTACAGATCCTCTTGACACATTCAGTGAAATTTTTCAGCATAGCCAAAGGTGCTGGTTACAAGTCATCCGAGTTAGAATCTCTTCAGGAAGGAAACACACTTTGTATTGGTGGAAAAGAGATTGAGGTAAGAAGTAACTTTAGATTATGGCCCTTGTTAATAATCATCCTAAGATGCAAAATCTTAATAGGAGTGTTATGCATTGACCCCTAAATTTGTGCTTTCTTCTCCAGGATACAAAACCTGAGTAGAACTAGTACGACTGGGTGTCCTGTTGATGATTTCAGACTCATTTTCTCTGCAATCAAGAGATTTTAAAGTGCCACTATGATGAAATTCTCGATATCCATTTTTTTACATTTTCGGACACAATAGGTCTTTCCTAGCTACCTTTTCCAAATTTCAATCTGTACTTGCAGTGTTTGGACCTTTATTCCGTCCAAGAATTTACGCCTGCCATTAATTTTATTTTTTCCAAGTCTTGCTTGAGAATTTGAGAAAATGATGTCATATTCTCAAAAGTACCGCATGGCTTTAAATTATAATGACAATTAATGAAGAAAATTGCACGAATATATGAGCCAAAGTTTTTGTTATTCTTTATGCAAACTGAGCGCTGTGCTAATTGTTATTATAATTTCAACCTGTGTGGTATTTTTGAGAAGATGACATCATTTTCTCCAGTTCTCAACCAAGACTTGGAACAAGGAAATGGCCATAAATTCTCGGAAATAAAGGTCCAAAAAACATGAGTTCTAATGTTCCTAATAGATTGAAATTTGGCAAGATATCTAGGAAAGACCTATTGTGTACAAAAATGTAAAAAAATTGGTATCGAGAATTTCATCATGGTGGCACTTTAAGTTTCTTCAGTTCACAATAGTCAAAATTGAGGTATCTTTTCGTTAGATTTACAACATAGGAGATATCTTTTCCTTACATCTCACTTCTATACCCTATGACTTTACCTCTCTTCCTCCCTCTCATGTCACAGACTCTTTTGATTTTGTCATCATTGTGCTTATTAGCCATGTGTCCTATCACATATACTGACCATGTCATGCTGTCTCTTAGGTTATGAGCTGTCTAAATGCTGAGGATTATCTAAGTGGGAAATGCTTTCAGCAACCTGCAGTCTTATCCCCACCAGTATTGAACATACTCTCTAAGCAACCTTCTAAACAAACAGGTGTGTGCTACTTTAATATTTTTCAATCGACATAACCTGCTGCTTTGCCAGAGGAGTTGCTAAGTAAAGTCTGTTGGCGTTTATAAGCCAACAGCGTGCATTTTGATAAGAAGAGACCAATGCACAGGAATATGTAACTAAGTTTACTTGGGGAGTAACATGTTAACTGCTGTACTGCTCTGTGTTAACAGGGAATGAAAGACCTCAATGCTCTTAACTTCAATCCAACAGCCTCTTTTAACTCGATGAAAGCTACTCTAATTAGAAGCACTGCTCCAATTTATTCAGTAGATAATTTTAAAGTTAAAAAGCTTTTCTGATTTTTAATATTTTTAACATTATTGTTTATATCTTTGTACATAGGTTCTCCTTTTTACTTATCTTATGCAATCCAGTTCAGCCATTTCCAGCCCGCAAAATGTATTCCATACCACTAAAAGCACTACTGAAGCAGCAATTTTCAAAAATGGCGAATGCTGGTCGCATCGAAGTGCCTGAATCTTCTTCCTCAACTACTGAAAGAAAACTTTGAAAATTTTCTCAAGACTGATTCAAAATCGGTGTGTTTTTCCACAACATATAACAATTATTCAATGAGCCCGATATGAAGTGATAAAAATAACCAACGAGCGCGTAGCGCGAGTTGGTTATAATCACTTCATATCCAACAAGGGCGAATGGAATAATTGTTTTAGTAAATTCTCAAACCGGGTTTTGCCGCCGATTTTTATTTCGGCCATTATAGAGGGCTGAAGTTGAAAGCTTCGTGCGGAAAATTTTTAAACTTGGCGCACTATTTTCCATATGACGTAAAACTCCGACTATTGGCTCATAGTCGGAGTTTTTTAGCCAATCAAAAAGCTAGAAATGCGATAGTCGGAGCTGAGAATTTACTAATACGGGATATTTAGAGGGTTTTCCGGGATATTATGAAAGTGTTTTGTGATACAGTATTTTGAAGATTTTTTGAGAATTTTGGATAACGCTATCCACCGGATAAATCGCTATCCATTGGATTAGTGTTAACAGAACAAACCACACTATCCACTGAAAAGCGATTTATCCGGCGGAAAGCGTTATGACATGTATATCCTCCTTTCGGACGACTGGTTTAAAAAGACCGGCAGACCGATGCGCCAGACCAGGAAGAACTTCACTATCAAGTCTATCCAGCGCTCCTCGGCCGCAGCTTCTGCACTCCGCACTTCCTTCCATCTCTGTACTCGTAAAATAAGCATATTTCGTTATTAGTGCTTACAGCCGAGTGCTGGCGAATTTTGCGAAATTACTGAAGTGGAGCAAAATTATGAAAGGTTTTCAATTCTTGCAAATCATGTGGTAAATCACAGGTTAGGGGTAGATGATGGTATTTGGGAGTTTAAAGTATGTAAAGCATGTAATTGTATGAAAAGTCGACAAGTGCAGAGCTGGGTCAACTCGAATTTGTGCTTAATTGATGCTACCTTGCTTCGGAATTTTAACGAGGGGAATTTAACAAACATTTTCTAATGAATAAAACCGAAAACTAAAAAAAAGATGTTTGTGAAATAGATTAACAGACATTCTGTTTTTATCAAGGTAAAGTAACAAGTCTGTAAATTCAGGATCTACACACATTTCAGAAAGTTTATGTAATATATCAAACACGAGTGACAGTGTTTCATCGGAATATCCAAACACCGAGAAGAGAGTTGAAAATACGACGCGCAGCGCAGCGAACTATTTTTGACGAAATTCGAGGTGTTTGGATAGCCAATGAAACACTGTTTCGAGTGTTTGAAATATCTTCTCAATCGAAACAAAAGCTAAGGAGTAAACGGCAAAGTAAAGTCGTCAAAATCTATGCTAATCGAGACCGGGTATCCAAACCTTCTTCACGGTTGTGGTTTTCTTTGTTTTAACTTGATGAATTATTAATGAGTTTGAGAAAAACGGTTCATATTTTTCCAGTATGAAAATCATTGCTTTGTTCAGCCCGTTCTTAAAAATCCCAGTCTAGCACAGAATGTTTCAATTTAAGAAAGACTTTATTAAATTCAATTTGATTCAGCATTGAGAATAACAATCCTCCAACTGGGAGGAATTAAACATCGCTTGACCTCTAGACATTACCACTTCTACTGAATTTGTTTTTCAACATCAGTCTGAAAATGATACTTCTCCACCCTCCATAACTCATTGCCGTAAGGTCTTGCGAGGTCATGTGCATTCCTAATCAATAACTTAAAATTTGCATTTTACTGTTCATGTGGTTGAGAAATTTCCGCTTCATAGTCATTGTTTCACTCATTTAAACAAGTCCGATCCATAACGAAACTTAAAATGTTCAATAATTGTTCAGTACAACCGCATCTTCTCCAGTGTCTCGTCCAGGCTTGTCGACTGAAGTATCTCCTCCAAATCCTTCTGATTTTTTTCGTCGACTTGCTTCCTTTTTGCGATCCACTCATCCTTGGCTGCAAATCCCCGGTCGATCATCAGCAGCTGCAGCCAGTCGTAGTCTGAAAGAGCCTTAAGCTGAACGCCCTTCTCCGCCAGCTTTCTCAAACCAAGAGCGTTATCCTCGGCGACCTTGTGCGCACGGATATGAATGTTATGAAGATGAGCGAAGCGAATTGACACTGATACCCCCTCATTTTTCGCGCTCCAGTTGCACAGTGTTTCTACACAGTCTCCACACGGTGAGAAGTTGCTGAGCAGGCATAAATCCTTTAGACCCTGCAGTGGCTTTTCCTCCAAGCCCTCGATAGATTGCTTGTAAGCGTTCATGCTCCTGTAGACCTTCCGTGACACAATCTTTCCATCTTTTCCTCTAGCAACAGCAAGCACGACACCGTCTGACGGCCAAAACCCTCCTGGTACACCGGATTTAAGTATTGCGGTCAAGTCAAAGTCGTCTGGCGTAGGACTGCGTGGTCCAGAATTAGCCATGGCCATAGTGAAAGTCAGTTATTTGAAAGGACAAGTCGCTCTTTCTGCGTTTCCGGTTACGCGGTTGCACTTTACATGACAACCAGACATCCATAATCCATTATCTAGATCAACATTTGCATTGACTTATCAAATTTCCTTGCATGAGAAGAATGATCGGAATTGTACTCTTCCGGATTAACGAAGCATACGATTGTTGTTTCAAACTGCCTTTATGCTCTTTTTGAGCTGCTTTATATGATAGCCCTATTCTGGGTTTTGTCGGTAAGATGCGCCTGAACATTGTGAATCTATGTACAGAAAATTAAAATAAAACGGAACCTCGGGAAAAATTTATTATATTACCTCCTGCTGGGCTCCTGCTATCCGACTTGGCTCGATTACAAGCCGTTGTTCGGGAACCCGAAGGAGCCCGAGAGACTGGCGGAAATCGAGCATCTTCGCTTGCGCGCGTGTTTCAAAGGTGAGGCTCTTCGCAGGCTAGATTATGTCCAAATTGACAGCCTGTACATGTACTGAGCTTCAAAGGGTGATCCTAGCCAGCACTGATAGAGCAGTTTGTAACTGGCGCGGTAAGGACCCGTCTCTTGGAGCTAGTTGCTTTCTCTCCTACTTTTTTTCGCCGATATTTCCCCGCCGTTTCGACTTTTTCTCGATGCATGCACATCTTTGCATTTGAGTGGTTTTCAATTGTAGCCAAAGTAAACACATGATTTTATGTAGTTTATAAAATAACTGAGCCACTACGCGCGATCTCATTGGTCGGTAGGTGTGTTTAGATGAGACAATGAGAGTATGTAAACACGGTTGTGACGTTTTAGATTCGCGCGTATTTTTGAGAATTATTTTATAAAAGCAATGGAGCATTTTCTCCGTGTTTATATAGCCTAATCTAAACACTCGACTGGTTGGGAGAATTCTTGAAATTTATGCAAACCCTCGACTACGTCTCGGGTTTGTATAATTCTCGAAGTCTTCCAACCCTCCTCGTGTTTAGATGAGGTTATATGAACACGGAAAAAGTGCTCTATTGCTTAAATTATTTTCAACTAATATAGTAAATGGTTTGAACCCAGGAGTATCAGTAGTTCGTATAGTGTGATCGTCCGGGTGAGTGTAGTTCTGAGAAGAAGTGTTGTTGGTGACTGACGTTTCGAAAACCTGAGCGGAAGTCATCTTCAGAGTCAAGTGAATAGTGTTTGTCAGTCGATGATGCTATAAGTTTGGTCCAAACAACGGCAAACACTACAAGCAGTTGCATGGAACAGCCATGGGGACACCTGTTTCTGTTGTTGTCGGCGAAATTGTGATGGAACACGTAGAGGAACGCGCCCTTGCAACTTGCCGTCAAACGATACCGCTTTGGTTACGATACGTTTACGACACTTTTTCCGCCGTTCACAATGACGAAATTGACGCTTTTCACGACCACCTTAACGAACAGAACGCCGACATCCAGTTTACCAAAGAAATCGACGAAAATGGAAAACTTCCTTTTCTTGACTGTTTGGTAAGACGCGACAACAACGAACTGCGAACGACAGTGTACAGAAAACCGACGCATACCGACAGATTACTTGACGAATCATCCTACAACCCGACTTCACACAAAGCCACGACTATAAAGACTTTGACGAGACGAGCGCAACTAGTTTGTGACACACCGGACAGTTTACGTGACGAAAACAAATACCTTGAACGTGTTTTTTCACAAGAACAACTACAACGCTGACTTTATTAGACGAAACATTTACCGACCTACCGAAGCTGACGCAACGAACAGGAACCCGACACCTGTTACTACAGTGACTATACCTTGTCATATTAAAGGCACATTGCTGTACATCATCAACTGACAAACCACAACATTGACTGGGACACTGCTCAATGCTCTAACAAGACCAGAATCTAGCAGAACGTTTCACCCTTTCTGTTGACAACATCTTGAGACTTTCAGACCTCGTACTCCACCACAACTACTTCAAATATGATGGCGACCACTACAAACAGATTTCTGGATGTGTCATGGGTTCTCCCATTTTTTTACCGACCTGGTTATGGAAGAGGAAACGGCGATTTCCACTTTGTCGCACCCTAGATTAAATAAAATCTGCACTAAGCAGAATAAATGTATACGAAGCATGTTCTTTGCCCATGGCAGAGAACATGTCAACCCGTATTATAATCTTCTTGAAATTTTGAAATTTGAAAATATTTATAGACTAAAAGTATCACTTTTTACACATAAATTTAAAAACGATAAAAGTAACACCCCAGCTGTATTACTGAATATTCTTACACCTTCATCAGAGATTCACCCATATAACACCAGATATGCTGCAAATCAAAATTTCTTTAAGCCATCAGTACGCACCAATTATGGGGTATCTACATTTAAATTCTCCGCGGTAAAAATCTGGAAATCTGTCCCGTCAGAACTTAAATGTTTTCCATACTTGCTCTTCAAAAAGCAATATAAAAAATTCTTATTGACTACTCAAAACTGACCATAGTTTAACTGCTAGCTATGTAAAATAATGTTGTACGATATCAGGACATCGTTTTCCTTTTATTTGAGCTTACATGTATATATGTCTTTCCTTCTCTTATGATTGTAATATCGTCTTTTGACGTAACGTAACATGCGGCCATTGCCAACTTAAATCTACATGACAGTGGCCAACTCGAAAGCCCCTTGGCTACTTTGGTCACTGTGCACAATTACATATTGTATCGTCTAGTTAATTTCTATTTGTATTTATTCGTCCTATATTGTTGTAAATCGTGTTTTTTTTTCTTTTTCTTTTTTCTGTAAATAGTGTGCAATAATAAAAAACTGAAACTGAAACTCCCAAATGGTGGTTTCGCTATGTTGATGATAGTCATTGTTGTTTAAAAACAGATCAAGTCGACGATTTTCATAAACATCTGAACTCAATTAACCCAATATACAGTTCACTTTGGAACTAGAAAACACCAATGGGCAAGGCTTACCTTTTCTAGACACCATTACAATTAGACGCGGCACAGAAATTCAAGTGGATGTTTACAGAAAACCGACACACACCGACCGTTATCTCGATTTCTTTTCGTGTCACCCTTTGTGCCACAAAAGATCCGTTGTTAACACTTCGCTGAAAAGAGCAAACAACATTCCGTCAACGAATAAAGGAAGACGAGAAGAAACGCAACGAGTTGAAGCCGTTCTGCGAGATAACAATTATCCCAGTCTTTTATTCAAAACTGCGAGAGGGCGTTAACCAAACAACCCACTGAGAACAATTTCAATGGCTATGTAGTGCTGCCGTATCTACAGGGCGTTTCCGAGAAAATAGGTCGCGTTTTGAAACAACAAAACCACAATTAACCATCAACAGCCTTTTTCTGCGCCCCAAAGAGCTAGACGATTCTGAGCGCCAGAAATCAGGCATAGTGTACAAAATCAATTATTGCGAAGCACAAAAAGGCAGTGGCTAGTTTTGACCAAAACTCCAAAGTTGCAAGCCATGTCCACCATTTCAGTCACAACATGAACTTTGAAGAAGTCAAGGTCGTTGGTTTCGAAGCCAATTACCACGAGCGACTTTTCCTCGAAGCCTGGCACTCTAGTTTGGACCCGAACGCTCGGAACGACCATATCGTACTTCCAGAAGCCTACAAAGGCATCGCGCGAGCATGAATTACATGGTCACGTGTGCAAGCTTTCATATCACTGATGAAGGCTTAAGCCGAAACGTGTGGTAAAGAATAATAATAATAATAATAATAAAAATATTTATATAGCGCTTATACTTTGCAGTGCTAAGCGCTTTACTATGCAAAAAAAGAAAAGATCTGGTTAAAAAGTAAAAGTCTAAAAATCATTACAAATATATGTACATAATCACAAAATACAAAATAAAAACCTAAGATAGTTCATAAACTCGCTTAAAAAGAAAGGTCTTCAATTTGCATTTAAACTTATTTACATCATCGATCGATCTAATGTCAATAGGCAAATCATTCCAGAGTATTGGGGCAATGACTGAAAAAGCCCTAAAACCGTATGTCTTTAAGTTATAGGGCTTAATAGTAAGACGCCATTTGTCTGAAGATGAGCGGAGGTTCCTCGTAGGTTCATAAACATGGATTAGGTCAACCAAATAATCAGGAGCTAAATTGTTGAGTATCTTAAAGAATATCAAGAGTCAGTGGCAAACCTTTTTTCGATAGACCTTAGGGGACATGTTGTACCGACAGTTTTGCTCGCTTGACATGCTCGTTTATTGGGGGGAAAAGTTCCGTTGTGGGAATAAAATTTTGTCCCCGCAACATGTTGCATGAAATTCAGCGGGTTTGAATACGTGCGCGGCCATGAAGCTGTGACAAAATGACCTTAATTTTCAGTGTGGCATCGTTTGCACTGCTCTTGCAAACTGTTCATGCTACCACATAGAATTGAACAAATATTCTCTTCACGTCCCCGCAACATGTCCCCTCGTATGTGAAGACCTTATACATCAAGCTCATTTTAAATTGCACCAAACGTTTTCCTAAAACCTCCATGTTGCATTCTTCTTTCCCAAGGTTTGCACAAGCCTTTCGTCTGCAACGTCAAAAGAGATGTGGCAACAGAAACTCGAAAAGCTGTGACGCCACGTCATGACGTCAACTCCCCTGGAGCCCTAGTCATGCCTAGGCCCCATGCTTCTCATCAGGTAACCGCTGTACAAACTTCTAAATTTACTTTGAAGAAGAGATTGTGTTCGAAACGTCAGTTGCATCGCCTTCCTCGGCGATTACGTAATTTCTCTATCAACTCACTAAACTATCGTAAAGCTCTGTAATTAATTGCCCTCGTTTCTTTCGGATTTAGCAGCGTTTTTCTATCGTTATTTTCGGAGGCTTGCAACTGCGTAATAAAAATTTGCCCTCAATCGGTCTCTGTACCATGAAGTACAACAAGTGGACTTGTTCACTTGGCGAGCTGCGAACTCCAAGCAGGAAGCGAGAAAAATGTCCGTGATGCGCACAACGCGAGTGACAAGAGGGAAACGAAGAAGGTCGCAAAGACTGCGAAAGTCTATAAAACGTGTTGAAAAGAATTTATAGCCGTATTGAACACAATAATAATATGTCGCGTGTCCTATCCAAAATGAAAAATGAGATGAATTTTGTAAAGGCGTGTTTATCGGTTGTTTCGTACCTGAAAAATCAAATTACGTTTGAGGTCGCTATTTTGGGGGGGTCTTTACTTTCGAGATTTGCAAACAGCTGTGAAATGTTATTGTTACTTTTGGACCGCAGTGCATTACTGATTGCCTAAGGGCTCACTTTGTTTAGTTTCCACTTAACTTGTAGCACTTTGTTCATTCCCAACACAGCTGGAACACAATCGAGGAGGACTGGATATCATAGACGTTGTGGTGGACCCACATGTGTCCCTTCACCTGAGGCCCCATCAGAGGGACGGTGTGGTGTTCCTGTACGAGTGTGTGATGGGGTTAAGGAATTTCAACGGAAATGGTGCCATTCTAGCGTGAGTACAATTTGGCCTAGTTGTCGATTTTGAAAAGATTCCATGCTCAAGCTAGAATTGTTTCCACTGAATGCCCTCATTCCAAAACAAAAGAAACCATAACAGCACCACAAACCACAAAAGGCGGACATAACTCGATATAACTGATAAAAATGATGAATTGGTGAAAGTAGTTGCGCAAGCCAAATCAGTTTTATCTTGATTGACTCCAAGTAATTATTAATAACCTGAATAAACTGATCAGAACAAGAATTGAAATGCTGGAATATTGCTCATATCACACTTAGCTCAATGGCCTGGAGGTTCTTTGGCCCCAAAGGCTACAGGTTAGGAGTTTAGTGAACAAATGTTAACATTCAGCTTTTAAAGCAAACACCAGCTTACTCAGTTTTCAGGGATCACCTAGGGATCTTCTACAAGAATTCAATCACCAGTCGAAAATTAATTACAACGTTCGCTGTGCCAAAAAGCGCGCGAAATAGCGCCCTGGACGTGACGTACGAGTATCTGTTTGCCTAGCCCTTTCGCGCGTTTTTGGCTGGTAATTTTACTTAGCTACTTAAGTATTCTTTCAAGTTAATGCATCGTCGCGAACACTGTAACGCTATCGTTATTTTATCATCATACTGAAACTGGTTTCTTTTCCTGTGTTAAGAGACGACATGGGACTGGGCAAAACTCTTCAGTGCATTTCTCTGATATGGTAAGACTACTTCTCTTATTTGTTGAAGAATTCCTTTTCTTGTTATACGTGAATACAGATCTTGCTCCACATTGCAGTTTGCTCGTGTGAGCGAGACAAGTTGGGCACTCGTGTAGATCACAAGTTTTTTTTTGTTTCGCTTTCGCGTCGTGCTGTGATAAAACAAAACCGCGCGCATTAGATATTCCGCAGTAATTTTGCCGACGGTTTCGAAATTCGTTTCTATATTCTGCATTACTCGTATAAGTTAATTTTCATGTGATGTTTTACGACAGGACGCTTCATAAACAAGGCATGTACGGGGGACATCCTTCAGTCAAGAGAACACTCATTATAACCCCTGGAAGTCTCGTCAAGGTATATTTTGTACCGAGACTAATGAAATATAGTAAATTCTCAGCTCCGACTATTGCATTTCTAGCTTTTTGATTGGCTTAAACTCCGACTATGCGCCAATAGTCGGAGTTTTACGTCATATGGAAAACAGTTCGCCAAGTTTAAAAATTTTCCGCACGAAGTTTTCAACTTCAGCCCTCTATAATGGCCGAAATAAAAATCGGCGGCAAAACCTGGTTTGAGAATTTACTAAAAAAATTATTCCATTCGCCCTTGTTGCATATGAAGTGATTATAACCAACTTAATCACTTCATATCAAACTCGGGCTCATGGAATAATTGTTATATATTCTAGGACTTATGTCGTTTAATTTTAGATTAGAACAAAACCAAGTGAAAAATATCAGGATGACATATTATTTTACTGTGTCGCCAATAATTGATAACTCTCGATACATCAATAAAGGCCGCCTTTACTTATTTTTCTACTCTGAGTAACTGAACGTTATTTACGGGTTAGAGACTGTTGTGAGTGTTTTGTTTTCAAATACACGCACGCGCTTACTGTACAATGAACGAGAAATTTTCAATACTGCACGAAGCGAAGCTGAGTGCAGTATTGAAAATTTCGAGTTCATTGTACAGTAAGCAAGTGCGTGTATTTGAAAACAAAACACGAACTAACAGTCTCTAACCCTTTTAATATTCAATTTGAGTTCACTGCTGGCGATAGACTTACGATGGCTTCCCGCCCGACCTGTTTTGAATGAGAAAACAATGAACACTGCACAGTTTTTATGCGGTCTTGTAATAACGCACTCTGTCACTTTGATGTCGCTAGGTAACGGGAACTCACGTGATCAATTTTAACCAATGACGCGTGCGGATTTTAGACAGTGAACGAAGATTGAATATTAAAACATTATATCTTGCATTGTTTCAGTTGATTAAGATCTTTTTTTTAAAGGACTTCTTTGGCTAATTTCTTTCTTTTTCTCGCCGTTTCCAGAATTGGAGTTCTGAGTTCCGCAAGTGGCTTGGTAACGAGAGGCTGAAGGTCTATACTGTCAACTCCGACAAGAGAGTCAAGGTGAAGAATTATGGTTCAGTTCTAGCTAGGTGTTAGCAGAATATTTTTCAAAATATTGCTTGCTTAAAATTTACAGCCGAGCATTTCTTGTAGGTACGGTAGGTTAGAACACGTTTTTTTTTTCTGGCGAGCGCTCTCTCGTTCTTAGATTTCATACAAAAACAGACGGTGGACATAAAAAAACCCTACCTCCTCTCCCGTCCCATCCTCCTCCTCATAACTGTCTCCTAAATACTCCCTTGTCATCTTTTACACTCGCCCCAGCCCAGACCTTTGGGTTGCTGACGTCACGGATCATCTTCAAGCTGTGGGACTGGATCCTCTCTAAACGAATCTGAAAAGCAAAGGGAGCTAGGGTGGACTCTACCCAGTTTCTCTCACATTGGTCGTTCAGCGTGGTTTGCACTCTTTGGTGATCCCGGGCTCCGGGGAATTATATCCTAACTGCTGGTAGACATTTTTTCATTTTATCGGAACTGACTTGTCGCGCCGTTTTTCGTAATCTAATTTTTAAATGTAATATGACGTTTATAGTGTCATGTTGAGGGGAAAGCTTTGTCCTTGTTCGCCTAACTTTTCGTCTATTGAAGAGAATAACATCTAGTCAAATCAAATTTCAGACCGTTATTAAAACGATACAAAACAAAACACAAAACATAGCAAACAATCAGAAGGATTTTCGAGATATTTCTAGTGGACGTGGCTCTGGTGGCGGTAGGTAAGTCCCCCTACCGTAACTTTATCCGACAGTTTTAAATGTTTGTTGTAGGAGTTTATCAACAGTCCTCTTTATCCAGTGATGATTATCAGCTATGAGATGTTCCTGCGCTCTGTAGAAGAAGTCAGAAACATCAAGTTTGGACTCGTTATCTGCGATGAAGCACATCGGCTGAAAAACACCGCCATCAAAACTGCTACGGTGAGTTCCGTTCCATTTTGTTTGTTTTTCTTCTTTCCCAGATTTCGCTGACTAACATGGTTCACATAGAATTGCTTACAATATAATATCTTATTCCCACACTTTGGAATAAAGAAGACTCGTCACATTGCTTTTATTTCATTTTGTAGATGATTTCTGGTCTCAAGACAAAGCGACGGATTCTTCTTACAGGAACCCCAGTGCAGGTTGGCCGCTATTTTCTTTTGATAAAGTCACTATCGGTTTCTCTCTTACATTCTTATTTTGTCTTGAATAAACTACCCCGTATATTTTCCCAATCTGATTTAGAGCTAACTGTTGTAGGTGATGCCGACTATCTACATTAACTTCACCTTATTGACCCCACACTCCCTTGTGCCAGGTACAGGTGCACGTCAGTAAACGGTCAATACCTACTTGCTAACTGTGTTTTTGAGGTCCGTACTGTAAGTTACGGATTGTCGTTTTTTTCCCCTTCGATTTTTGGCTCAAGCGCGAACCAAGAAGTCGAGGTTTGTAAGATATTTGTTATATCTCTACTGTGTGTCTGACGGGTTCGGGAACGATTTCTCTTCACGCGGAACGGCTTCAAATTTCTGACGCTCGTCGAAAGTAAAATGAAACAATTTGAAATCGTTGTTAAGTCGTTACCACGTTTCGCAGCCGCTTTCAGTGTTACGGGCATGGGCGACATCTTTCAACATCCTCTGTAAACGGCTGAAAGACTGTTTAACTGTGAAACTGGCAATTTTTCCGGTTATTAGCGGACGAAATGACAAATAAACTCGAATGGCTGATGAAGATTGTCAGGACTTTGCATGTTTCCCGATTTACGAGTAATTGAAGCGATTTTAGTGTACTCGATCGGCACTCAATAGTGACTTTTGGTAGAATTGGGCCGCTGCTGCTTTTAATATTCGCAAAGTGTAAACATTCAAAACAATCGATTTATTTCTCCCGGAATGACTTCTTGATATTCATAACCTTAGTTTGATGTAAAATAAATCCATCTTTCATTATTGCAATTCGAGTTCGACCGTGAAGAAGTCCGTTGTGGTTATATTTTTGCTGTAGGCCAGGTTACATAGCATGTCCAAAAAGCGGGTGTAATACACAATTTAAAGTAAAAGAAAGTTTTAAACTTTTACTTGCTATAATAGTTAAGCACCCTTGGCGATAAATCACGACCCGCGAAATTGACCAATTTATAGCGCGCGTAGTAACGGAGAGATAATAAAACTGTTTATTACATTTCTATTCTTTCCTTGACATACAGAATGACCTTAAAGAATTTCATTCACTCATAGATGTGTGCAATCCAGGAATCCTTGGTACGTTTCAACTTTGCCTGAGTATCAGGCTCTCCTTAATGTCATCTTTGTGCATGGGAAGGAAATGTCGTGTCGTGGCTTTCCTCTTGTCATAATAGCACTTTAACCATTGTTCAAGTTTAACTTCAGGTTTTTAACACAACTTACCCAGTGATGGAGAGACAAACCACAAAAACTAGATATAAACAAGGAAATAATTTTATCACCTACTCTGTTCCATATGGTTTCCTCGATTGTTTACACTCTAGGAAATTAAAAGCGCTAAAAAGAACAAAGGACGGATTGATGGATCCAGAAGGGGAGGGGCGGGGAAATGGGGGAAGGAACTTTGAGTCAAAGTGTGCCCATTCTTGCGCGGAAAGTGGCAGGGAGTGAAGACAGACCCCAATAAGTCGATAATGGTTGGACAGTTCAGTCCTCGTATTAGCTAAAGGCGGGATTGGGGGTGGGGGAGGGGAGGGAAGAAAGGGGGGGCCCGGCACTTCCCGGGCCCATTCTCCTGATCCGCCACTGGTATGTTTAATGGTGATGTGTGTTTCTTTAGGTACACAATCATCTTTTCGCCGGTTGTATGAGGAACCCATCGTGTGTGGACAGCAACCTGATGCCAGTAATGAAGAGAAACTACTGGGTCAAACTAGAGCTGCTGAGGTAATCAACATTTCTCCTTACAGCACCATTACATCGTGAAGCGAAGAGGAGATAAAAAAAAAAATTATTGAATATTAGATATAACAATTACATTAGTTTCCCCTGCAAATAGCTTACAAACTAATCGAGGCGGGGAGATCTAAGGACATTTTAGAAGTACAAGGTTTGTTTACAGATCGACTAAATAACAATGAAGACACTGTACAGTAAATAGAATAAACTAACATAAAATAAAGCAAGTACATTAAAATTACAAAAAGAGGCTAACCTAAAGTATTAAATAGCTTAATAAGACGGGAGACTTCGACATAATCATCTTCTGACCGCAAGAAATTTAGTAATAATTCCTTTATCTTTTTTACGAAAAGACGAACGTTTAAGTAATTTAATCGAATAAGGAATAGAGTTCCAAATTTGGGCACCGATTCTCGTGAAAAAGGCATGTATTTTATCAGTTATAGAGAACTTAACATAAAACGAATCACTAGAGACAGATCTTGTTCTGTAGTTATGAATCTGACTTGTTTTAACGAACTGATTGAGTATACTAACCGGTGCTGTCTGTCTGTTGATATCATACATTATAATAAAGTTTCCATATAACGGGCGCTCTGATTGGCTGAAACAGCATGCTTTATCAGAGAACAGAGCACGGGTTGATGACGGTAAGCTGGCTTCTTCAAATTTTGACAAATTTGACCCAAATTAAACATGCCTTGTGGCTCAGACAAATGCAGCTATTTGTCTGCAGTAAATATAGCTGCAGGGAGACCATTGTCATAAACAACAGAAGTGCTAAAACTGTACTAAAATAACAAGTTTTGCTAGATTCCGACAAAACACGCAACGATATAAACAACTTCTCATTCTCAACCTAGCGAATGCTTCGATTAAAGACATTACGAAGGCAGAAATTAAACTTAAGAAGTAAAACAACGACAGAAAACACCAACTGAGCTTTCTATTTACGATGAGAAGCTTTATTTTTGTAAAAATGCTCAAACAACACTTACATGCAGTGTAGTAATGCTCGTTTGCTAACTGGCGATCTCCGGTCATCTCGGCGAAGTGAACCTCAACAATTTCGTATTATCGCTCACTCGACGAGTGATCAGTTAAAAGCTGGCTCTGATATTCTCCTTTTACTCGGAGTAGAACCAGTGGAAGCAGTCTAGTCTTTGCAACTTTGACCCCAGTTCGTGCAATCTTGCTGCAAGCGGCTGCAAGCCGTAAACAACTGTAGCTCCTTGGCAGCTCCTTTCAAATACAACTCAGCATTCGCTAGTTTTGAGCTCCTTGTTTCTTAATTTCCATTTGAAACGGTCGGCACGTTTTTATGAGCCACAATGCGGCCGGATTCCTTTGTAGTAGAAAACTTTAGATCCTTATTTAAAGATTAAACTAAAAAACGAACTTCTTCCCGATAGCAACTCGATACTGAAAGCTTAGCAGAATTCAGTTTGTGATTGACAGCTGTCGTCTCATTAGCCAATCAAATTTTTGGAACAGTTCTAACAAGGACTGTGATTGGCTTATTTTAGCGTGCTTTATCAGAGAATAGAGAACGGCTGACGCCACTTTTCCCCGTTTGGAAAAATAAAGTTTGGCTTGAAAATTCAGCCGAATGCGCGGATAATTTGTTGGATTCTTTATCATAAAACAAATAAAGAAGCCTCGACTGTGCTCTGTTCTGTTGTAAAGCACTTAGGAAGCGGTAGAGCACTCAAGAAGTAGGGAAAAACACTCGACTACGTCTCGTGTTTTCCCCTACACTTCTTTCGTGCTCTACCGCTTCCTGCGTGCTTTACAACAGAACAGAGCACAGTCGAGGCTTCTTTATTTGTTAAATAAATAGCTACAATCTCTGAAAAGTAGGCTGGGTAGTGGAAGGTAATTCGATTTGAGAAAGAAGGGTACAGTGTGTTCCTTAGACTTACTGAAGTAAATAAGACGTAAGGCCCGTTTTTGTAAAAAATTACGATCTTTCTTTGGAATGTCAAGGCACCATTTCCCCAAGCACAAATACCATAAGGAATCGTAAGGAACGATTAGTGAGTTGTAAACTGAAAGTAAACACGACGCGGGACATAATGTCGAATCTTGGTTATAATTCCTATTGACTTGCTGATTTTGTGGCAGATAGATTCAATATGGTATTTCCATGAAAGATTTGAATCAATCATTAAGCCAAGATATTTTACATAGTCTTTCATTTCAAGAGTCAAGAATTCATGAGAAATGAGAATAAAGATCATCATCGATCAGTTCTAAAATCTAATTCATAAAAATAAATTTTACTGCAGTCACTTATGTCAGTTAATAGTCTAGGGTGAGAGTGAATTGTATATTGTAAAACTTTCTCTGCAGCTACAAATTCATTCTTTTGACGCAACTTAACTTTTGGGCGTTTCGAAGCCCGCTCCTGCCTGGGTAATAGATGAATTCTCTCACAGATTGTTTTCTTTTCTTTGTTCTCGTGTCTTAGCTCAATAGGTTGACGAGCTTGTTTTTCTTGCGGAGGACAGCAGAAGTGAACAGCCGCTATCTTCCCCCTAAAGGTACGTGCATACGATAACGTTAAGTATTTGATAATACTTCTTTTAAACAAACTAAAGTACTTGACAAGCTCTGCATGAAGACATTTGTTTCTCACCGACTGATGCTCCGATGTGGCAACCGGAGGGCAAAGAATCATCAAAGTATCTCTTTTGTTACAATACTACCAAATATTATTATAAAACCTGCGACTAAACAGATTCTTTTAGTAGTCTTGGTCGTCTGGTGATTTGAACATGTAGCACGAACGTATTTCTTAACGAAGTTTGTAAAGGAAATCTCGTTATTCATATGCATCGGTTAACTTACAATCATGCACCCTGTTCCCATTAGTCTGCCTTGTGGTTTTTTTTTTTTGCTTTGAGGGTATGAACTGTATGGCAGGTTACAAAAAAACGTATTCCCCAACGCCGTGAGCTTGATTGATACGAATGAGGGCTATTTGCTATTTCTTATCACAATATCACCTCTTTTGTACGCTCCCTTTCTTGCAGTGGAGTCAGTCGTATTCTGTCGACCCAGTCTCCTACAGCTTTCACTGTACCGCCATCTTCTCACGTCACGTGCTGTGCGGTCATGTCTGACGTCATATTCCTGTGGAGGGTCGCGACACTTGGTGTGCATTGGCGCTTTAAAGAAACTCTGCAATGATCCGAGCCTCATTTACTCACAATGCCAAGAGGCAAAAGAGATAGCTGACAGTTTGGACATGGATGAGGTGAGTTTCGTGTGTTATTTCAGGGTAAGCTTGACATTTGGGCTGTTGATGTAGTAGTAGAGCCTAAAGAGAGAGGTATTTGTCCTCGTAATTTAAAATATAGATTATCAAGAAGGTTAGTTTGTAAGGAACTTTTACACTCTGTGGCCGTGTAAGGGAGCTGTTTTTGTGACGTTAACATTCTTATGTAGCAAGTAGAGCAAGTAAGTTGTAGGTTCCTCTTTCACCAGTTTATATAGCGATGAAAAGACGGTTATTTTAGATTAGTTTATTCTAATGAGGCGCGGTAGCCTCATGGTTATGCGCTCGTCTCCGGATCGGACGCTCCTAACCGGGGACATTGTGTTGTGTTCTTGGGCAAGACACTGTCCCAGTGCCTCTCTCCACCCAGGTGTATAAATGGGTACCGGCGCACTTGAGGCTACCTAGAAAGGTAAAAATCAACACATTTGCGTTCGACAAATGGATGCTAGTTTTTCTTTGCTGCGAGAATAAAGCGCGTGGCAGATGGGCTAACACGCCTTCTTGATACATTTTATACTGTTTTGATACTTTTTATACTGATATTATTTCTTTTAATCATTTTCATTCTTTTAATTACTTCTTCTCACTCAGGAAACATCTGTGTATGAAGGTCTTGATCGTTCCTTTCCTGAGGGTTACAAGCCTGACCACTTCACCACAGACCACTCAGGAAAACTTCAAGTTGTTAGTCACATACTGGCTCAGATACACCGCGAGCGAGAGAGAGTGGTGCTTGTCTCTAACTACACTCAGGTAAAAATGGTTTTGAGCATAATATACACCACGCGTTACCCTGCGAGCAGTTGGTTTCTCCTACGCCAAACGAGAGAGAAACCACTGCGAGCAACCGTTCGTTCCTTTCAGTTAACCGCCGTCCAGTGACATGGACGAATAAATTAACTTTGAACTGGTAAAACTAGTTAAAAACCTGGTTTAGGCTCGCACGCATGCGTTCAACAACATAACTGCTGCGTTTACGCGAGCCCACTGTGTAGCGATCAAAGTCCAAGTTACGATCTGGGTTACGATGTTCAAAGACGTTTCATAGTTCTTCGAGACCGTGCTGTACATCGCCGGAAGTTTTTCTCTAGTGCTTTGAGTGCGCTTCTGTTTTTAGTAATGATGCGTCCAGTCGCTTAACTCCGTTTTCGATCGTATTATCCCAGTTATAATCGTGTTGTTGTTTGGGGTATTGTGTTCAACGAGCTCAACAATCCCGCACGAGAGAGAGCAAGAAAGCCTTAAATTTAGGCTTTAGATTTTGACCACAAACTAGATAATACTTTGACGAAAGTCTGGATCATTCTTTTGTCGGCACTTTTGGCGAGAAATTTGCATTCTTTTTGAACAGCGTTTTACAAACAGTTCTCACGAACAAATGAAACTGACGTCAAATGCATCACGTGGGGCGTGACGAACTCGCGCATGCTCGATGGAAAAGCAGACGGTTGCTCGCAGTGGTTTCTCTCTCGTTTGGCGTAGGAGAAACCAACTGCTCGCAGGGTAACCACGCGTTTGTGTGGAAATAACCTTGATCTTTGTTATATTGCCTCAGAGTTATAATGTTACAGCACTTTGCATGTTTCTGGAGGTAGTGCTCTACTGCAGCAGATATATGAGGTGTTGATGGAAAAGTCGGAATGTAGAGCAAAGGAATCATGATCGTGGATGAAAGGATTTTTATGTTTGTACTCCTGGACTGTGTTCGTTTTAAGGGGGTTTTGCTGTACGTTGGAATTTTATCACGATTCTGTATCGACTCTCGTCATGTGTTCTTGTCATTTGATCTCAGCTTTAGCCTTTATTAGTCTATTTTTTCGGTCTCTGCATGATTCACTATTAGTTCAACCTTCACTGAAAGCGCTAGCATGCCTTAAGAAAGGCCTATTTTGGGAGATTTAAGTTAGTTCTCTCAGATTTTGTTTCTCTTTCCCCCTGCACAGACTCTTGATCTACTTCAGAAGCTCTGTGAGAACAGGAGTTATGAATTCCTCCGGCTGGATGGCAAGACACCAACAAACAAACGACAATCACTGGTGGATCGCTTCAATGACAAGCACTGCAAAATCTGTAAGTGCTGGTAAATCCTTAGTTCAGCTGTAACTTAAGGCAGCGTCCATACTACGCCGGAGAAATTTGAAAACGCAGTTTTATTTCTCTGGTTAGGCCTACCGTCCACACTAATCCGTCACGAAAACGGAGCTTCTCGAAAACGCTCTTCAAACCGGAGGAATTTGAAAACGCAGTTTTATTTCTCTGGTTAGGCCTACCTTCCACACTAATCCGTCACGAAAACGGAGCTTCTCGAAAACGCTCTTCAAACCGGAGGAATTTGAAAACGCAGTTTTATTTCTCTGGTTAGGCCTACCGTCCACACTAATCCGTCACGAAAACGGAGCTTCTCGAAAACGCTCTTCAAACCGGAGGAATTTGAAAACGCAGTTTTATTTCTCTGGTTAGGCCTACCGTCCACACTAATCCGTCACGAAAACGGAGCTTCTCGAAAACGCTCTTCAAACCGGAGGAATTTGAAAACGCAGTTTTATTTCTCTGGTTAGGCCTACCGTCCACACTAATCCGTCACGAAAACGGAGCTTCTCGAAAACGCTCTTCAAACCGGAGGAATTTGAAAACGCCGGCTTTTCGTTTTCGTTTTCGTTTGGACGGAAACCGTCTTGAAAACGGAGCTTTTCGAAAACGATGGCGTCACGATAATCATGTGATTTCCCTGCCCGAGAGTTTTTTCGAACACAAATTCAAAATGGCCGGTTTTTTTTTGCGTTTTCTATTTCCTACGGCGAAGTGTGGACGTGGCCTGAGTAGAACCTTGTTATCTTCAACTCCCCGCTATTTCTAACTCAATAGGCCAATTTCGATATATTAAAATTCAGCCTAAAACAATAGACCTCAGCACGAGGCTCAGGGGAATAAACCCCACAAACTCTGTATTTATTCCCCAGAGCCTCGTGCTGAGGTCTATTGTCTTAGGCTTAATTTTAATATATCGATTTTGGTCTATTAACCTTCGCGGTAGATATACTTATTCAGTTACTTGCTATCGGTTATCTCGAACTATTTTTCGTTTCAAGACTGCGATATTGCGGGTTGAACAGAAGTCTTGGTCTTAGGGGAGACATGCTGCTCAGCGTTTCGAAACCCTAAGACAAATTATACATTAAAACTAGTATTTCGATTGACTAATGACTCTGCATGGCTTTATAGATGTGAGAAAGAAGTTTCCTGTGATTGGTCCCTCTGTACATAGTCGTGTTCATAGCAAATTATATAATAACCCAAGTTATTCTCGCATTTTGATTGGTCCTCGCCTATGATCTATTAGAGGACAGATGCACGATTGACGTCATCATTACAAAGCTCTTCCCTCTGTGTTTTAAAATGGCGGAAAGTTTTGAGGATTTAGATAATATTTTACGTGATTGAGCAAAAGATATGTACAAAAAAACATTGTAGAGGCATTGAACAAGTACGAGAAGCATAGTCTAACAGGAAGAAGAAAGATAAAGCTGTTTCTTTTAGAAAATGGCTCAGAAAAAAATACTCGAGCAGTCGGCAGAAAGCGAGACTTAAGCCAAACACAAAATTGGTCTTGGTAAGCCGAAAACCTTTGCTTTATCTCGAATTTAACAAACCCAATAAACAAAACGTTTATGAGATTAATTCATTTAATAAATTCAACTTTTCTCAGTCTCAAATTAATTGTTGACACACTGATTGATGTCGGGAATTGCAAAACATCAAACATCAAAATAAACACCTAACCTTGCTTTCCGATGCGAATGTTCCAGCCCGTTTCAGGGCACAGCAGCGAGCAAAGTACAGCTCACTACAGCTCACGGCCTACTGTATCGCAGCTAAAAGGTGTCTCCGACACTATTCCAAACTGATTTGAGAATCACCGACCACAGAGGACACAAATTTCCACCGTCACTGACGCTTCTTTCCGTTCAAAACTTGAATCAAATGGCCTCCGGGCCGGGTTGACTGCAATCGCAAGTTTCCCGAGCGTATTTTTTCAACTCTTGCAATATTCAAGGCAACATCCAGCTCTTCGGCTCACCGGGCTGCTCTGATGACAAAAACTGACTTGACTCCAGCATTTTCTTTACGATTTGTAGATTTTCGCAGTTCAATTCTGCTTTTGCTGTTAAGTTTTCATTCCACGAGAACCTGGAAGCGACGCTCGAGTCAAGTTTGACAGTGGCGTGATTTTCCTGGACCAATCACAAGTCTTTGCTACGCATGGCAACCAATGAGATTGCTTCATTTTGTATATCGTAGATCACGTCAAATGGCCTTTTTCGTGCAAAGGCGGGGCAAAAGGCCGGCTTTCGCGTTATGTTGAAATATTTAGAAACAAAAAAGGCTTTTCGTTATTATATAAAACAAATAGATTCCATGTTGCCGTGCGTCTGATTCAGTAATAGATCACAGAAGACGTCAAAATGTGGTAAGAACATCAGTGACACACTCGGCTGCGCCTCGTGTGCCACTTTTTTGTTCTTACCACATTTTGACGTCATCTGTGATCTATTACTGAACAGACGCACGGCAACATGGAATCTATTTGTTAACTAGTGCAAGTCACCCACGTTCAGTGTGCACTACCGGGGCGAGTCGTTAAATCCACCTGACTGCATGAAACACCAAAATGCGCATAAATAAATATATGCTTCGATCCATAAAGGTTAGACTGTTGTCAGTCGTTCTTTTCGAGTGTTTGTTCGTTAACGCGTACGCAAAAGGACGTATGGACGGTAGTGATTGGGGCTGAACCCACGTCTGGTCCCAATCCTTACTAGTCTGAAGCGTCTCGCCTCAATATCTCTGCCAGATTGCGAGAAACAAACAGACTGCCAGCAGTCTAATAAAGATTGAAAAAGGCCTCTGTATACACTGTCTCCAAGCTTTTTAGTAGGAAAGCTGCCCTATATTACCTTGATCTCATAAAATCAGTGTTGACATGTCTGCTTTCTCTTTTGTGGTACAGTTGTATTTCTGTTGAGTTCTAAAGCTGGTGGAGTGGGATTAAATCTGATTGGAGCTTCAAGGCTTCTTCTTTTTGATATTGATTGGAATCCAGCCAATGACATACAGGTTTGAATAAAGATTTGTATTCGTTTGTTTGTAATTTGTGTGTGTGGCAAAACTGCTTCAGCTTCCCAATTGGCACCTTACATGAAAGTAAGCCAATACTTCTGGTCTTCCTTCCAGTATTTTTGTCTTCTGTTTTCTCGTTAACCCTCTCTTACTTGTCTTAGTGACGTCATTCATATTTTATTTACTCGACAGTCAATGGCAAGGGTGTGGAGAGATGGTCAGAAAAAAACAGTTCATATTTATCGTCTTTTGGCAACGGTAATTACCTCAAAGTTATTTTTAGACATACATACATACAACCTTTATTTACACACGATAAAAATGTCAAAGCTAACAAGCTTGTGCGGTCGTGTACTAATAAGATACATAAAAAACTACAATTAATAGATAAAAATAATTCTTATAAAATATAATTTTGATAAAACGAATGAAGTCAGTAGTTAAAAATAAATAAAATTCTCCGATCCTTTGTTGATTATTTGTGGGGCTAAAACATTAAAATTAAAATCCTTAAACGTCTGACAATTAACAACATTTTTCAAAAAAGATAAGTCTCAATGACTCGGTCATCTCGGTCAGATGCGTCAAAGAACGATAAAGATCAGGCTGACATTAGTAAGGAAGCAGTTTAACATTTCAACACTTGCACTGCTGGGTAAGTGTTAGTATTCTCAATTGGAGGGCTAAAGGCATAACCGCCTTATGTCGAATTTTTGGCCGTTTTTTTTCTGCCTCTGATTTGCCTCATTTTTGGTAAATTGAGTGCAATTTATATTTTAAACACGGACTTGGACTATTGTGACCCGTTTGCGCTAAAAATGGAAGTGTTAGTTCAAATAACTCAGATAAATTTTGTGTTAAAAGTTCCGGTTGTTTGGGCCTACTTCAAGTAACGGTGACTTAGGTGGTGTGAAAGCCACTAAGAAAAGGATCACGAAAAGGTGTGCTTTTTACCTGTCAAAACTGTCTTACTGCGTTGGTAAATAGTTTATTTTTAAATAGTCTTTCTGCTTTGTATATGCAACCGAAGAAAAGATCTTTGTGAGAGTTTACTGTCAGAATCATTATTCTGAGTAAAAGGAGCTTTGGTTTTTTTGCTTTTTCCTCCTCAAATTTTATGGAAAGATTAATTCCATTTTACACAAAGGTAGCTAGCTCATAGAGCACTTTGATTGAATAATTCAGGGAACCATTGAAGAAAAGATTTACCAGCGCCAAACTGCCAAGCAAGGGCTGAGTGGAACAGTGGCTGATGCTAAGGAGTCTGTCAAAATTGAATTTTCTCGCGAAGAACTTAAGGTAATTACTAAATACCATGGTGGTTTGTATTTTTTGCAGTTTGTTTGTCAAAGATCAAGCCGCTAATTGGCTAGTCTCCTACACAGCCGTTGTTTAGGTTACCACGCAATGCTCCTCGTCCACTGACGTTAGTGCTAGTGGAGGAGGGTGTTGCGTGACGATAATAATGGCTGCGTGGGAGACTACTCTTTGGGTCGTCACGCAATGCGGGGAGAAGCGTTGTGTGACGAACCATGTAATGCATGCAAAAACCGGACGAAACAACACAAATTCTACCCTTCAACAAGGAAGCCATTGCCAATATGTTTTCTCCCATCGTCCATGACTTGTTGTTCTAGGCAAATCTGGTCTTTTTGTTAGGAAGAGGAGCGTGGTCGTTATTATTAATTAACTGTAATTTGCTGATTTTGATCCCACAGGACTTGTTCACGCTACATGAGAACACTTTGTGTCTTACACACGATCTCCTGCAGTGTAAATGCGTGACGGCAGAGGTGGGTCACGTTATACCTTGTTTGGGAACTCTCCTTACGACTGCCGACTACTCTAATATTATAACGGGTTACATGAATTGAGACAGGACAATGATTTGCAACATGTTTTTCAAACGTTTATTATGAACTAAAATATTTTTGTTGGCTTTTTATTTAGGTTGAGAGTGACGAGGACTGTCAGTCAGAGCTAGCAGCCAATCAGCAGTCAAGCCGTCACGTCACCAGGCCCTGTCAGCTGGGATGTGATAGCAACAGTGGCCAGGTGTGAACACAAAACGAATTTTAGCGCCGAAATGCGCGCGAGAAAGATAAAAAGGTGTTATTTGTTGAGCGTGAGCATCTGTGACACATATAGACAGACTTCTTTGTTGTGTTCAAGTAGACTGAGGCGAAGTTGAGCTAGAATTAAACGAGTCACGTGTCGCAGGAAAGAGTTGACTGTAAGGTCTAGAAATATCTTTTTGTGCAAAACGAGGATTTCGATTATCAAGTTTACGTTACTTTCTTGAACTTTTTTTCAGAAAAATCTATCAATAGCAGAGTTAATGGATTGGCAGCACTTTCCATCTCCGAGCATTCCTGGCTCAGACTTTGAGGTAATGCAGAATAACGGTGATAAGGTTCTTCCAATGATAGTTAGTGTTTAAAGGTGCTCAGCTCCTCACAGCATTCATAGCTGTGCTACTACCGGGTGATTTTAATGACCTCTAATTTATGGAAAGGCACCTTTTCGTAGGACCGTGCATCTCCTTCCCCTTATATTCCATCTGCATTTGATTTGCAGAAGCTAAAGTCTGAGTCACATTTGTTTCACTCTCCCACAACGCCAGAGGTTATTCCGTGACATGAAGGGATCGAACTCGTCCTTCGTGATGGGTTCCTTTCATTTGTCGAGTACTGGCGTAGAAAATTGTTAGCTTTTCTATCATCTCGATGTGTTTTAAGCTTCTCGAAATAACTTGACTAAATCTCTGACAGGACGATGCAGTAACAGAAGCTGGCAACACGGTGTCATTTGTGTTCAGAACCAAGACGTGTGGACAGGATACAACGCAGCAAAGGTCGTGATGCAGTTAAGGGTTTACTTGGAAATTATTTCTTCTACCAAAATCAAATATGATATGTCGTGAAAAACATGAATATACACTGTGGTGAAATAAGTTTGTTATTTTGGGAAAAGGTTAATAAAAGGTGTGGTACAAAAATGATTGTTGTGTGTGTTAATTACTGCCGGTGGGTGTGTATTGCTTGGTAACAAAACTTCCCATTCCTAGACTCAAAACTCCGTCCGGTTATAAATCCCCTTTCTGGTCTGATGTAACCCCAGGGGTGTGTGGCTAACTTAGTTTGGTCAGATTTAGCTGTTAGAGGATAAGCGATTGTTGGACGAGGTGAAGCGTAATAGTGTGATACGTAAGTGGCGAGAAATCAGTTAGGCCAAATGGAAAACACGACGAGATTTAACAAGAGTTCAAACTCTGGCTCTTGTTTGGTATGAAACTCTGCTCTCTGCGCCATTTGAACCCTCTCAAATTCATCATGACATTCTTCTGTTTTTCCCCACTCCGACTGCGCCGAGACTTACAGAAAACTGTCATGCAACTATCATCGTTCACTCTTGATGATTCTGGTTCTTGTTTGGGCTGCGCTAAACAACAATGTTTTGTAGTTTTCAACATGAATATTCGCGTACAAATGGGCAAGTAAATCAAGTAATCTGCAATTTGCTTGACAGAACTCTTTAACGCGCCTTGGTTTCTGTTTAGTCTACTTCATCATGGGAAAATCCTCAAAATATATTAGTTCCGTGTAAATGAAGCGGTAAGTGAATTTAGCGTTGAGTGTCTCATCACATTGAAGGAAGAAAACAATTAAATGTCTCCGCCATGGTGTTATGGCTGCTGGGTATAAAAAGCGGGTTTTCGCCTTTCACTGCTCTGAGGATAATGTTGACTTTCTCCTGAAAGGTATTTTAAAATCACTTTTTCAGTTTTTTACCCATTTAGGCAGTCTTTTGACATGCTGATGTCACTCAATTGCTTTCATAACATGCTTGATGTGAAAGGAAACTAGTGTTGTATCAACATTTCTTATTACGGATTTTTCGTTCGAGTTTTGTATCTAATCAGTTATTCGAAGACACAGTGTTCTCTTGGAATATCGCACTTGGATAGCTCGACCTGTTACAGGCTCCCCTGACCCTCGGGCGTGTCTGATTGCTATTACGTGCTCCATGACCTGGAAAACCTGCTTTCAGTAACTTCCTTTCGCCAGACGAGAACACATTCAAAACAAACCGCGGTGATCGAACGTTCGACGCGGTCGATGATCGAAGGTTCCAATAGCGGTGTCATCACCGTCGAGTGTTCCACTTGAAGCAATCAACCTTCCACTTACGATCTTATTATAGAACAGTTCGCAACACGTGTACCTGTCCTTGAGAAACGCCCTGTCATGCGGGGAACAAAACAAAAACGAACTAGTCCTCCATTGGTGGCGCTCTGACAAGCCGGTCAAGTAATCTCGAGATGCAGTCAAATTTCGAAGCTGGTGGGTTGACCCTGATACGCCCTTTCCTTCTGATGTAATATTTGCAAATCTCAAGTGGTCAAATTTTCGGCTTTTTTCATAAGGGTCGATTTTGTTCGACGCACTTACTCCAAGGGCGGGTTCTGAACCATGAAGATGGCAAGACATGTTCTTGGTTGTTTTATTCTGAACTTGGTGTTTATTGTCCTGGTGCTTGCAGGTAAATCCTCGATTCTGTTTTAATTCTTATTTCACATCACGCTTTTATTTGTCATGTTAAACACCCCGTTCGCAACGGACTTGAAAGCCATAAGAAATGGGTGGCTTCTCATTAACGCTGCTCAGTTACCAGAACAAATATCACTGTCCGTGCTTAGACATTTCTCATCTGTTACTAACGCCATATTTTAAAACATTTCCCCAATTTCTGACAGCTGATTTGTGTTTTTCATATTTTGCTTTCTGTCCAATAATTACATTTTTTCATTGTGAGAAAACACTGGAATACTCGATCAGACAGTTGTTTTGGCCTTTCTCTTGCATGGTCGACTTTGTCATGTCTCTGTAACAGTCACCTGTAAAATTGCCGGAAAACCTGCTTTGTTTCGGACAGCACTGATTCATTTTTTT
The DNA here is from genome assembly GCA_964020085.1 of Micromussa lordhowensis. Lineage (NCBI taxonomy): Eukaryota > Metazoa > Cnidaria > Anthozoa > Scleractinia > Lobophylliidae > Micromussa > Micromussa lordhowensis. The sequence continues at coordinate 43,031,958 of OZ026596.1, forward strand.
TTTTTCGGCAATTTTATTTCAAGACGACAATAGTCCTAGACGTTCACGTTCACAACCTCCGTTTCAATTTTTTTTCCTGGGAAGCCACTATAAAGGACATACATTTTTCTGATTGTCGTTGGTACTCTTAATTAAATAAAATTTAATGTTATTTGTGTCTTAATTATACCGGTAAAAAAACAGAAGATCACATTGACTCTGGAACGCCTTCCTTTCTCTGTTTCGTTTTGTTTTTTAACCTTGAACAAACATTTTATCCAGTTATATTCATTGAACGCTTTTATATAAGAACAATTACAAAAGTTCAGTTATGAATATGAAAAGCCGCAATTTTCTTTCCTACAATGATAAAAAGTGCAATGCCCTTAGGTCAAATTTTGGATGCAAGGAAGTTAGAAGATTATTTTTATTCGTCAAAGGCTGTAGGTTGACAGCCGAAAGCTCATTCTAACCTAAATTTTCAACCAGAGAATGTTTTAATTATTTCATTATTATTATTTTGTTTCACCACAGAACAAGATGACGAAGCTCCAGAGAGTTCTGCGGATAACATTTTAAATGGACGGTCTACCGAATCCTCACCAGGGCCGTGGTTTGACCGCATCTTAGGTGCGTTTTTCTGTTTTTCTGTTTGTTTGTTTGTTTGTTTGTTTTGTTATGTTATCAAATACTGCTAATAATAACACGGCATGTTAGACTCTGTGCTATGTCCTTGGACAAGACACTATCCCAACGCCTTTGTCTATCGACAAGTGTATGTGCGTTCCGGACAAAATGTTAGGGCAACGAGTAGCCTGCTATAGACTACCATCCAGAGGAGAGAAGCAAAACTCCTAGCCGCGTCATGCTGAAGAAACCAGCCAGCCTTTTGAATTTTCTATCATTGCCTCCTCCTCCCCTCCATTTTTATCGTAAATCGCCACATTTGAGCTTTGAACAGCATGTTTACTTAAAGTGGTACTATGATCAAAAAATCATTTCCTTTTTTTCTTCCGATTTTGAAAGCGTGTTCGCTTAACACCCAACTGGCAAAACTTTGAGCTTGAGTTTTATCCGAAGGCTGTTTATTTTGAGTCTAAGTTTTGGATTTGACGGTCCGCCATTACTCACGTTCAAAACTGACCGATTGGACATCAGAGGGTTGGATCTAGAGAAAATGACGTCATTTACTCACTAGCTTAACATTTCAGTGTGTAAGCGCAATTTATTAAATATGAAAAACACGGGATTAAAAGTCTGAAAGCCCGAAACTCCCGTGCTGCATATTAATTCAACCGCGTACACACGCATTGCATTCTTAAACTAATGAGTCTTTGACGTCATTTTCTCCTCGACCCAGCTCTCTCAAGATTTTAAAGTAATGGCGGACCAATAAACAAGAAATTTCCAGTTAAAATAAACAGGTGTCTTTGTAAAATCAGAACTTAAATGTTGGGTCAGTTAGTGTTTAGTTAACATAGTTTTGAAATCCAAAGAAAAAAAAGAATTGTTTTTTTGGTTGTAGTACCACTTTAAATATTCTAGAATTTTGTCAGTGTTAAAGAACACTTTTTAGCTTGGGCGTTTTGTTGCCCTACCATGTGAATTCTGGCTTTCAAATTTTTGAATAGTAGCTTGTATATAAATGACTAATTTTTAAACAATTTTTTAGAAAATACCACGTGGTCTGTAATTGGAAAACAAACCAACCAAGCTAGAAAGGTCTATTGTAAGGAGCATAATCCAAATTTTGTTAAGCTAACATAATTATCAGAATTATGTTTCTTATTCAAAAATAGTAAATTACTCGATACTGCTATGGTAAATTATTCGATACGTACGTTTTCCTAGGTCTTATTCATTCCAAGAACTTCCGAGGTGTGTACCAGAAGTATCTGGACAACATGAATCAACAAGACTCCACTGACACAGCAACTGGTGAACTAGCGAGGCGCGACTTCGCCCCAGGCTCCGTGAGTAAGGTGTTTGTGAGAGACGCACCGCATAAACGCCATCATCGTCATCATCGTCATCATCACCATCAACGTCACCATGATTCTAAGCCAAGTAAGGGAATCGATGACTTTTCAAGTTTTTTTTTCATGGACAATTGACATGTTTTGCAAAGACTGAATACAGCTTGGCTTGAAAGGTGCTGGAACATTGTCTCGTTCTGGTCATTCCCTAAAGCTTGCAAAATTCGATATCTTTGCAAGGACAAAGCGTGTGCATCAGCAGTTGAAGTTATGCCCTGACAATTCTGCACACTCTCGCTTCTTCCTTTGATGACACGTGGCTGCAAATCGGTCGTTTTACAAGGAGTTAATTTGGCGCCTTTTCTGCGAATCTCTGACTGAAATTAAGAGAAGTCAGCAAAAAGGAGAGACAAACTATACTAACTCGTGTTAAATAAGCCTCCATCTTGATTTGACTTTCTAGCAAATGTTTCTATATACACTTTATTCCAAAATAGCCACTATTTTAGTGGTCTTTTGTTTGCCTCCAAATTAGCCCTTGTTACCTCGTTCTTAGACTCGAAATTCAAAAGAATATTTTCCCTTGAACGAGGCAAATTCAACGTTCTTAAACTCGAAATTGAACGAGGCAAAAAGGATTAATTTGCAAGCAAACAAAAGAACACTAAAATGGCAGCCATTTTGGAATAAGGTGTATACTAATGAAAACAAATATGTTATGTAAAGAGAACACAACGATAATAGTATTGTGAACGGTAGCACACTATCAGCAGTTCTATAAACCGCCTAGTTCAGCAAGCAACTTGCAGAGGAATATAGGAGACTGGTACCCAGGAAGAAGCCCCATGCCACTCGCTTGATTTGGCGCGAAATATTTTAATAATTACATACGTTTGTAAGTGATGCAAACCATCCTTAGGCCTTTTCGTGTACTTTACGCTCGTCTGCAAGAGGAAGAGAGCACCTAGAAACTAGGCTGGAAAGTTGTAAAAGCTTACCAAAGTGACGCCAACATACCTTTCTTTATTCCAGAGGCAAAGAAATGGGTGAACTTGAAAGTTGTAAACCAAGTTGGAACACGAGTCAAGCTAAAAGCCGACAGGATCCTACCCAGTGCTGTACTAAGCAGCGGAGAAATCTTTGTGTACCATCAGCTCTTGAACGAAACTGACAGAAAGGCTAAGATCACTCTAAAAGCAGTGGACGAGTACACAGGCAAACCGCTGATCCTTAACGGAGACAGTAAGCTGATTGTCACGCCCACTACTTATGACGACACACAGGAGGCCTACGTGTCACGAGAAGGTGAGTCGTGAGCCATACTCAGTCTCCTCCTTAGATCTTATGTCCGTAGAGACGTGGAACTAGCATTAGTTGTAAAATTCTCTCTTGATTTTTTCTGATAGAGATTCAATAGAATGAAGAACTCTCGATTTGCAGAGCCATAAATTCTCGAATGTGGTGCAAAGTCTTGCTTCTTTACTTTGGGATAAACCCCTTACAGACCTCAACTTGGTTTATTTAATTTTAAGACGCTCTCCCAGTTTTGTGGTGTATATTGTTAACGTGAATTACTTTACTTTGGTGCCTTGATGGATACTCTAAGATGAGTGCCAAGTTAAAAAAAGAGTTGAGAGTTGAAAATTGCCGCACGAAAACACGGCTTCTTAACTTGGGTTCGAAAACGTGGGTTCTGGGTTTTTCTAGGTTCTTTTTCTCGATTTTTTCCAGTTCCTCTCGTCACTCTTGGTGAACTCAGGGAAAAGATACACTGGTCGAAGTCTATTCAATACAGGGCCATTCTATTATTGTCACAAAAATTAAGATTGGCAGTGCTTTTCTTTTCCTTTCAAGTGTTCTGTAACAGTCCATTCGTGGACTGAAACGATATTCAGACTCTTTATTTTGTAGATCCATATTGTATAGTTTATACGTTTGATAGAGAGTTTCTCTGCTGATTCCGCTGTACATGTATTCTCGTTAACTGTAGACTCAAGAAGTGGTATCCTGCATGCGAGACACGGACACATTGTCAAGAGTCTAGGCAAGTGCTTCATGTTTTTATCACTAAAATGTCTACCTAAACGGCACACGGAAAAGAGAGCTTGTACTGAACTGACGGATAAACGTTAACACAACAAACTGAACGCTTGTCTAACTGTGCACAATGTTTACCCTTTCTAAACTCAACAATGCTACATCGTAGATTATTTATAAAACTGATGAGTATTTTGGGTGGCTATAACGAGTAACGGGATAAGGGAAGGTTTAGCTCTTGCTCATCATGACTTATTTGCCCTTCCCACGACATCTAAATATCTCGAATTTTATTCCTCAGTTAGGTTTTTTCCACTTATGATATAAAGTTTACGAACGAATCTTTCAGAAAAATTAAGTTTTCACAGAAATTATCTGTCATTGAACTTGATATTCTCCTATGTGCAAGCACCCTTCATAAAATTGGAGAAAGAACCACGGCTTATCCAAGGAGGGCTGAAGCTGCGCTACATAACAATACATAAACTACTTTACCGAGCGCATTATGGGTACAAAAGACATCTGGGGACTATTTTGTACACCATCATTCCCTGCGAGCTGCAATAGAATCAAAGTGAGGATGCAAACTATCGTAGTTTAACGTTAATTGTCTTTGCCTCTGTTTTTATTTATTTTTTCCTGTGTGATGTTTATTCCTCATTAGGACCCGGTAACAGATGGTTCTATGTGAAGCTTATCAACCATGCAGGAGGACATGTCAGGGTAAGTCCGGACCAGATCCTCCCGGCCACCACGCTCGACGTTGACGAATCCCAAGTAGAGTATGCGCGCCTTGAGCCTGGTGACGAGTACAAGAGGATTGTCCTCAGAGCGGTAGATGTGAAGAATGACGAGCCACTGAAGTTAAACGGCGAGTTTACGCTGGCTCTAAGGCCTGATGACGCAGGCGATGTGGCAAGAGTGAAGATCACTCGAGGAGGTAAATGAAGGGAGGGGTGGGTGGGTGGGGGCGATATAAAGAGATTTCCTGTGATTGTTAATTGCGACTTCTCCCACTCTTTTTTAGATACAATTTATGCTAAATGCGACAACTTTGTCGCTATGGAGGGAGACGATGGCAGGTTTGAGTACCAGATAACAGCCGATGATACAAAGAGTTGGTTTGACTCTGTTAGGGCCTGCAAGGTAAATAACAGTCCAGTTCCTGACCTTGATATTCTCACCTAGAAAAACAAACCGCTGTTAGGGTTAGGCAGTGGCAAGTTGAAACACTAAGTACCATTGGTAAACAAACGAGCCATTAAATGATTTTTCACACACTGAAATTGAAAGGCTCATGTTCAAAATTATCAGTCTTTCTTTACGTGAAACCGTAATTCTTTCGATTTGATTAATATTATCGTGAAATCTTCCCAAAGGCACCAAGCGATTTCCCAGTTACTGATGCTAGAAAATGGCCATTTTACTCGGACTGAATACTGCGCGAGAACCGTGATTATTTTTTTTAATTTACTATTTCTTTAAGCTCTGCGATGCGGAGCTACTCAGCGTTCACACGCACGAAGAAAATGACTTCATCACAAAACAGCTGCGCAAGTCGTCTGATGTGAACAAACTGTGGATCGGTATGTCATACAAGGAGAAAGTCCGAATGTGGTCCTGGATTGACGGCTCACGATACAGGTAAATACAGCAGTTATTTCTCAGGTGTCATGAAACGCACGTGCGTGAGCTACTGCTCATTTCCAGTGCTGCTCCTCCAAGAGTAGAAACTTAGGCCTTGGGTTTAACCACAGTTTATTACAATGGCAAATCAGTCAAATTTTTAAACTCACAGCTCAAACTTGCTCAAGTTTGTCCCACTCATACAGAAAGGCCCCAAGTAGTGGGCGAGAGCGGCCATGATAATTAAAAGGAAAACTTCGATCAAAACATGAGGCAATTTTTTTTTAAATAACTTCTGATCTTTGAGTGGATAGTTGTGCTTGATTGTATACATGGCACGGAAGGTGATTACAACTGATTTTCTGAATTCAACTTTACTCAATACGTAAAACTGAAAGTTCCCAACTCGGTCATGAAACATCTGTTGCTGATATCTCTCCAAACCAATAAAGAAAATCTCTCGAGTCGTGCGCATGTTTTTCTTCACCTTGCCTCTGTGTAAACTGGCAAAACGCATGCTCCGTTTGTGTTTGCTAGATACCAGAATTGGAAGGAAGGCCAACACTACGACGGAAAAGACGAACAGTGCGGTATAATGTACCAGCGGTATGACTGGGGAAGATGGGATGATGACAACTGTTATAAGCCTCTGGGATACATCTGCAAAAGACGTGAGTACTGCCTGTCTGTCTTTCTACCGACCAACCAACCAACCTGTCAACCAACCAGTCAGAGAGACAGCTAGTCATTACTTGACCTAGTCAATCATCGAGTCAGTCAGTCATTTAAGAAATGACTCAGTCATTTAGTCAGTCGTACTCAGTCAGTCACTCACTTGGTCAGTCAGTCAGTTACTCAGTCAGTCACTCACTTAGTCAGTCAGTCAGTTACTCAGTCAGTCAGTCAGTCAGTCAGTCAGTCAGTCAGTCAGTCAGTCACTGACCCAGTCATTCAGTCTGTCAATCCGTCCATCCGTCATTCTGTCAATAGTCAGTTAATCCCTCAGTCAGTCAGTCAGTCAGTCAGTCAGTCAGTCAGTCAGGCACTTAGTACGTCACTCACTCACTCACTCACTCACTCACTCAAACAGTCAGTCAGGCAGGCAGGCAGTCAATCAGGTAGTCACTCACTTCGTCTGGCAGGCAGGCAGTCAGGTAGTCAATTAGTCAGTAAATGAAGGAACCAACCAACCAATCAACCAGTCAGTCAATCAATCAAACAGTCATTCATTCAGTTATTCAACAATCATTTATTAAACGTTATTCAAAACTATTTAAGTGTTATTCGAACAAGCAAGCAAGCATGAAATTTTCTTTGTTTCCATTTAAACAGATCGAACAAGGAGTGCAGATCAATCAAAGGGCAAAAACGATTCTTCGAAAAACAAGAGTGGTAAGGCGCAATAACTGGGAAAGAGAAATGCAGATAGACCGGCCACACTTTATGATCACTCAGTCCTCGACTAAATCTTCAAACGTAGCTGCTTTTCAGTTCTTGTTGTCAGCGTTGTAGTTTTTGCATCCTCTTTTACAATTTACTTCGTCAATAATAAAACTAAACCAAAACAGGCCAAAAGCAACATGTAACGCTTGTTCTGCATGACTCTTTGTTTCCGCCTAACAGCGTTGTAATAGCGTTTTTTTTTTCTTTTAAATAATTCCTGTGTTTTAACACCGAAGCTTTGAACTGTAATGCTTTCGAATGATCTGACTAATTTTCGTATTAAGAAGTTATCAAATTTACTAGTTGTCACAGGAAAATACTGATCACATTATTATGCACTTGACACTATGATGAAATAAACTAAACTAGTTGTGTCACAGTTCTAATGGTGTGTTGACTTTACTTTGCGAAAATACTAACACAAAAAGATTAGGGTATTTATATAATTTACTCCTTTCACTGCAGCCGTGTGGTTCATAATAAATAATGATAATGATAATAATATTATAAGTGTTAATTAAACTTTACTTATAGCTAACTATTATATGATAATAACGGAAGTAAATAGATAGTAATTTGAGTGAAAAGGTAAATAAAGTTCTCGTCAACAACCTTCGTCTTAAAGGAAATGTTTTAACGTATCAATATATATTTATTTCAAGCTCGCTCCTGTGTCGAGGAAATTCGTAGTGGGATACAGGGAGCTCTCTAAAATACTGACTTAATACGTGCTAAGTATTATCTTTGCGATGCACGCAATCAACCAAGAATTAATGTGAAACTCAAGAACGTAAGCTACTAAGGTAAAGAAACCTTAGGATGGTTAATTAAACTGAACAATAATTTTTCAAGGTGGCCCTTCTTAATTTAAATTGTAATTTAAGCTTATTATTCAGACACGACATCAAACTTAACGGAGGAAAGAGGAAAACTCTTGTCCACCTCTAATCCAAAACATTGTTTATATTAAGAGAGCTTTGCGCAGTTGTAAGTTGTGTTACTCTACCTGTGCTGTCATGTTGCAGAGTGTCCAAATGTTTTACCAGAGTGCCCCTCCCTGTGTAGGATTGTTAAGGTTCCCGGATCTTGTCCTCAGTGCGACTGTGGGCCGCTTGTTAAAGGTTTGTTTCCTTGGAGACCCCAGCTGACGTAACAATTGTTGGATTCTTCTAGCTTTTTTTTCCATTTGAATAACAAGAGGCAGGATTCTACAGTAGCGCGTGCGAGGATTTGTCTAAAAGAGTACTGTCTACGGGTTACATCATTTGTGTCTTGTTTTACATCAAATCGATGTAAAGTTCATTGTATTTTGCTTATTGTCTGTTATCGGTGGAACTCTCACACGATTGCTAACATATATTTCAGCAAGTATCCACACCTGGGGCTAATTCCTTGGGCTGGCATACATATTATGTACTGCATAAACAGTCGGATGAGGGACAATTTAGAAGACGCGCTCGACAGCTTTCAACTCAGTCTCCAGTTGAAAAAAAAAACCTTCCAAGCACTTGCGAGAACTTCAGCGTGATGTCAGTATGAAGTCATAAGATTTTAGAATGTTGCCATCTCTGAAGAAAACCACGGGCTCGATCTATCATCGGACAGAAGGGTTTTTTCAGTTTTAAAGTTTTATGACTGATCACCCGGCAACCGATGTATCTGTTTTCCGTTTGAAATAAAGCTCCACGATGGTTTGGTTGAAATAAACGTTCGATGTCGATTAACTGTCACTCAAAGATCTACTTCTTGTCTTTCGCTTTCCGTCTTTCGCTCTCCATCATTAAAAAGACAGCTCCAGTCAGACGTATCGCGAGCTTCCCCCGCCTCCAGCTAACCCTTATAAACCAAGCTCGTTGACTAATTGTTTTCGCATTTTCTCCAAACAGGTTATGACACAATGAGTGCAGCAGAACAAGCCAAAGTGCGGCGGATGTTCTCCCAAGCCAACCACCAAGTGCTGGAGGCCAGGCGGGCGCAGATTGAGGAGGCACACGCCATACGCCGATCCAGGATCATGCAGGAGGCAGGCCGCTTAATGGCAGAGTCACGCAATCTTCAGCAGGTCGCCATGCTAGAAGGAATACCTCTGAATCTTCCGCTTCAACCAGTACATCGAAGGGAGATGATAATGAAGCCCAAAAAAAGCGAAACCGAAATAAGAAAAACCAAGAACTTGGCTCATGAGATAGCAAGCTTGATCAGCGATATCGAGAAGACAGAGAAAGAGGAAAAGAGTAGTTAACTTAGTGTAACGAGGAACACTTGATCAAGTTTTGAGTAGAAAAATTGAATCGCATTTTCAGAAGAACTTGCTGGACGGCTTTGTTCAGAATGGGGTTATAGCGATCGATTACACGCGTATCTGTATATAAACCCCAAATTTCCTGAGCGTTGATTTAGGAAATACAAATAGCACATACTTGGTAGAAGGGGAATAAGATCAACATGAAACCCGTAGCTACACCCTCCCCCTCCCCACCCAATCCCGCACCCCCCCACCACTTCCCCGTGTCTTCCCCTAAACAAGTCCTCTTGGCTATTTGCCATCGACTCAATTTACCTTTCGTCCGGAGGAATCTATAATCTACCCGGTGAGCACAAAAACCGGAGAGCAAAAAGATATTCGAACATATGCCCCAGAAAAAAGGAGCACCCCTCTCACCTAGCCTGCACGGCAGGCGTTCGTAATACGCCTGCAACGTAGACTACCTTTCACCTTCTTTCGTCCGTTTTAATCTAAGATTTGGTATGGAATTTCCTTAAGATATGGTTGTTACTAAAATGAAAATTAGCAGTTTTAAAAAAAGGCAATTAGCATAATAGAGGGGAACAAATGTCGGCAAAGAAAAGAGACTTCATATTTTGGAGTGAGAAACTGAAAAAGTAAAATTTATAACTGAAGTGAATAAACGTTGCAAATCTTTTATATTCCTCTTACGTGACTTCAAGAAGCGGAAGAGCTGGGAAAGCTGAGCGCGGAGCGAGAACATTTCTTCGGTGTTTGAAAAGCGTGAGAAAGAGGAGCGCATGCTAGTCCTTCGAGCCGGAACTACTAAAAACCGCGAAGGACTTTGTGAGAATGCTATGATCGGTGTCAATTCTTCCCTGAATAATTGCCTAGTACGTTTTAGTTTACATCACTTTTGAAAATATGTTCAGTTTTTTTTAATAGGGTTTTTCTGGTTGTTTTTTGGATATAAAAAATAGTTGTCCTTGCAGCCGAGCAAAGAATTGGCGCTCTGTCTTCGTTTTTCATCAGATTAAAGAGAGTTGTTTCTGAACGTCAGATATGGCGGATATAAAGGAAGCTTAGCAATCTGCTCCCAGTAACAGAGGTTCAATTGCATGCTCCACATCTCCCGACATGTCCCTGGTAGGCGAGGCAAAAATACTTAAGTGACTGTATGGAAAAAAACAACCGCTGGGTCGCGCCCCAACGAAACCCTACTTTTAAAGCGAGTGTGCCCTTGGAACGAAACACCTCCTGGCTGTAAAACAAAGAAAACTGGGCCTGTCCGGGAGTTGAACCCGGGACCTCTCGCACCCTAAGCGAAAATCATGCCACTAGACCAACAGGCCAGACCTTATCTACGTTTTTGTTGGCAAAGGCGTTAATCTGTCACCTCACCCGATCATTGGCCTGCTTTGTTTCCTCTTGAAGGCAATGTTATTGCTGTCCAAGACGGCTAATTCTCCAATTCCCCACGTCATTAAAGCAATATACGGTTAGAAGGAAAAACTAAATTATTGCTCATGTTTTAGCAACAGTCTTGTTACGAGTAAATCAGAGAGTAAATCCTTAAGAGTGAATTCTGAAGCTAAGTGATCTTAAATTCAGGGAAGTCTCCGTGGCGCAATCGGTTAGCGCGTTCGGCTGTTAACCGAAAGGTTGGTGGTTCAAGCCCACCCGGGGACGATACCTTTTGGCATTGTTCAATAAAAATGATTGTTAGTTTTTTTCTATAATTTGCCTAAAAAAAATTCATGATTTGTTCATCCGTTGATTACTCGGCGTGAAATAGACCGCAAAATACCGCGTTTACAAAACCTTTTTCAGTCATTTCAGTCCATAAACTGACATACAGTAGCTTGGGCGGCAACATATAAATGTTTGGTTCACTACCCTCACCTTTCACAAATTAAGTTAACCCCTCAACAGCGTCATAAAAGGCAAAAACAACGTTCACTTACCTTAGTTATATGGGCTCGACTAGGGCCTAAAACCTTGATCTGATGTTGAGGTCTGATGGCTAAGGGTTGCGCAAGAAAAGACGTGTGAAGCGTCACGCGCAGCGTGACGCCCTCACTTGGTCAGGAGTCACGAACGAAGGGTCGCGCAAGTAAAGTCACGTGATGTGTCACGCATAGTTTCGCGCGCTCATTCGCTCACACTCACGAATCACACAACAACATGTTTTTTTAAAGAAAATTTACATTTACTTTGTCTACTTAGCCACCTATTTACAAGTGGGAACGTGTGCTGCAATCTTATGACCAGCGTCCCTTTACAAATCATACAACAACATGTTTTTCAAATAAAATTCACATTTACAAGTGGGAACGTGTGCTGCAATCCTATGACCAGCGTCCCTTTACAAAAGTCTTATCGTGTCTACATTAGATAAATTATAATCAGACGCCTCGGAATGCATTTGATGAGGATCGAAGTTTGCAATTGACTGTCTCATATTATGCAGTATTTCGTCTTCCGTGAGACCAAGTTCCACAATTATTAAATGATTATTGTTAGCATTAAAGATTTCTCCGTAATATTCCGTATTGTGCAGTCTCCAAAATGGACGTTGACGCCAATTCATTCTAAATTTCTCTGCTACAAAACGAACAGAGAAGAAACAAAAAAAGATGTTTTCAAACAGACCTAGAGTGGAAACGTAATTTGAAATCTTATTGATTGGAGGCAGATGATGAAAATTGATAATTATGATAAGTACTGAATCGTTGCTGAGGATCGTGTTGCATGATCGTATCGTGTACATTGCTTTCAATTTCGGTGATATCACCTAACATAATTATCAATAAAAATCCTGTCGTGGCATCGATCATTTGTCCAAAATAAGTAGACCCCCTTTGCCAAAGCGGTCTCTCCCTCCACAGGAACCACACAGCTGGGTACTCTAAAACTGTTTCTGAGAAAAATAAATACTATTATTGATAATGTTCCCATCCGTAGTACATTTGATAGCGATCGAAATAAAAAACATAAATATCAATGTTTTCTTGTATAGTTGTCGGTTGGATTCCTAGCGATACGGTCATGACATAACCATCTATGCAGTCTCGAATTTGGCCCATCCATTCTCCATTGTCATCCCGCCAAAAAGAACGTTCACGCCAAATATGTCTTATTCTAGACATAAACTGTTCCGTAAACTCGTTTGTAGGACTCGGGGGAGGGGTTTCTTCCTGCATTATCTCCTCACTTAACAGAGAAAAGAAGTCCTCACCTTCAATATTTGCTTCATCCATTACGATCTCTCCAGTTTCTGTTAACTGAGTCCTGCAGTGAGGACAAGTTACTGAATTGTTTTGGTTGTGGCACGTACCGCCCATGTAGAAAAACAGTCATTATCGACAGCATTGAAGGGGGAAAGGTTCTGTGACTTCTGACAAACAGACGATGCACTTGTTTTCTGACATTTCGGCCATTGCTTTTCTTGAAATGAGTTTATATAATATATATATATATATATATATATTTTGAACGTAAGTTCTTTTCAGATCCTAACTGAGTTTTGTAAAGTTCCTGTAGTTATCTGGAAAAGTTTTATTTACTAACTTCGACTAGAGTGAACAATAGCGTTCAATTGGATTCAACTACTTACCTTCAACTACTTACCTTCAACTACCAAATAGGCCCCCATGCCTCTAGCTCCACTTAAACCCAATATATTGCTTGGATAACGTTATGGGTCATTTATAAAATTATTCTCAAAAATAGAAGATAGAAATGCCTAAGAGCTGCAAATACGCCATTAATTTTTGCTACTAATACCGCACAAGCGAACAGTGCTTTTTACGAGTTATGATTGGTTAACTCGGAAGTGTTCCACTACGGTGAATAATTAAGAATAATTTATTATTGGACAAGGTTGAGCAATATATATTGATCTGGGAGACACTGACAAATCACGTTATTTTGCGATAACCGAGTTTAATAATTGTTTTATCATTCGATCACCAAGTTTGTTTTTATATTTAAATCACTCTCTGACAGCTCAGGGAAGCGATCTGCGATTTTTCACACAAGAGCGTGGTCTCAATTACGCATGAGCAGAATATTATTTGCAGCAAAGCACATTTAGACGGTACTTTCGCATGAGCAGACCATTATTTGTAGTCAGTTATGTGTAGCTCAAGTGGTAGGTTCTCGGCCAGTGAAAATGAAGGGAAAATGCATCGAATGATAAAATTAATTGTTTTTATCTTTAACTGGGATAAGCATTCAGGGTATTTATTAGCAGGACTCCTCTGGAGATCATTCACGCCTGATCCTTGCCTACTTATCCTACACAAAATAAGTACACAAAGAGCTTCTTCACTCTTTATCCTAATCCTCGGTAGTACAGTGGTGAGTATCCCCGCCTGTCACGCGGGAGACCGGGGTTCGATTCCCCGCCGGGGAGGAGTGAAAACATTTTTGACCGAACTACATCCACAGCCGTTTCTTTGGTTCCTTTTTTCTTAGTCATATTGTTTATTATATTTTAATTCTGCCTCAATAGGGAAGATATATTTTTTGCATGGCCCGAATAATACCAAAAATACTGTAATTCTAGAATTTAAACAGTAGGCCATACTTTGTGATCTTGGTGGTCGCTTCATATCTCCAGAAGCCCTTACTGCTAACAAAGTTCTTTATATTTTTTTTCCAAAATTTGAAAGATGTGACTTTTTTCCAGGCAAAGGGGATCTAGGGGAGGGAGGCTTCCCTCAATTCTTCACTGATCATGAATAATTGCCTAGTACATTTTAGTTTACATCATTGTTGAAAATACGTTTTTTTTTTTAATATGTTTTTTTTTTCTGGTTGTTTTTTGCATGTAACAAATAGTTGTCCTTGCAGCCGAGCAAAGAAATGAGGCTCCGTGTTCGCTTTTCATGAGATTGAAGAGAGTTGTTTCTGAACGTCAGATATGGCGGATATAAAGAAAGCTAAGCAATCTGCTCCCAGTAACAGAGGTTCAGTTGCATGCTCCACCTCTCCCGACGTGTCCCTGGTAGGCGAGGCAAAAACACTTACGTGACTGTATGGAAAAAACAACCGCTGGGTCGCGCCCCAACGAAACCCTACTTTTAAAGCGAGTGTGCCCTTGGAACGAAACACCTCCTGGCTGTAAAACAAAGAAAACTGGGCCTGTCCGGGAGTTGAACCCGGGACCTCTCGCACCCTAAGCGAGAATCATGCCACTAGACCAACAGGCCAGACCTTATCTACGTTTTTGTTGGCAAAGGCGTTAATCTGTCACCTCACCCGATCATTGGCCTGCTTTGTTTCCTCTTGAAGGCAATGTTATTGCTGTCCAAGACGGCTAATTCTCCAATTCCCCACGTCATTAAAGCAATATACGGTTAGAAGGAACAACTGAATTATTGCACATGTTTTAGCAACACAACAAAGTCTTGTTACGAGTAAATCAGAGAGTAAATCCTTAAGAGTGAATTCTGAAGCTAAGTGATCTTAAATTCAGGGAAGTCTCCGTGGCGCAATCGGTTAGCGCGTTCGGCTGTTAACCGAAAGGTTGGTGGTTCAAGCCCACCCGGGGACGATACATTTTTGCATTGTTCAATAAAAATGATTGCGGGTTAGTTTTTTTCTATAATTTATCTCAAAAAAATTCATGATTTGTTCATCCGCTGATTACTCGGCGTGAAATAGACCGCAAAATACCGCGTTTACAAAACCTTTTTCAGTCATTTCAGTCCATAAACTGACATACAGTAGCTTGGGCGGCAACATATAAATGTTTGGTTCACTACCCTCACCTTTCACAAATTAAGTTAACCCCTCAACAGCGTCATAAAAGGCAAAAACAACGTTCACTTACCTTTACCTACCAAATAAGCCCCCATGCCTCAAGCTCCACTTGACCCCAATATATTGCTTGGATAACGTTATGGGTCATTTATAAAATTATTCTCAAAAATAGCAGATAGAAATGCCTAAGAGCTGCAAATACGCCATTAATTTTTGCTAGTAAAATAGTGCTTTTTACGAGTTATGATTGGTTAACTCGGAAGTGTTCCACTACGGTGAATAATTAAGAATAATTTATTATTGGACAAGGTTGAGCAATATATATTGATCTGGGAGACACTGACAAATCACGTTATTTTGCGATAACCGAGTTTTAATAATTGTTTTATCATTCGATCACCAAGTTTGTTTTTATATTTAAATCACTCTCCGACAGCTCAGGGAAGCGATCTGCGATTTTTCACACAAGAGCGTGGTCTCAATTACGCATGAGCGAATATTATTTGCAGCAAAGCACATTTAGACGGTACTTTCGCATGAGCAGACCATTATTTGTAGTCAGTTATGTGTAGCTCAAGTGGTAGGTTCTCGGCCAGTGAAAATGAAGGGAAAATGCATCGAATGATAAAATTAATTGTTTTTATCTTTAACTGGGATAAGCATTCAGGGTATTTATTAGCAGGGCTCCTCTGGAGATCATTCACGCCTGATCCTTGCCTACTTATCCTACACAAAATAAGTACACAAAGAGCTTCTTCACTCTTTATCCTAATCCTCGGTAGTATAGTGGTGAGTATCCCCGCCTGTCACGCGGGAGACCGGGGTTCGATTCCCCGCCGGGGAGGAGTGAAACATTTTTGACCGAACTACATCCACAGCCGTTTCTTTGGTTCCTTTTTTCTTAGTCATATTGTTTATTATATTTTAATTCTGCCTCAATAGGGAAGATATATTTTTTGCATGGCCCGAATAATACCAAAAATACTGTAATTCTAGAATTTAAACAGTAGGCCATACTTTGTGATCTTGGTGGTCGCTTCATATCTCCAGAAGCCCTTACTGCTAACAAAGTTCTTTATATTTTTTTTCCAAAATTTGAAAGATGTGACTTTTTTCCAGGCAAAGGGGATCTAGGGGAGGGAGGCTTCCCTCAATTCTTCACTGATCATGAATAATTGCCTAGTACATTTTAGTTTACATCATTGTTGAAAATACGTTTTTTTTTTAATATGTTTTTTTTTCTGGTTGTTTTTTGCATGTAACAAATAGTTGTCCTTGCAGCCGAGCAAAGAAATGAGGCTCTGTGTTCGCTTTTCATGAGATTGAAGAGAGTTGTTTATGAACGTCAGATAGGGCGGATATAAAGGAAGCTTAGCAATCTGCTCCCAGTAACAGAGGTTCAGTTGTATGCTCCACCTCTCCCGACGTGTCTCTGGTAGGCGAGGCAAAAACACTTACGTGACTGTATGGAAAAAACAACCGCTGGGTCGCGCCCCAACGAAACCCTACTTTTAAAGCGAGTGTGCCCTTGGAACGAAACACCTCCTGGCTGTAAAACAAAGAAAACTGGGCCTGTCCGGGAGTTGAACCCGGGACCTCTCGCACCCTAAGCGAGAATCATGCCACTAGACCAACAGGCCAGACCTTATCTACGTTTTTGTTGGCAAA
Organism: Micromussa lordhowensis; assembly: GCA_964020085.1. Taxonomy (NCBI): domain Eukaryota; kingdom Metazoa; phylum Cnidaria; class Anthozoa; order Scleractinia; family Lobophylliidae; genus Micromussa; species Micromussa lordhowensis. The sequence goes on from OZ026596.1 coordinate 43,048,683, forward strand.
GGCGTTAATCTGTCACCTCACCCGATCATTGGCCTGCTTTGTTTCCTCTTGAAGGCAATGTTATTGCTGTCCAAGACGGCTAATTCTCCAATTCAGCACGTCAGTAAAGCAATATACAGTTAGAAGGAACAACTGAATTATTGCACATGTTTTAGCAACACAACAAAGTCTTGTTACGAGTAAATCAGAGAGTAAATCCTTAAGAGTGAATTCTGAAGCTAAGTGATCTTAAATTCAGGGAAGTCTCCGTGGCGCAATCGGTTAGCGCGTTCGGCTGTTAACCGAAAGGTTGGTGGTTCAAGCCCACCCGGGGACGATACATTTTTGCATTGTTCAATAAAAATGATTGCGGGTTAGTTTTTTTCTATAATTTATCTCAAAAAAATTCATGATTTGTTCATCCGCTGATTACTCGGCGTGAAATAGACCGCAAAATACCGCGTTTACAAAACCTTTTTCAGTCATTTCAGTCCATAAACTGACATACAGTAGCTTGGGCGGCAACATATAAATGTTTGGTTCACTACCCTCACCTTTCACAAATTAAGTTAACCCCTCAACAGCGTCATAAAAGGCAAAAACAACGTTCACTTACCTTTACCTACCAAATAAGCCCCCATGCCTCAAGCTCCACTTGACCCCAATATATTGCTTGGATAACGTTATGGGTCATTTATAAAATTATTCTCAAAAATAGCAGATAGAAATGCCTAAGAGCTGCAAATACGCCATTAATTTTTGCTAGTAAAATAGTGCTTTTTACGAGTTATGATTGGTTAACTCGGAAGTGTTCAACTACGGTGAATAATTAAGAATAATTTATTATTGGACAAGGTTGAGCAATATATATTGATCTGGGAGACACTGACAAATCACGTTATTTTGCGATAACCGAGTTTTAATAATTGTTTTATCATTCGATCACCAAGTTTGTTTTTATATTTAAATCACTCTCTGACAGCTCAGGGAAGCGATCTGCGATTTTTCACACAAGAGCGTGGTCTCAATTACGCATGAGCGAATATTATTTGCAGCAAAGCACATTTAGACGGTACTTTCGCATGAGCAGACCATTATTTGTAGTCAGTTATGTGTAGCTCAAGTGGTAGGTTCTCGGCCAGTGAAAATGAAGGGAAAATGCATCGAATGATAAAATTAATTGTTTTTATCTTTAACTGGGATAAGCATTCAGGGTATTTATTAGCAGGGCTCCTCTGGAGATCATTCACGCCTGATCCTTGCCTACTTATCCTACACAAAATAAGTACACAAAGAGCTTCTTCACTCTTTATCCTAATCCTCGGTAGTATAGTGGTGAGTATCCCCGCCTGTCACGCGGGAGACCGGGGTTCGATTCCCCGCCGGGGAGGAGTGAAACATTTTTGACCGAACTACATCCACAGCCGTTTCTTTGGTTCCTTTTTTCTTAGTCATATTGTTTATTATATTTTAATTCTGCCTCAATAGGGAAGATATATTTTTTGCATGGCCCGAATAATACCAAAAATACTATAATTCTAGAATTTAAACAATAGGCCATACTTTGTGATCTTGGTGGTCGCTTCATATCTCCAGAAGCCCTTACTGCTAACAAAGTTCTTTATGTTTTTTTCCAAAATTTGAAAGATGTGACTTTTTTCCAGGCAAAGGGGATCTAGGGGAGGGAGGCTTCCCTCAATTCTTCACTGATCATGAATAATTGCCTAGTACATTTTAGTTTACATCATTGTTGAAAATACGTTTTTTTTTTAATATGTTTTTTTTTCTGGTTGTTTTTTGCATGTAACAGATAGTTGTCCTTGCAGCCGAGCAAAGAAATGAGTCTCTGTGTTCGCTTTTCATGAGATTGAAGAGAGTTGTTTATGAACGTCAGATAGGGCGGATATAAAGGAAGCTTAGCAATCTGCTCCCAGTAACAGAGGTTCAGTTGTATGCTCCACCTCTCCCGACGTGTCTCTGGTAGGCGAGGCAAAAACACTTACGTGACTGTATGGAAAAAAACAACCGCTGGTTCGCGCCCCAACGAAACCCTACTTTAAAAGCGAGTGTGCCCTTGGAACGAAACACCTCCTGGCTGTAAAACAAAGAAAACTGGGCCTGTCCGGGAGTTGAACCCGGGACCTCTCGCACCCTAAGCGAGAATCATGCCACTAGACCAACAGGCCAGACCTTATCTACGTTTTTGTTGGCAAAGGCGTTAATCTGTCACCTCACCCGATCATTGGCCTGCTTTGTTTCCTCTTGAAGGCAATGTTATTGCTGTCCAAGACGGCTAATTCTCCAATTCCCCACGTCATTAAAGCAATATACGGTTAGAAGGAACAACTGAATTATTGCACATGTTTTAGCAACACAACAAAGTCTTGTTACGAGTAAATCAGAGAGTAAATCCTTAAGAGTGAATTCTGAAGCTAAGTGATCTTAAATTCAGGGAAGTCTCCGTGGCGCAATCGGTTAGCGCGTTCGGCTGTTAACCGAAAGGTTGGTGGTTCAAGCCCACCCGGGGACGATACATTGATTGTTTTTCTCTATAATTTATCTCAAAAAAATTCATGATTTGTTCATCCGCTGATTACTCGGGGTGAAATAGACCGCAAAATACCGCGTTTACAAAACCTTTTTCAGTCATTTCAGTCCATAAACTGACATACAGTAGCTTGGGCGGCAACATTTAAATGTTTGGTTCACTACCCTCACCTTTCACAAATTAAGTTAACCCCTCAACAGCGTCATAAAAGGCAAAAACAACGTTCACTTACCTTTACCTACCAAATAAGCCCCCATGCCTCTAGCTCCACTTAAACCCAATATATTGCTTGGATAACGTTATGAGTCATTTATAAAATTATTCTAAAAAATAGCAGATAGAAATGCCTAAGAGCTGCAAATACGCCATTAATTTTTGCTAGTAATACCGCACAAGCGAATAATGCTTTTTACGAGTTATGATTGGTTAACTCATGACATTGACAGTCCTTTTCTAGATTTGACGAGTCGTGAGCTTCTGGAGTAGATGGGATTCATTAGTCATCGAAGATGTCGTTGAATTTTCGTTTGATGTTTCTATCTAAGACTTCGTAAGCTTTACGTTTCACAGCTCGCTTAGCACTCCGTGTTACACCCTCTTTTGCCTTTCGAATGCGATCTCGAACACCGCGACCGCTTTTTAATCCTTTCAGACCTCCCTTAACACTCGCTTTCAGCAGTTCTTGGACAAAGTCACCTCCGTCTTGTGGGTCAGGTTTGAATCGTGTTAAACTTTCACCTTTCATGCTCGTTTGAAGTGAAGGGTGAGAATCGTGTTTCCCTTGCCAAATTGAGGCAGCTTCCCTGTGGTCTCCGACACTTTCGTCTCAATAATGTCCACAAGGTCCTTGCGCAACGGAATATATTGAATGTGGAGCGGTTCAAAATAATGACTTCCATCCCATGTCCGTCGATAATTGACCTCTTGCAATAGATCCGTGACTTGATTTCCAACCATTGAACGTCCTCCCACGTCGGAATAGACAAACAGGGAACGTGATGTCGAACCCACCACGTTTTGAAAGGCTTTGTTGAGATTCGTAAAGCGCCAATCGTAGGTCACACTCAGATGAAAAAGGTCCTCTCCTAGCAGCCAAAACAAAGGCTCATCCCTGTCGTTTTTTCAGATCGTGCGTCATCGTTTCTAAATTGGGAACCGTGTCAGTAAAAAACTCTTGACGTAAATTGGGCCCCAAGTCATAATTTCTAGGGCTTCTCTCCTTCAACCATCCCATCTTTAAGGCTAACATCTTATTGATCTTCAATGCGGGTGAGTAATTGGAACGTACATGTGTAGCTTTGTTATCAGTCAAGAGATCGTCTCCATCCCAACGAAATTTCACATACATTCTCTTTCCATCGGATGCTGTATAGCTGCTACCAAGATGGGGTCCTCCGTAATTCAAGATGCGCCGCTGCTCGAAAAATGTCACCATACTTTTCATGAAACCAATCCCATCAATGTACTCTACCACGGCGCGGAGATCGTTCGGATCGTAGTGAGCTCTACCAAACTTCACCCCCTCCCCCCGGAAGGGTATTTCATGATCCAATCCATGGTAAACAGGATTTCGTTACCGTGGACTAACTTGGGGAGATGAACTTTCACATCTGGTAACGTGATGCTAATTAATCCCACTTTCCAACTCGATCCTTGCAACCTGATGGGGTGGGGTAATCGAATCTTGAAATGATTGCTTTGGTTCTGCGGAAACTCTGTTCGATTGCTGTGACTAGGCAAGGTGATATAAAACTCTTCAGTCATTCTCAAAGCTTTTTCACGTCCTTCTTGTCGATCCAACTGTCGTATTTATCTGGCCAACCTTTCCAACGTACAAGTAATTTATTTCCTTTTCGTTTCAACACTTTTTCCACTCGATACAAATCGTCATCCGATACAGTGACTTTCTGTAAGTCTTGAGAATAAAAGGTTCCTTCCAAAGGTGTGTCATCCATCTCTTTGATTCTGTAAGTGACCACACTTCCAGGGACGACTCTGGATACTATAAACACTCCTTCCGTCCATCCAGGCAGGTAAATCTTCTTGAATACGCGGAATTTCTTATTGAGTCTCACTCTGTCCCCCACCTTGAAGACCACGGGTTGTGCCCGTTTCAATCTCTTACCATATAAGGTCTCCCACACCTTGGCGCTGTTTGATAGCGTGACATTGTCAGGAGCCACAATCCAACATACCTCCAACATCCAACCTCACCATGCCGTACACTTCACAATAATAATAATAATAATAATAATAATAATAATAATAATAATAATAATAATAATAATAATAATAATTTACTACTTATATAGCGCTATTTACAATAAAAAGATCAATAGCGCTTTACAATTAATGTCTCTAAGCTATTAAAAATTAAAAAGAAAAATTACAATTCAAATTGGCTATATAAAATAAATCTCGACTACATTGAAGATTGAAAATTAAAAATTACAGTTCAATTTGACTATATAAAATAGATTGAAATTCATACTTATTGAAAAAATTGCCTAAAAAGAAGAGTCTTAATTGAATTCTTAAAAATTTCTACAGATTCAATTGTGCGTAATTTCAATGGTAATTCGTTCCAGAGATGCGGAGCAGCCGCCTGGAATGCACGTTCACCCAGGGTTGAAAGCATCTTGCCTCTAGGTGGCTCTAATAAAATGCCAGAGTTAGATCTAATATTGTACGAGGACTTACGTTTGATGACTAAAAGATTGCTAATATACACAGGTGCGAGGCCATGAATGGCTTTGAAAGCTAATAATAAGATCTTAAACTGTATACGCGCCAGCACTGGTAGCCAGTGTAACTCATAGAGTGCTGGAGTTATATGAGAATACTTCCCGATATCCATAATTAATCTGGCGGCAGCATTTTGCACGCGTTGTAACTTAGCTATTTGCTCTTTGGGAAGACCATACAATAAAGCATTACAATAGTCTAACCTGCTCGTAATAAATGCGTGTACCGAGGTGAGTAAGCTGTCTCTCGATAAGTACCTCTTAATGCGTCTAATATTATGCAAGTAGAAAAAACCAGCCTTACATACATTTGTAATATGGTGACGCATGTTCATATTTGGGTCCAGCCAGCTTCCAAGGTTCTTAACTTGGCAGCTAGGTTTTATCTCTGAACCACCTACTTTAATATTCAAAGCCTGCAATTTGTTAAGTTGTTGGCGAGTTCCAATAATAATAAACTCAGTCTTATCGTCGTTCAGAAGGAGTCTGTCGTGGATCAGCCAGCGCCTAATCTTCTCGATACAGCATTCCATCACACGGACTGCATCTTCCTGGGAAGTGTTGTTAATAGGCTTGAAACTCAGATAAATCTGTGTGTCATCCGCGTAGCAATGCGCGTGTGGGAGTTGATCCTCGACCACCCTGAATAGTTTGGATGCATAGATAAGGAAGAGCAGGGGGCCCAGACATGACCCTTGTGGGACACCACACTCCAGACTAAAGCGCTCTGAGAGAGATCCATCAATGGAAACTCGCTGACCTCTTTTATCCAGGTAGGACTTAAGCCATTCCAAGGCTAATCCACATATCCCGAGCTCCTCATTCAGACGTGTAAGGAGGATGTTATGATTAACCGTATCGAAGGCGGCGCTAAGGTCAAGCATTACCAGCAAGGTGACCTCTTGAGTATTCATTTTCATCAGAATATCGTTTGTGACTCTAACAAGAGCCGTTTCCGTGCTATGATTTTTACGATATGCGGACTGGAACTCGGGATACAATGAATGAGTCATCATATGGGTGTTTATCTGATCGAACACCACCTTTTCAGTCAGCTTTGAAACATACTGCAGGTTGCTGACAGGTCTGTAGTTTTTATATAGGAGGTCTAGCCCAAATTTCTTCAGCAGTGGGAGGACAAGCGCACACTTCCAGTCATCGGCGAATAGCCCAGTCTCCAGTGACAAATTGATCATTTTCGTTATGATCGGTAAGAGCGCATCAATGCAATCTATCACCAGGGATGTCGGCATAGGGTCTAGAGAGCAGCTTTTCTTAGCGCTGTTGTTGATGAGCTTGCGAACCTCTTCTTCCGTAAGGCGGTTGAATTTACTAAAAGGGGGAGATGATACTGGGGAGTAATCATCAGGGAGTGATAGTAGCCCTTGTGCCATGTTATCAAGATTGGAACCGATGGTCTCAATTTTCTGGATAAAGAAAGTTCCCAGTTGATTCGCCAATCTAATGTTATCATCCAGAGGTGGATACACCGCCCTGTTATCCCCCTGGTTGAGTAGCTTCTTCGCTGCCGAGAATAAGTGGCGCTGACTGCTGCTATTATCCTGGATGAAGTTATGATAGAATTTGCGTCTAGCTTCGTTCATCAAAGCATTCGTATTGTTCTTTTTTGCTTTGTACGCTAGCATATCCTCTCTAGAGCCAGTTCGTCGCCACTTCCTCTCAGCCTTCCGTTTCTCCCGCCTTGCTACCTTGATTTCCTCATCAAACCAAGGGACTAATGGCCTAGAGCGTATCACTTTTGTACGCAATGGCGCGTGTCGGTCAAGAGCTTGAGTTAAGGTCGTGTTATAGCTGTTAACAAGTTCATCAAGCGTATCCGGGGTGCTTTTGCAGAGCTCAGAAAGCAATAGATCACTCTGAAGCTTTTTCCTGTCAATGTCCTTGATTTTCCTGCTGGACACTTGTTTTACTTTCGGGGGTGGTTTTCCCAACTCAAGGTCGCATAGAACAGTGATATGGTCAGAGAACAAATAATCAGCAATAGGCTTAGCACAGAGCAAAGAGTCCGAACATCGAGTGATAATCAGATCCAGCGTGTGACCAGAGATGTGCGTAGGCTTGTCGACGTGCTGCTCGAGGCCCATGGAGGTCAGCAATTCTAGGAAACGAGCGGCGTTAGAATCATTAGGAACATCCACATGAATATTAAAATCACCAGTGATCAACAGTGGCTCAGGGGACATAACAAGAGATTCCAAATAGGCCGGTAACTCGTCCAAGAACGCATTTGTAGAGACAGGATGTGTTGCAGAGTAGGGAATTCGGTAAATTACAATCACTCTTAGTTTACTGGACTCATATTTCAGAATCCATTCACCAAATTCAAACGACCTGCGTTCGCCACTGTCAACTTTGCGCACATCGATGGTTTCATTCAATAACAATGCAATCCCTCCGCCAGTCCTACCAACTCTTTGGTGTTCAAAAAGTTTGTACCCAGGTAGCGTAATCTCCGTTTTATGTGCCACGTCTCTTTCAGACAACCATGATTCAGTGATAGCGAAAATGTCAGCACCAGTTGAAGATGCGTAACAAGCAAAATCAGCCGATTTATTTTTTATAGATCTAGCATTTAGGCAACAAAGCCGTAGATGCCTCCTGGCACGCAGACATTGTTCATTGACAATGGGGATGCTAATAACACTGCGAGCAGTCGGTCTATTGAAGGGTCTTGAATAATTCAGGCGGTTCGCAGTTACGACAGGAATATTTAATAAGTTCCCCGTTTCGCCATCGACAGATCTTGTTTCTGGGCCAGGATTCTCGCAAATATCACCCGCCAGCAGTAGAAGATACGAGGCCACCAGCGTCGCGTCGAATAAACGTAGTCCAGATCTCGGGCCGACTTTGAGCACCGGTGAAACGACCTCCACACTACAATACCATTTCGTCGTATTCCTCGTAATAAACCTTGAGTAACGTTGACGTTGAGTTGACTTTGTCATGCTAAATGCATGCAATCGGATCATTTTTCTCATGCTTTTCAATCCGCAACGTTCACCGTGAGGGAGTTTCAAGAGGACAGCGAACGCCTTCGTACCTATCTACAGGCTCTGGCATCTAAACTGAACTCGAACGAAGACTTTGAAATTGACCTTCCCTCTGTGTGCTACCTGTGTAGAAGAAGAGATGGAGAAACCCATGCTTGAGCGAAGCCATATTTGCAGTCACACTACTCAACAACGTCAGTTAACAAGCACGTGGTGTACACCAGAATTGGAGAAGGCCGTGGAGAAGGGTTACGTGATCCTAAAAATCCATGAAGTGTGGCATTTTACGCAGACCAAAAAAGGGTTGTTTGAGCCGTACGTAAACACCTGGCTGAAAATCAAGGAAGAGGGCAGCGGTTGGCCAAGCCATGTCGGAAACGATCCTATCAAGCAAAAGCGACATTTGACGGCCTACGAAGCCAAAGAGGGTATCAAGCTTGACCGTGCCAAAATAAAAAAGAATCCCGGGCTACGTACCCTAGCCAAAATGATGCTCAACTCGATGTGGGGGAAATTTGGTCAGAGAACAAACAAGACGCAGGTCCAAGAATTTTACGATCCTCAGAAGTTTGCAGCCTTTCACGAAAGTGATCGATATGATATCCGGTACGTGAATGTGTTACCAAAAGAGCGCGTGGAGATCCACTACCGACACGAGAAAGAAGACGATCCTATCTCGCCCAATCTGAACATCTTTGTGGCTTGTTTCACTACCTGTTGGGCCCGTCTTCGCCTCTACGAAGCCCTCGACTTGTTGAAAGAGCGTGTGGTGTACTTCGACACTGACAGTGTGGTGTTCATACATAAGCCTAACATGCCAGACCCACCACTCGGTGACTATCTTGGCGATTTCAAAGATGAAATAGGTGAAGGTGATTACATTGCAGAGTTCGCTTCCGGGGGTCCGAAGAATTATGGTTATATGACCAAGAAAGGTAAAAAAGAGTGCAAAGTACGCGGCATCTCCCTCAACAGCGAAGGGTCTAAACAGCTAAATTATGAAGTTCTGCGTCAGAATGTTCTGGATGAAATTCAAGAACCATTGCAGACTGGGGTCAGGCAAACCAATGTAGTCAAACCTTACCATATTGTGCGTCACAAGAAAGACTACGTTCTGGAGACGGTGCCACAAACCAAGAAGTATCAGTTGGTGTTCAACAAGAGAGTGATCGATCCCTCTGATTTCATGACCTACCCTTATGGCTATGAGCGCTGCATTGAAAATGATATTGAAATGGCTGAGCTGTTGTGTGATTTGTAAAGGGACGCTGGTCATAGGATGGCAGCACACGTTCCCACTTGTAAATAGGTGGCTAAGTAGACAAAGTAAATGTAAATTTTCTTTAAAAAAACACGTTGTTGTGTGATTCGTGAGTGTGAGCGAATGAGCGCGCGAAACTATGCGTGACACATCACGTGACTTTACTTGCCCATATAACTACTCACAAAAAGATTTTTGTCAGTGCTAAAGATAGATAACTACCTACAAATCTTATTTTAGCCGTCTTGTAACCCTCGACTTGTAACGAGTCGTTTTTCTGGACATTTCGTGCCACTTCTGAATGTTACCCAAGCCCGGGTGGAGTTCCCTTTCTTCTTTAGCGCAATTTAAGCCGCCCGCTTTCGCCTTCTTCATAAGATCACTAACCCTAGCCCTAATATCACATCAATTATTTTCTGCCCTTGGGGTTTGTTTAGTCTTCTCTAAACTGATCCAGCCATCCATGCACCATGTTGCGTCGTTATCAAATTGAACACCCTGTTCTTTGCAGCTCGTCTCTTTCAATCCATTTCAAGTTTCCGGGCATTTTCTTTTTCATGTTCAGTGTACAAGTACTTGCTTGGGTCCTAGTTTCTCGGTAGGCCAACGCCTAACGCCTTAGCCATCTCCAGCATCCATTTTTTCTGACTCCTCTGTACTTCTCTTTCTTTCAGGCTGTTATATTCTCGTGGTGCCTTTGTTTGGCTTTCTCCTATAAATAACTTGATTGGCTATGACCTCGATGTAGTAATGACCTATTTTGCAGCTTCTCTGTATGCTTTCATGGTTTAATCTTATTCTCATTCTATAAATAGAAAGTCTATAGCCTGTCCACTCACCTTATGATATCTTCACAATACATCTCACGTACCGTACTTACAAACTGTAGTTATAAATTGGTTCTCACAATATAGTGGTCATCACCTGTACATGTCCCTTCCTCTCATTAAATCCGGTGTCTAACATGTCTGACACCGATTGATGTTGCTTACCGTGCTCCTATCTCCTGCAAATCACTTTTGTGTATATCTTTATTCTGGAACTCCAACTGCCCTAAGGAAATCAGTCGCGTTATCTTCATTATTCGTCGTTCCCCTTCCTTGTCAGTGTTGACTAATGTTCCGTCGTCGCCCTTTCTGAGTTGATTGAACCAAAATTATTATGTCATTTCGTTTTATTTTAACCACCACATTATTTACTGTGGCCAAACAGTGTTATTAAACGACGTTTGTGTCTTTTTTTTTATTTTTTATTTTTATTCCATTCTCTTTTATTGGTATCCTGTACTACTGATAATTACAACAGCATTAATATGTATCGCTTAACCTTTCTTTACATTGGTTTACTAACATTAACATTTCTTTACTATAAGTTACGTTTGTGTCTTAATCAGTGTAACCACCCAAAACTGTTTTATTTTAACCACCACATTATTTCCTGCGGCCAAATAGTGTTATTAGAAGAGTTTTTGTGTCTTAATCAATGTAACCACCCAAAACTGTTTTATTTTAACCACCACATTATTTCCTGCGGCCAAATAGTGTTATTAGAAGAGTTTTTGTGTCTTAACCAATGTAACCACCCAAGACTGTTTTATTTGAACCACATTGTTTACTGCGGCCAAATAGTGTTATTATGTACATGGAGATAACCAAGAAATAATTTAGCTCCCAGCACCATACTCTTGCCCTTTGTATAAAGGAATATCAAATTGCATGCATTCCCCTTTATCCCCTGACTAAAGGGCAACAATCACCATGACTGAACACGATCAAGTGTTTATTTTAGCCTAATGCAACAAAAATACATTTTATACTGGCAATATACATAAAAAAATAGAAAATATAAACACTTCTAGGAACAAATGTGCGCCGCCCTTGTATTTAGGCCTAACAAGCAACCTAAGCAAAAGAAACAAACTACTGCAATTTATGATAGGCAATCACAAACTAATGATTGGAAGTAGTAGATATGATCAAATTCCAAGGGTTAACAGACTATGTCCTATTTGCAAATATAATGAAATTGAAGAAGAAACCCACTTTCTTATATATTGCAAAAAAAATAATCTATTCTAAGAGATGAATTTTATAAAAAAGAGAGCATATCATTCCGACTTTTAAACAATCATCTTCATTGCAAGCCATCAGCAAACTTATGACTTTTACAAATCGTTATTGATAATAACATTCAATTAGCATAATTCACTTCATCTACGCAATAGTCCTATGTCAAATCAAATCCATGTAAACTGATTGCTATATTATAACCTCATTCTTTCACGAAAAACTTTACAGTTTCAGTTTGCAAGAGCTTTTGCAACACTTTCTGTATTTATGGTCATACAAATAAAGCTAGCTGTTATTGTTGTTGTTACAGAACTGATGGCACCAATCATTATAATTATTCTCTTAATGATTTGAGATGTTCAGGAAAGTATTAATTTGTGAATGATCAATTAATTCATCGATTCAGACTTTTAAAGTTTGAGATGAGGAGTCTTTAAAATAACTAATTGCAACAAATGATATCATCTGGTACCAGATTTATGTTCTCTAGCAGTACCAAGAGAGAAGACAGCAATATACCTCTACCCAAAATGTTTTAAGAATCCAGTTGCTTTCGACGCTGCAAATTGCGAAACCAGATGAAAAATTTACAATGACTCATAAAGTTTTTCTGATTCATGTAAGATAATGATCCTTTTATGTACTGCAAGCATGAATTAGCTTGCTCGGCTGCCTGGCTGTTCAAATTGTGCCACTGAGGAAAACGCGAGAGGTTGTATGCCTCAGAGCAACCTAACAAGAGAAAACAGAAACAGCTCAGTTCAGTTACACAATCTCTAAGCCAGTGTTTGAGAAGCTGGAATTGTATAGAATTTACACATCTTTGATGACACCATCTATATATATATGATGCTGAGGAATCTTGAGCTTTGTTCATGTAAATTCTAATAAATCAAATATGGTAATTATCTTTAGAACCAGTGCAAACGATCCAAAAGGAACAGAGTGTTCTTGAAAAAAATGGGATCTCGATTCAGGGAATAAGAATGCAAATTGCAAGCATTGTCGTACACAATTAGGCAGGGTGCTGAAAATATGAAATTTACTATTATTTAGTCTCTTTGCACAACAATGTAGCTGATTTATTTTCACCATGCAAAACAAAAAAGGAAACTATCTAGTTTATACGAAACACCATTTAGGCCACAAATTCATGAGAATAATGACGGATACCTTTAGAGAAACGTGTTCTAAAGACGGTAAATGGAGATTCATTGCAAAGCATCACATTGAATCCATATGTTATACCTAATGGAGAAGAGAAAGGAGACAAGGTAAAAATTGTTCACAAGAACATGTAACCAAAAAAATGCATAGAAAATTGTTTGGAAAAGAAAACCACATGACAGACTACCATTACCACACGTAGTATTGAGGGGATTATTGCTCAGATTCAGTGGAACTGTTCACCGATTCCATAACCGCAAGAAAGAGGCATATTTAGACATGCATGAGTCTATTAACAAACATTTTTCTTCTCATTAGAATTAATTCAGATTCTAAAACTGTCCACCAATACATGAATGTAACCGTCGATAGCAAATACTGTTCTGAAGATCAAACGCTCGGCTAAACAAAACTGTTTGCACCTTTAATCGCTTCGTAAGTTTCTCTGTTTACAACGCCCTCCGTTTCCGTTAAACCTTTCCGTGTATAGGACGAGTAAAGACTGTTGACGATAAGATCCTTGAAATATAAGAAGTTCAACACCGTTAAAGCTCGCATAGATCCGTCGAGGCCGTGGCCGAGATACAACCTTGTCTCGAACAGTGAAAACATATACAAGCTTCGAAAAAACAAAACATGTGACACTTGTCCGAGCGGAAACCTGGTAACTATAGCGCAAAATACCGCTGAACGAAATCTAATGCGACAGCATTAACATGGCTCCTCTTAAAATGCTTGTCATTTTAAACAAACAATCACTTATCCTATCCTTATCTTAACATCGTTCAGTGTCTATTTAATGCTAATTCTTTCAATCACATTGAATTCTCACTACGTGGCTCCTCGTCGGGGATTCCCGGTCTCTCTGTGGTTGACTCTAACAAAAGGACGAGTTTGTTGATAGGCCGATCCAGTAGAGATCCCTTCGAAGTTCGGACAGTCACTGATCTGACCTGACCTTGGTCATCCAGACAAGTAGTGAGTACTTTGTCCAAAGACCACTGATTTCTGCGAGTGTTGCTGTCCTTTAGCAACACCACATCACCTTCAGTGAAGTTTCTACGTTGACGTGTCCACTTGCTTCTCATCTGTAGGTTCTGCAAGTATTCTTTGCTCCATCTTGACCAAAATTCATTAGCAATGTGTTGAACACGTCTCCAGCGCTGTTTACAATAGACATCTTCCCTTTGAAACTTTCCTGGCGGTGGCAATACGAGCTTTGTTTTGCCAGTGAGAAGGGTACTCGGGGTAAGCGGTAGCGGAGAAAGAGGATCACTCAAGGTGTCCACCGTCAGGGGTCGATTGTTCACAACCGCTTCTGCTTCGCACATTAGGGTTCTCAACGCTTCATCATCCAAACTGTGACCGTGCTCTCTCATTAGCGCTGCCATAACGTTTCTTGTAGATCTAATTTGTCATTCCCAGACTCCTCCAAAATTACTTGCTGTGGCAGGATTCCTAACCCAGTCGATGTCATGCTTCAGTAGCTCTGCTTTAATCTGATCATCATCCATTTCTTGGAGCGCCTTCTTCAACTCGTTTTGAGCTCCTACAAAGTTAGTTCCTTGGTCACTGCGTAATTCTCTTATGGGCCCTCTTCGACTGATGAACCTCCGTAACGCTTGAAGGAATGAATCTGCTTGCTCCAAGTCATTCACCATAACAGGCGCGACAACGGGACAACCTTTACTATCACTACTCCGTCCACTGTTAGGTGCACTCTGAGAAGTTTCTTTCACTGAAGATCTGCTTATTGCTTCATTTACGCTCATCTTCAGCCGCTGCTTGTACTTCATACATAACGCAATTCCTGTTTTCAGCCTTTGCCAACTGGAGAATCTTTCTAACCTGCTAAGCATATCCTTCTTCTCTTCTGCAACAGTAGTATTTACAGTGATCTTCTTCACTTCTGGGCTGGTAGGGTCGAGCTCCCTTTCATATGAATCTTGCTCTGGCCAGTGGTTTTCACTTTCCCATAAGAAATCTGGGCCTTTGATCCATCTGGATTTCTGCAGAAAATGTCTTGCATTCAGACCTCGTGAACCTTCATCTGCTGGATTGGATGCAGACTCTACATAGCGCCACTGCGACGGAAAAGTGTAATCTCTTATCAGCTGCACTCTGTTTGCTACATAAACATGAAATCTTCGGGACTCGTTGTTGATGAACCCGAGAACTACCTTACTGTCCGTCCAATAAAACTCTTCGATTCTCTCGTAGTCCAATTCGTTCTTCAGTACGTCAGCTACTCTCACTGAAACAGCAGCAGCTGCGAGTTCTAGCCTTGGAATGCTGACTGTTTTCCTTGGTGCAACACGTGCCTTGCCCATGACAAAAGAGCAATGTACATGATTGTTGTCATCGACTAAACGTAGATATGAGCATTGCCCATATCCAGTTCCTGAAGCATCTGACATATTGTGCAACTGTGCTGAAACAATCTTGCCAAAGTGTGAGGGCTTGAAACATCTTGGAATGCTGAATGTTTCTAAGAGGGGCAGTTGACTTCTCCAATTCTCCCAACGGGAAAGAACATCACCTTCGACGGGCTCGTCCCAACTGCTGCCGTGACAAATTTCTTGCAATATCCGCTTTCCAATAAGGATGACAGGTGCTATGATACCCAAAGAGTCATAGACTGAACTGATAGTTGACAACATTCCTCTTCGAGTGCCAGGCTGATCCTTCAACTCTATTCGAAACTTGAAGGCATCCGATTCAATGCACCAGTGTACGCCTAACGCTCTTTCTATGGGAAGCTTGTCTTGACCTAAGTCCAGACCCTTAATTTCCTTGGCTCTGTCTTCAGACATAATCACTCTTCGACTATTGCTGACAAACTTAGTGAGGTTGAATCCTCCCTTTGCGCACATGTTCTTCACATCATGGATAACCTCTATTGCTTCTTCTTCTGTAGGCAATGATTTCAATAAATCGCCAACATAGAAGTTCTTCTTGACCGTTTCTGCGGCTTTCACACCAAACTCGTTTTCACCATCCTCTGCAGTACACTTGAGGGCAAAGTTAGAACAGCCAGGTGAAGATCCACCTCCAAAAAGGTGAACTGTCATACAATACTCTTATGGCTCCTTTGTTAAGATCCCATTATGCCACCATAGAAAGCGAAGAAAATCCTGATCTGCTTTCTTTACCTTTACTTGGTAGAACATCTTCTCGATATCTGCCATGAAAGCCACTCTTTCTTCTCTGAATCTTGTCAATACACCAGTTAGTTTGCTAGTCAAATCAGGACCTTGAAGAAGATGATCATTCAATGATTCACCGAGGTAACGAGCTGAACAGTCGAAGACCACACGAATGCTACTTGGCTTCTTCGACTGATATACTCCGTGATGAGGTAAGTACCATACTTTTCCTTTCTGAGTTGTTAAGTCCTCAGAGTCTATCTTGCGAGCATAACCCTTGTCTATTATGCCAGTCATGAAATCCACGTAATCAGCACGGTACTTGTCATTTGATTCTAGTTTCTTCTTTAAACCAATGAGTCTCTGGGCTGCTTGAGGGCGATTATTTGGAAGCTGGACATCTTGTTCTCTGAATGGGAGTGGCAATTCGTAATGCAAGTCTTCGCGGTGATAAATTCCTTCCTTAGCCTTCCTTAGAAATTCACGATCTTCTTGAGACATAGCCATTCCATCTTCCCTTTCAGAAAAGTCCAGTTCGAACATTCGCCCAACAACTTGAGGCGTTAACTGTTCCTTGACGCTTCTCTCAACTACGATGTACCCACTAGCTTCATCAACGGCACTGGGTTCGTGAATCCGAGTTCTGTGACACTGCACTGCACCATTACCTTCCCGTTTAATTGGACCATTAATGTGCCACCCTAATAGTGAACGAACAGCATACGGGTCGTTCTGTTTACCATGAATAACCTCTCTTGGCCGTACTGCTCTAGGGCAGTTAAGTCCAATCAGAGCCCCAATCTCTACATCTTCCATGTACGGTGGTATGTCCTTGACGACTCTCTGCAAATGTGGCTATCTACTAGCGGCTTCCGGTCTGGGAATTTCATCTCGGTCGGCTGGAATATGTTGCCTAACATAAGCTCTGGGCATGTCTAGGTGTACATCATTTTCAGTGAAGTGGGCTGCGACCAATCCTTCGACTGCCTTCGTTTCAATTTCTTGTGTGCCATGCATGGTGGTTAACAGTAACTTCGTTTCAGTACCTTCAATGCCAAGTCTTTTCAACGACTGTTCTTTTATAAAGGTTCCACCACTCGCATTATCGAGGAGAGCATAGACTCTGATCTTGTGTACAGGATTGTCCTTATGATACAGCCAAATAGGAACTATGTCCATGCTGACTGGAACATCACCAGCTTCTGTTACATTACAAACAGTGTTGTAAGCATTAATGACTTGACCATCATCTTTCCTCTCATTAACCTCCGTCCCTTTACTTTCGCCAATCCCAACTTCGGTTTTCGATCCATCCTGTTTCCAGCTGTGATCATGAAGGGATGTTGGATGCTTCATATGGCATGTCAGACAAGATTTTCTACTCTTACAGAGCTTTGCGATGTGCTCAGAGCTATAACATCCAAAACATAAACCTTTCTCTTTAACAAAGTTCCTCCTTTCGGTTAATGGCTTCTTCAGAAACTCAGAGCACTCATCTAGATCGTGTGGTTTGGAACACAAGGTACAGCTGCGGGAACGAGGATTTCTCGTGCTTCCATCTGGTTTTGACATATTTGTCCCGAAGCTTGAACCTTTCTCTCTCTTGAATTTTCGATCTCTTAATCTGCAGAATTTTGCATCTCCATCCTTTGATCTCGCCACTGTTTCTTCGGAATACATTGGATCCGTAGCTAAATCAGCTTGTTCAGACACGAACTGGCAGAAATCATTGAAACTGGCCATCCGTTCTGAGGCATTTCTGATTTTACTCACTCTTTCAGTCCACTTACTGCGAAGGTGTCTCGGTAACTTCTCCCATAATTTATGAAGAACATTAGCAGTGTTCAAGTCATTCATGTAAGCCATGCTTGACAATGCATTTCTCGCCTGTTCAAGAACAATAGAGAACTCTTGTAATCCTGTACCATCATTTGGTTTCACCGAAGGCCAATTCGATATTTTGGAGAGGTATGCACTTGCAATTTTGTAAGGATCTCCAAAATGCTTCTTCAGTAGTCGTCTAGCTTCTTGGTAGGAATTTCCATCTTTCCTTTGCAAACAGCCCTTGATCAGTTCCTTTGCTTTGCCATTCGTATACTGATCCAGATAATACAATCGCTCCATAGAGTTCTCAACCTTCGATTCTATGAGAGTCTCGAAGGCCGTTATGAATGCCGGGTACGCCATGACATCTCCGGAGAACGTGGGAGGCTTGTGAGATGGTAATTCACTTCTAGCTTGCTGTGCAACTATCATTTCTGACAGTTCCGTTTGTTTCTTTTGGACATTTAGGAACTCTTGATATGTACTTTCATTGACACCAGAACTTAAATTTCTTCTAGAGAGGTTTGGACTTACCGATGGGTTGTATAAATGCTTAGAGACAACAGGTACGGCAGGTTCTTCTGTCTTTGCGAAATTTCCAGGAATGAAGGGTTGAGCACTTGGATTCATACCAAAGGTTATAAATGCAGGACTACTTGAGATAGGTGTAATCGAGGGTGTAACCTTGGGAACCGTACTAACAGAATTCACAACAGCTGGCCCTTGCTGATCCTTAGAGATAACATCACTTGCAGATGCAACTGGCAATGTAGCTTGACTACTAGAAATGGCTTGAGAAGAGATGGGTGTGGAGGTGCTTTGTCCCTTCATTTTTTCAAGATAATCGTTCATGCCATCAATGTTTTGCTCCAATTCAAACTGCTCATACAATCTTTCTTCTACTCTAGCCTGTGCAATTTCCTGCCTAAGCTCAAGCTCTTCAGTAGCCATCCTAAGTGCTTGCCTTTCTTTCAGGAATACTGCTTTAACTTCTAAGGCGGCAGCCTTAGCCTTAGCTTCAATTAACTTTGTCTTTGAAGAACATGAGGAAGTGGCAGAATGCTTGGAACGATTAGACAATCGTGATCGTACTGAACCAATTTCTTCATCATTGTATTGCCTGTTTGCTTGATTTAAGAATTCAATAACACTTTGCTTTAAGGTAAGCACATCTTTATCATGAATACCAAACCATTCATGAGCCTCTTCAATCTCATATTCATCTGTCAAAGCATTTACGTAACGCTCGTGTGCTTCCTGTAGCTTTGTAAATAGCTCATCTAACTTCTGCGATTTTACTTTCACTAGTTCAACGTTCTTCCAACTGAATAACAGTGGTCGAATTTTGTTCATTTGTTTAGTTACATTAGACAAAGCATTCCTTCGATTATCTTTAAATCTTTGAACTTCAAATTCCCTACCCTTTCCAGTGGGAATCCTTTTCCGGGTGTCAGCTCCGATTGCTTCCTTTTCTTCGACTTCGGTATCTTCAATGGTGTGCAGCGGTGAAATCGCACGTGGCGAACGTTCCGGTGACGTTTTGAGCAACTTGAAACCTGCGAGTTCCTTTTCCATTCCAAATTCGCCCAGAACATTATCCCTCCGTAGATCATCCACAAATGCAGCACTCTTTCGTTGTAATTCGCCATCCATAACCAATGTTTACCATTCGTAAGGTTGTACTGTAACCGTCGATAGCAAATACTGTTCTGAAGATCAAACGCTCGGCTAAACAAAACTGTTTGCACCTTTAATCGCTTCGTAAGTTTCTCTGTTTACAACGCCCTCCGTTTCCGTTAAACCTTTCCGTGTATAGGACGAGTAAAGACTGTTGACGATAAGATCCTTGAAATATAAGAAGTTCAACACCGTTAAAGTTCGCATAGATCCGTCGAGGCCGTGGCCGAGATACAACCTTGTCTCGAACAGTGAAAACATATACAAGCTTCGAAAAAACAAAACATGTGACACTTGTCCGAGCGGAAACCTGGTAACTATAGCGCAAAATACCGCTGAACGAAATCTAATGCGACAGCATTAACATGAATACTGGCATTTCTGACTGGGAACATGGCTAAAATTGCTACAAAGATTTCACATGAGGTAAATTTTGTCCTACCACGTTGACAATGTGGCAAGAAAATCCCAGGAAGAAGTGATGGATGTTTACTACTCCTTTTTGTACAAATGTTTGGGGAGATGGCATCAAAGGAATAATCACCACGACTTCTCACAACTGGCAATGCAGGGAAGTATTCAAGATCATGAGCCTGGCTTGTATTTTGTGACCCGCCATCTGCCAAGGAATTAACACCAAAAGGTGCCTTTGCTTTATGCAACAGATCACTAATGAGGGTGCACAAGACGTCTGGCATCTGATCTCCCTCTATGATACTTATTATGTCAAACAATAATGGAGAGCTTTGTTGAAGGAGAAGCATGTTATGAGGAGACTGTTTCACTGGTTCATTGTTAATTAGTTTCTGATACAGTTCCTCTAAAGTGTCCAACTGAGGGAGAAGTGCACATACAGGGGAAGATTTGCCCAATGCAATAAAGAGGGCAGATATAAGTAGTGTAGTAATTGGTGTCATCGACACATTTGCACATTTTGCGTAAAAGCAGCGTAGTTAGCGTAAGATGCGTTAGATGCGTAGTTATAATTTTTTCTTTAATATAATTTTTTCTTTAATATAATTTTTTCTTTAATATAATTTTTTCTTTAATATAATTTTTTCTTTAATATAATTTTTTAAATCTCCAGCTGGCACCCAACTGTTGAATTCATCTGTTGGTAGCGTACAAACAACCCATCTAATTATGCTAAACCGTGACTGACTATTTAGTTTTCATCATACATCTTTAAATATTTATCAATAATTGGGCTATTATCAATGACAAAATTGTCAACGCTTGTCATTTGATTAATTAAACTTTCTCGGTTAAGATCACCTGAGCGCATCGCTTCTCGAATCATTATTAACAAATGCTGGTAACTTTGATAGGCATAGGTACAATTTTGAATTTTTAAGGACGTTCGCGCCCATTGCTACTGCGCATCTCTAGTGCGCACGCTATTCATTGGTCACGCGCGTGCCACGTCATTTTCAAGCGCGCGCACCGAGTCGAAAACTTAACAAAATATAGAGCTGATGACCATTGCGTTAACTTGGTGTGCGAATATTTTTGTTGGAAGCTCGGTGACCCCCA
Source organism: Micromussa lordhowensis (assembly GCA_964020085.1). Lineage (NCBI taxonomy): Eukaryota > Metazoa > Cnidaria > Anthozoa > Scleractinia > Lobophylliidae > Micromussa > Micromussa lordhowensis. The sequence goes on from OZ026596.1 coordinate 43,069,642, forward strand.
CTTTTTTTTCGGCAGATCACTTCCTTTTTTAACTCTTTACATTATATTAAAAAACCAAAATAATCTGTGTGTGGGAAGTTGTAATTATTTGTCATATACTATTAAAAAAGGGTCGAATTGGTACATGGAGACAGGTGTGCGTGACTTAGAAGTTGTCTTTTTTAAGGCTAATTCTAGCAGATTTAATGACATATGTAGCAAAGATCTATCAATTAGGCCTATATAAGCCGTGTTAAACACTCATAGCTTAGAGATGATTCTTCAACTTAAATATATGCCGATAGTAATGAATCCGGCCAGAATCGCCTCGAATGACTGAGAATCGTAGAAATGCTATGGTCTGAGCTACGCTTTATCTTGAAAACGAGTTCGGTGACCCCCGATTTTTTTTACGTTTTTTGTCTAATCTTATCATTTTCTACCGTCAGTCAAAGTTTTAAAAAAATCTGTGTGTGGGAAGTTTTTGGGCGCGAACGTCCTTAAGTCTAAACCTTTGTGTTCCATGTATCCTTTGACTAATAATGCCACTGTACTAATCGCTATTAGACTGATACCTCCTGTTGCAATAGCGCTAGCAATACCACCTGAAGCGGTCAGTACAGAGAGTGAATTACCAATGAATTTGAGCAATTTGTATCTTTTGTAAGCCCTTTTATAAGCCCAACATTTCCTATGATAGACTAGATAATAAGATTTTAATTCATCTACTTCATCAGCTGATAATTTGTCTGAAATATGATTCCAATCGAAAATATTCTTTTTAGCCACCATTATATTAATTTTATTATATTTTTATCCACCCATGCGCATCACGCAGTGTCTTATGCCATAAGACAATTCTTTGTTTGGACTCCCACGCAGTGTCTTATGGCATAAGACAATTTCTTTGTTTGGACTCCCACGCAGTGTCTTATGGCATAAGACAATTTCTTTGTTTGAATACCCACGCAGCGTCTTATGGCATAAGACAATTTCTTTGTTTGGACTCCCAATATTTTATGCATTCACGCTTCATGGTTGAACGCAAAATGGTGTACATTAGATGTCTATTTCGATCAATAAGTTTACCATCGCGTGTGTTACGGATGAATTCGATGTTTTGCTTCGAAAATTGATCCTGTCGCCGGCTTTTATCGTAATCGGATCGCTGAAAATAGTGTGATTTGACCATTCATTGACAGGTTTGGCAATTTTTACATCTTCATCAGCACCATTGATAACTAAGCCGACGATCACTTCAGATGCTTGATGATTGCAAGCGCAAACACAAATGCTGCCACTAACTATTTTACCGTCTACAGGACTAGGCCAACCATATTGCTTATTTCTCTCACATCCATTACCGAAACTCCATTGGAGACTGCTTTTAATCAGAGGCCCATTCTCTTCTGCATAGACGGTGATGAACGAGCGGATGGGTGGCTTTGTTTTTTGCGTCTTAGTCTCTAAATCATTGTAATCGACTTTGCCTTTTAATGCATCATTGAATTCGATTGCTAAGGTTCCTAAATCAGTAATTAAAGCGTAATCCTTTAAAGCAGATGAGTTGGCTTTTTTAGTTAGTTCATTATTAACGTATGTAGTAGCAGATTTTGTCTTTAATAAATCAGCGACGAATCGTTTAGTCACTGCATCATGATCATCCATTGGAGCGGAAATGTTAGTTAATCTCTTGTTTTGTAAATGGAAATGGTTGTCTGGAGTTAATTTTAAGCCTAATCCTTTTTTAACCTTTTCTCTTCTTGATGGTTTGTCATGTTGTCCATTAGTATGTCCCATATATATTTATTTATTTTTATTATATAATAGTTCCTTCACTCTTTTCAAATTCTTTTATTAACTGATAAGCTTGACTGGTATTATCATAAATATTTTTAGTTATTAATCCTCTCTTTTTAGTGAAAGGATTATCTTCTACATTTACTCTTCTTATAGTAGTATCTACAAAAGCATTACCCACATTAATTGGAGCACTAATTCCACTAAAAATTATATTCATAACTGTGCCTTTTACCCAAATCCAAAATAGGACTTGCTTTCCTAAAGAATTATTTGGAATATTAAATGATCTTAAAGATGGTTCATCTATTGTAGGATTTTCTGAAATTACTACTTTGCTTTTATCAACAAAAATAAATACACCTTTTTTATTCTTAATATCAAAATGTACAGCCATTACATTATTAGTAATTGCACTATGCTGGAAGACATAATAAAAAGTTAAATCACCTGTGTTATCACCAGTAGTTACAAACGCATATGTATTTGGTGTTCTACCTTCATTACTATCAGAAAAATACAAATCTTTTATTAAAGAAATCTTTGAATTATTACTTAATATATATTTTACTATTAATTCTATAAAATTTTTATTTTCATTAATAGTAGGATTTTCTTTTGCTATTTCAATATTTACTTTTACAATTTCTCCATCAACATATTTTACCATATTATCTTCTGTTTCATTCAGTTGTTTCACATTAACAGCATCACTGTTTTCATTTCCATCAATTAATCCTTTTATTTGTCGATTACCCATATTAATAGGTGCTTCATAATAGATGATTTTGTTTCTGATGGTATAGAATCTATCCCAAATTCGCGAGTCAACGTCATTCTGATGACCACTTACTCCATAAACGACTACAAAGATGTTTGTGAAAAAATCATAAGTTTCACCACTCTTATACTTTAAAGTTAAATCAATATCTAAATCAATAATCCCAATGTTTCCATATTTATGAAAATTGATAATTGTTCTACTGTGATCGGAAAAAGTATTTGTATTATTACGTGATACATTCAAAGTATCACTAACAGCGTTAACAACCACTTGGTCTCGATCCACTTTATTACCATAATACATTTCAAATGCTAATGTATACTCACCTAAATCTAACGATTTTAGATCAATAGTTAATCGTGTACTATAATAATGGATGGAATCATCATACTTAATTTTAAATCGATAAGTCTCTCGTTTAATTTGATAAAAATCTCTATCTTTTTTTCCAGCTTTAGTAATATCATCATCATCTTCTTTAAATAGGTCATCATCCATAACAAAAGAGAATTCATTCTCTTGTCGGTTTGCTTTAATATTAAGTGCTTCTGACTCACTGACTTTATCTTCTATCAAAGAGTTAATTACAGCGTTATTATCACTAATTGTCCTATTAACATAGTTAACATTGGAAGCGTGAAAGCTATCTGATGACTTTGGATCTTTCAAGCGGATAATGCTATGATTAGCCAAATCAATGTCGTCTTCCATAGGATCAGGATTTTTCCTGTTAAGAGCTGCTGCAGCGACATCATTTATTTCTCTTTTGAGTTGACCTCTCTGCTGATGAAAATAGCCAAAGTTGATAACATCATTTAATTGAGCATTTTGAGCAGCTTGACTTGAGTCATCTTCAACAAAAGGTTTAATATTTATAATTGCATTTCCTCCCATATCGAGATTTCCTTGCATCCCTCGATCTCCTAAAAGTGGTAGATAAGTAGATTTTGCGCCACCAACTGTTAGGGCTGCATCGTCTGCTGAACTACTCCTAATTCCAGTGATAGCATTATCACCCATTTGGAGACTTCCAGTCATAGCGCATGAACCATCCAATTTTAATACATCTGTAGGTAGCTTACTTATTTCTGCTTGGACAAATGCCTTTGAGACTAAATCATTTGTATCAAAAGTATTCACACCATATGGCTCAGTATTTTTTATCCGTTTACCTTTTAAGTCATAGTCATCACCTTTTAATTTTAAAAAGTTTTCATTGACATAAAGTTTATTAACAGCCATTTTAGAATCTTTTACATAATTAGGGTAATCTGTGATTGAGACATCATCTTGTGTAACTAAATCTGTTATTTTATTGTCATTCATCTTGAGATTTCCTGTCATAGCGCGTGAACCATCTACTTTGAGACTCTCACTTAAATCAATCTTACTAATCTCATCGTCAACATAAGTTTTGTCTGCTTTTCGAGAAGATAAATCATTAATAGCAATATCCTGTTTAGCGTCTCTATCGTCAACATACTCTTTGTTAGCTGCATCTTTGGGACCAGTTGGATCAGAGAGATTGACTATCTTTTGACTATTCATATTAATCGGTTCAAAATACAAAATAGTGCCAGAATAATCAGTACTTTTAACACTTAAAAGATTGTGATTAAAATGAGTATTTTGCTTACCTGCTATTACTCTTGAATAAAATAAAAACAATAGAAAATTTCTAAAACGGCTACCATAATATCTAATTTGGAAGGTAATTTCACCAGGTTGACCATTACTACTGAACTGAATAAAAGCTTTCACCTTTACCTGTTGCTAATGTTTCAAGTTGTCCATTGCTAAAACCCATATATAATATAATGTAAATTATAATTTACTAAACTTAAATAATAATTCTTCTTCTTTATCTCTTAAGTAATCATAATATATCATTTTGAGAGTTTTAATTAATAATAATAATTTTTTATTAATAGAATTGTTGTATAATGTTTCATATTGTTTTAAATATATCATTTTTCTACTAATATTTTCTATTGCAAAAGTTATGTTCTCAATCTCATTATTTATTTCTTTTTTTAATCTTTTAGTAATATATATTCTATTTTTTATGTTATAATTCATAGCTAGCTCTTCTCTTATTCTTTTATTAATATTTTTCTCTTTCTCTAGCTCTTCTCTTATTCTTTTATCCATCTATATATTTTCATTGAAATTTTTTCTCATTGTCTTTTTTGTCTTATCAATGTACGCAAAACTATAAGGTTCGCTAGTCGCACTCTCGAATCGCTTCTTAGGTACATTGACTTCACGGCACATTCTTGCTGTCTCTGCATTACTTGGACTATCAAAAATACAAAAATGAGAGCAATTGAGCCTGATGTCTTTAGGAGTGAGATAATAAGATTGACTTAAATAGATTACACTGCAATTTTTATGACGACCACCAATAAAATATTCAATTAGAGGTTTTTGGTTTCGTTCACAAACATAATCATCAAAGATTACTATTTTTTGGTTATCATCATCTAAGCTTTGGAGAGGAACGACATCACCATTAATCTCTTCTATGACATCATAACCAACCTCTTCTGAAATGGGTCGAAATGTTTCTAATAGTTGTCTGTACTTCGGTTGCTCGAGATTTTTAGAAAACAAGTAAATCTTATCATAGTAGAGTAGATAATAAAGCATATGCATGAGAACGTTAGTTTTACCACAACCGCTTGGTCCACAAATTAACATTCGAAAAGTGTCTGAAGGCATATAAGGTAGAAGTCTTTTGAAATTGCTGTCATTATTAGAAGCTGAATCATAATTAGGAATTTTCATCTATATAATTAATTTTTTTTTATAATATGTGACATAATATGTGACATAATATAAAAAATCTAAAAAAACTATTAATATATGAGTCTGTCAAATTGGAAACGATTAGCTCAGAAGCGGACTGAGACTGGAAGGATGAAGAATCAGCTATATGATGAGATCACTGAAGCGAAGATAAAGAGTAAGACCTCTGACGCAAGGATAACAAAATCATTTAGACTAGATGAAATCATAGATGGGTTAAAGACACAAAAGCCTAAGAATAGACCGCAAAAGAGAATACGTCCTGCCCCTGCGGGTAAAGCAGAAGAAATTGATTATGCACCTGAAGTTGATCCATATGAAGATATGGATGTAGAAGGATTATTAGATCTCCAAGATTATGTAGCGCCACAGGCAGAAAAACAAATACCTGAAGGTCCTCCACCAAAATATGAAATGGATCCTAGTTTTTGGAATCTAGAAGAAGGAGATGAATCTTTACCACCAGAATATTCTTTTGTGGAAAAAGGTGAAGGACCTTTAGCAATTGAACCACCACCTGATGATGATGATGAAGATTTAGATAGAGGAGATATTAATAGAATTTTAGATAGTGCAAATCTTCCTAACTATGATGATGTTGAAATGAGATTATCCCAACCAGAAATGACACCAGTTAAACGTAGTAATTATCTAGAGAGTAACATAAAAAAAGCAAATTCTGAAATAAGCAGTATTACAAGTAAATTTAAGACAAATTCAACTAACAGACTAAAACAAGCCATAAAAAAAGGATTGCCAAAAGATGTAATAGAAAAGCTAGAGCGAGAAAAGGATATGGCTCATAAATTTGCTGATACAAGACTAAAACCTATTCAAGAATATAGAGACTATCTAAAAGTACAGAAAAAGAAAAGTACAAAGGGAAGTGGGGTCAGGGGAGGTCTTAGGACTGGCAAGACAGGAAGTGGCGTGTATTTCTATAATGATGCTAAAGAATTACTAAAGAAATTAACACTAATTATTGGTGAAATGGAAGCAGGTAATACAAGCGTCAAGATGAGAAATATGGGTCAAACTATCTTAGACACATTATTAAGAACAAAATCAATCAATAAGTCACAATATCAAAAGTTAGTCAAAAAATATTTCAGGGTATAGTAAATTATATTTCACGCATTGATATATGGAGAGAGAAATCTCATTAAGCAGTTTTGCAGTTAAAGATGAACCTGGTAATCGACCTGGTGATTTTACTACAAGGTTTTCTAGAACTTTAAACTATGAACACAGTGATGGGATTTGGTATATTGGTTTTAATAAAATTATTTCAATGGCTTTTATATGGACAAATATAAATTCTGGTTATAGCAATCAAAAGATAGCTTACAGTAAAGACGGTGGGAAAACATTTACAGATATTGATTTTCCAAAAGGAGTTTGGGATTACAATGATATTGATAATTACATTAAGGAAAAGACTAAAATAGTTAATGGTGATGGTGATGAAGAATTTCCAATCTCTTTAACTTTTGATGAACCAACTTTCAGAGTCTTAGTGACTTTAGACGCAAACTATCAGCTTGACCTAAGTAAATCAAATTTTGGTAAACTAATAGGATTCGATAAGGTGGTCTTAAGCAATGAGAGAAACGTTAGCCCCAAAATACCTAACCTATCAGAAGATACAGATGTCCTAAATATTCATTGTGATTTACTTTCTGATTCATTAGTAGATGGGAGAGAATCAGATATTGTTTTTAGTTTTGGTACAGGAACTTTGAGACCTTCTTACAATTTTACCCTTGAACCGCGTCGTGTTATATTTAATCCTATCAATAAAACAAGAGTTTCAAGCGTTCGAATCTATGTAACTGATGGTTTAAGAAGACCAGTCTATTTAAATCATGCTGACACTGCATTTTCATTAATCTTAAAAAAAGTTCCATACTAAGGTTATATGAAGTCAAGAGAGTTCAAAAAGATTTATCACCCAAGAACGGGACGATATGTCTACAAACACCGTGGCAATGGAATTATCGTAGATAATCTTATGAAACCACTAAAACGAGTAGCTAGTGCTTTAACTGGACAGGTTTTAAAACCATTTGCTAAAAAAGCAATACAAGCTGGTGTATCTCAAGCGGGAGAACGAGTTGGTAAAAAGGCTGCTGATAAAGTTATAGAGAAATCTGGTGAGCTTATCCGAAAAAGGCTGTCCTCACGGTCCTCAGGATCTAAAAAAGCGACAAAGTCAACAAAGTCAAAGCCAGGCAGAGCAAAGCCAAGGACTCCGCTAGGGCAGGATGAAGTTAATACACTGATTAATAATTTAATAGCACGATCTTAAAGAAAAAAAATGTCTGGTAAAAAATATATAATGGCATTTAGATCACCAGAGTACGTACAGAGAAACGAACTAGTGCAATTTCGTCTTCAAGACGCTATAAGAGCTCCTGCCAATACTCAAGAGCAAGAAAAGAAAGGTTACAAATTTCATGTTACTGACCGTGGTATTATGCTTGATTGGTTTAACGCCTTTTTTGAAGTGCGATTTCGATTAGACCTTAAAGCAAATGGTGGAGACAATGCAGACGTCAGAACAACAATAATTAATGGATCGCATTCATTAATTAAGCATATGGTTATTAAGAGTGCTGGAAAAATCGTCTATGACACTGATAATCTTCATCTTGTAACTTTTGCAAAAAATCTTTTAGAATATTCAGATGATTTTGGGCGTAGTACAGCCAAAAATAGCTTATGGTATTTAGATACAGATGCCACTTCAGATGATACAAACACTGGTTTGGAAAGTAGGCGTTTATTAACAGCTAACAGAGCTCATGTTAATACAAGTATTCCATTAAATAGATATTCTTTTTTCGAAGAATTAGAAGGACGATTGTTACCTCCAATGGATCTCCAATTTGAAATAGAACTTACACCGGACGCTGAATTATTATATGGCGCAGTTGATACATTGAGATTAGTAATTGATCGTTTTTATCTATGGGTACCCCGACTAGAACCAAAAGATGCTCTTATGACTAAATTCATCAGTGAATACCAAAAACCCAGTAAATGGAAATACCTCAAAGAAATGATCCAAACTTCAGATACTACCAGAAACAGTGGTGATTTCAGAATCTCAGCTAGTATTGATAAAGTAAAGCATGTTTTCCTCTACTTCCAGAGACTTAAGACAAATGATATGTCAGCAAATCCTTATATTTTTGATACTTTTAAACTGAACGCAGCCAATAATAATAGTCATCTTACTACTTGTCGTCTTGAATATGGTAATGGTGTCTTCTATCCAGAACTTGAATATGATACAGAAAGTAAAACAAGAATCTATTATGATTTAATGAATTATTCATGGCAAAAGAATGATTATAATACAGGTACTCAGCTCAATATCAGTAATTTTTCGAGTCTTTACCCAATGTTATATTTTGACCTAACTTATCAAACAGAACAGGTTAGCCGAGATCCAAAGCAACTTAACATAAGATTTCGCCTCTCACAAGCCGCAGCTGCTGATTTTAGAGTGCATGCAATTGTTCTTTATGAAGAAGATGTTGTTGTTGATAAAGTGGGAGATCAATTAGTAATAGTTTAGTAAAATATTTTACATTAAGAGTCTTAGAAAAAATATTTTTATATAATATATATGAAAATTAACGAAATGGTTAACGAAATAGTTAACGAAAAAGTTAACAAAATAGCAAACAAAATGGCAAACCAAACGGCAAACCAAAGATTAAACCAAAGAGTTGTCGAAATATCAAACGGAGGTTTAAACTTAAGATTAAACCAAAGTGTAAACGTAGGAGTAAAAGATAGAGATAACATAGAAATAGTTAATTTTCTTGATATTGACACTTCAAAGATAACTTTTAGAAAACCAAAGCCGAATAAGCACAATGGAACACAGATTGGAATATTATATAATGGAAAGACATTATATGTTAAATATGAAGGATATACACCATTTGGTTTAAAAGAAAACTATGATAAAGATGGTAGTTACCTATGTACTGGCATGCAAATTAATTGTGATGGTAAATATCTAGAAAAAGCTAAAGAATTAGACCAATTTTTTATTAATTATATGCATTCTATTGAAAAAGAAATACCGAGAGAAGATGTAGCAGGATATGATGAACACGGACAAGGTGGTTCTTGGAAAAGAATTTGTAAAAAACCTTATAACATTATTGATAACGAAAGAGTATATCTAGATCACCCATCAAGGATGGATTTTACTCTATTATTTCGAAATGATCGAATAGCTACAAGATTTTTTACATGGAAAGGTAAAAAGCTTGGATATGAATCAGTAAAAATATGGCCACAAAGCAAAGTGAAATTTATTGCTGCCTGGTTTCATATTACAACCGGAACTTTTGGATCTGCTATAAAACCAAAATTAATGCAAGTAACATATCGAGAAGAAGAAGAAGAAAATATTTTTAATAATTTTATCTTAGATGATGAAGAAGATCTAAATCCAGATGATTTTATGAGTAATATGAGTAATATGTCATGGACTATGCCAACGTCATAGACTGTGTCAAAGGCACAGAATAAATATTATTTATGAATTTTTAAAAAAGTACATAAATAATATATAATGACTGAATTACATCAAATTTCTGTCACACTTTCTGAAGGGCAAAAACGAAAACTAACTAAGGCTTACAGAAACAGAGAAGAAATAAGTTTACGCTTAAGTAAAAATGCGTTAAGTGGTTCTAATGTCCTTATGGTACCAATGAATACTGTTAAGAGACTCGCTAAGGCCAAAACAGCTAATGAGGAATGGTTATTACTATATCAAAGAATAATATAAGGCGACAAACTGGTAGTGGGACATTTAGCTCAATATTGCCAGTATTAAAGAATGTAGCACCAACTATAGGTAAAACACTAGGATTGTCTGCTTTAGCAGGGTTAGCTTCTGAAGGTGCTAGCCAAATAGTTAAGAAAATTAGTGGTGGACAAGCCACACCTGCCAACCAAATGTTTCAAGTACCAAATAAAAATCTATATATGTTAGCTCAATTGGGTGATCTACTAACTAAAGGACAAATAGGAGATTTAGCCCGAGCTCATAAATTAGGAGAAGACTTACTTTTCAAAATGACACAACGACAAGTAGGTAGTGGTATTGGCACGTTACTAGCTAGTATTGGTATTCCAATGATTATTGATGCATTAAAAGGAGGAAGTATAAAAGGAAGAGGAGGAGTTCGAATGGGGAAATCGGAGGGAGGAGGTAGAAGAGGAGGGGGAGGTCCTCGTATAGGAATGCCCATGGCTCCACCACCTTTTATTGGCACATGGGAAACGAGAGGAAGAGGAAGAGGAAAAAAAAAAAAAGGTAAAAAAGCCTAGCCCCAACCAAAAGCCTAAATTCCATAAAGATATCCCAATGAGTAATTTTGATCTTTTAGATTGGTGTAAATACTTGAAAATACCTATAGAGAATGTTTTAAGTAGAGATCAAACTGTACCACATCAGCATAAGTTAGCGCTTTTTATTTATAATTTAGAACCTCATTATATGAGTGGTAGTCATTGGGTTACAACCTATGTTCGTAATGGTACAATAAATTACTTTGACTCTTTTGGTATGCCACCTTTTCAAGAGTTGGTAAACCATGCAAAAGAGAAAAACTTAAATTTATTACACCAAAACCGACAAATACAGAATCTCTATACTACAACCTGTGGCTATTTTTGCTTGTATTTCTTGAATGAAATGCATAAAGGAGTAGATTATTTCGATTTATTGCAAGTTTTTAGCTTTGACACTGAAGAGAATGAAAAATTCACAGAAAACTATTTTAGTAAATTGCTTTGAAGACTTCTCATGTTTTTTAAATCTCGTTTCAAACTATTTCTCAGATTTCTCACTCTTTTAGTTTCTCCAGAACAACATAAAAAGGCAATTTTTCTATAAAGAAGTTTGTAATGTTTATACATCGCTTCTATTCTTTGTATTTCTTTTTCAATGATAATTTGTTCCATTATAATATATTAAAATAATAAAAAAAATAATTATAATATAGATGAAAAGCTATTGTGTAAAACAACGAAAACAGACAGAGTGCGTTCCTGGTTCAGAAAGGGTTGTACAGGCAAGAAATGGTCGTGCCATGATGAAATGTAAATGTGCAGAATGTGGGATAACAAAAACTAAATTTGTTAAGTCAGGGGCAGTAGGAAGAGGTAGAAAAGGAAAAGGGCTATTACTGGGTAAAAACAGTCCATTTAAGGGAATTCCCCTCATAGGAGCTATATAATAGTTAACTTTGTTAACAATAGATTAATTATAATCCATAGAATTAATATATGTTATCTTGTTGTGTTCGACAAAGAAAAAGGACAGAATGTGTACCAAATTCTGAAACTTTTGTAATTACAAAAAATGGTAGAAATGCAATGCGATGTATTTGTGCTGAATGTGGAATTACAAAATTTAGGTTTATATCTAAAGGACAAGTTTTACAGTTGCAGCAAGGAAGCGGTTTTGATGAACTAATTGTCAAAGGGTTGGCTGCTGGTGCAAAAGGATTGTATAACCTTGGAAAAGCGAAGCAATAAAATCAGATTATGTAAAAGATAGGGTTAAAGGCATTGGTAAAAGGTATTTGAATAGAGCGGTTGACTCTCTGGCTGACAATCTCTCTCGAAAAATCAGTGGAAGGGGTAGGGGCTCTGGTCCCAGAACAGGTTCTGGAGTCGATATTCATAAAGCAATAGGTAAGTTACCTAAACCGAAAGCTGGTTGGACTTTACCAGGACACAAATATACTGGTCCTTACAATGATTTAGAAAACCAAGTAAAATGGGATCGAAACACAGGTCAAATCTATGAAATCTATGATAAGCCAACAGGTAAGACAGATGCTATAGCCATGCAACACGATGTTGATTACTCAGTATGTGCTGATAAGGGAGTAAATGTAAAATCATGTAAAAATGTTGCTGACAAGAAAATGATCCGAGCTCTAGATGCAATTCCCTGGAATGAGAGACAGTGGGGTCATTGGCTGGCTAGAAACACTATTAATACAAAGAAAAAACTTGGTTTAGGAGTAAAAAAAAAAAAAAAAAAATTTAGATACATGGGAAGAGCTAGCTAATGAGTTACACAAACCTATAAAACGAAATTTTACCAAGCGAAGAGTCATAGCACATAAGGTAGATGACATTTGGTGTTCTGACTTAGTTGACATGCAAAAGCTAAGCAAATGGAACCGAGGTTATAAATATCTTTTAATGGTCTTAGACCTTTTCAGTAAATATGGTTGGATAGTACCTCTAAAGACAAAAACTGGCTTAGAAGTTTCTAAAGCGTTTGAAAGCTTATTTTTCTCTAATAAGCCTAAAATGTTATGGGTAGACAAAGGAAAAGAATATTACAACAAAAATGTGCTGGATCTCTTAGCTAAGGATAAGATAACTATCTATTCCACTGAAAACGAAGAGAAATCATCAGTTTGTGAGAGATGGAATAGAACTATCAAAGATAAAATGTATAAGAGATTCACTATGCAAAACAATACAGTCTACATTGACATCCTTCCGAAAATACTCGTCTCTTACAACAACAGCCGACATAGATCAATAGGAATGACGCCTATCCAAGCTAGAAAACCTGAAAACTATGGAAAAGTTTATTTTAATTTATATGGTGATTTAGCGAGAGAAAACAATAGAAAACCCGAATTTAGAGTAGGTGATAGAGTCCGAATAAGCAAATACAAAAGGGTGACCTTTGATAAAGGATATACTCCTAATTGGACTGAAGAAGTTTTCATCATAGACGAAATTAAATTCACTAATCCTATTACTTATAAGATAAAAGACTTAAATGGTGAAGCGATTAAGGGCACTTTCTATAGAGAAGAGTTACAAAAGACAGATCAAGAGGTCTATAGAATAGAGAAAATTATCAGAAAGTCTAAAGGAAAAGCATTAGTTAAATGGAAAGGTTACCCAGACGAATTTAACAGTTGGGTGCCAGCTGGAGATTTAAAAAATTTATAATTAAAAAAATTATATTAAAGAAAAAATTATATTAAAGAAAAAATTATAATATTTATTAATTATATAATGTATGACACAGAAGAAGAAAGAATTAAAGCCTTAAGAGCATCAAGAAATAAGTATCAGAAAAACAAAGAATGGTATTGTGATATCTGTATTAATGGAAAAAATTACACTGCCAGAGGAAAATTTATGCATTTAAAAGCAAAGAAACATATTAAAAAAGCTAAAGAATTAGAATCAAAAGAAATAGATACAAAAGAAATAGATAGTAATAATTTTTTTTTATAATATATTAAAAAAATTATATTATAGAAAAAATTATATTATATTATATTATATATAGAAATGAAAAGAAAAACAAAAATCATCAGGGCAAAGAAAAAAAAAAAATTAAAAAAGCAATTAAAAGAGAAAGAAATAGAGCATTCAATAAATCATTAAAAAAGACACTATTAGATAGCCCAGCGCAAAGTAGCAGCGCTTTACAAGTTCCGTTAGTACCAACAAAATATACACCACCGCCACCACCATTAGAGAAGCCACCTAAAATAGTACCTAGGCTAAAACGGATACCAAAAATAATTAGTCAAGCCCCACCTGCCATCCAAGAAAAGGTTAAAAATTTGATTGATGAAATCGCTCCATATTATCAGCCTGAAACTATAAGAGAATTCCGAAGAAAGCATGAATATGTCCCTGTGGAATTCTCTATAACAGAGCGATCTAGGGCTCTCCGAGGTAATGTCAAATCTTATGAAGTACCAATTTTTCATAGTTATGACGCATCATTACAGTTAAATAATACTAAAAAAGCAATATTTAAACTTTTAAAGCGATTATTAAAAGATAAAAGGGGATTTAAATTTAATGCTACTCTAAATGTACAATTATCAAAACGTACTGAAGATGGCGTCATTTACAGAGAACCCTACTTTAATGCAGGACCATTTACAGTGATAAATAGTGATCAGATATCAGAAAGTATCGATAATGCTATTGAAATAATTTTAGAGTTAATAGCCCGTTGGTTGTCAGAAGGTTCTGGTTGGGTATTTGAATTAGTACTTTCACATAACATTAATATTGTCTCTTACTTTCCATTAAGAGGAACATCATATATTAAACTACCAGAAGAACTATGTCACCCTAAGAAGGGTTTAATCAATCCCAAGAATGAAGACAATAGATGTTTCCTATGGTGTCATAACAGGTATCTAAATCCACTTGAAAGAAATCCTCAAAGAATAACAAAAGCAGATAGAGAATCGGTAAAACGGTTAGATTACACTGGTGTCACTTTTCCGGTCACAATCAAAGATATTGATAAGATTGAAAAGCAAAATAAGATTAATATCTGTGTATTTGGTTATGATGGGGAAGCTTATCCTATCAGAATATCAGAAGCTAATTTTCCAGACCACATGGAATTGCTATGGATTCAAGAGGAAGGAGCGGGAAAAGAAGGGGAAAAGAGCCACTATGTGCTCATCAAGGATTTCAATCGATTCATGTATCCATACACTAAACACAAAGAAAAGAAATATTTTTGTTTGCGTTGTCTTCATTGTTGCTCTTCTGCTAGAGTCCTGGAAGACCACAAGCAGGATTGCCTGCTTATTAATGGAACCCAAGCGATCAAGATGCCTGTGGCAGGATCAAAAATTTATTTTAAAAATCACAAGAAAATGTTACCTGCACCATTTGCTATTTACGCTGATTTTGAAGCTATCACAGAAAAGATAGACGGTTGTCAGCCTAGTGATGGAAAATCTTACACCAGTACTTATCAGAGTCACAAGGCTTGTGGTTATGGATATAAATTAGTCTGTAGATATGATAACAGATATTCAAAACCAGTAGAAATTTACCGTGGAGAAGATGCTATAGATAAATTTATTGTACAGATGATGAATGAAGTAAAAGATTGTAGAAGAATAGTGCGAGAACAATTTCAGAAACCATTAGTTATGACAGATGAAAATGAAAGAGATTTCCAAAATAGTAGAGTATGCCATATTTGTGAGCGTCGTTTTAAACCTGAAGATCTTTTCACTCTTGATGATGGTGTTACAAATAATAATAAAGTCAGAGATCATTGCCATATTACAGGTAAATATCGTGGAGCAGCACACATACATTGCAATCTAAAATGGGCTATCAGTGCAGAAAAGTTAAAAATTCCTGTAATCTTTCACAATCTTAAAGGTTATGACTGCCATTTTATCATGCAAAAATTAGGAAAACTAATAAATGATCGTGTGGTCTATGATATTGTTGAATTTAAAGATCCTTATGGTCAGATTCATGAATCAAAACGTAGTATGAATATTGGTGTTATAGCAAGTAATTTTGAGAAATATATGGGTTTTAGACTAGGTAATCATTTGACTTTCATTGACAGTTTTTCATTTATGAGTCAGAGTTTAGACAGATTAAGCAGTAATTTAACTGATGATGCATTCTTTTATTCACGAGAAGCTTTTCCAAATGATGATCAATTTGCATTAATAAAGCGAAAAGGTGTTTACCCTTATGATTACATGGACTCGTTCCAGCGATTCAGTGAGAAGTCTTTACCAGCGATAGAAGATTTTTACAGTATTTTAAATGATACAAATATTTCAGAGAGTGATTACTCGCACGCAAAACGAGTTTGGAATGCCTTTCAAATCAAAGACTTAGGTGAGTATCATGATTTATATTTGCGTACAGATGTACTACTCTTAGCTGATGTATTTGAAAGTTTCAGAAGTACTTGTTTGTCGCATTATAGGTTGGATCCTTGTCATTATTATTCTGCACCTGGGTTATCTTGGGATGCATTACTGAGAATGACTGGGGTAAATCTAGACTTAATTTCAGACCTTAACGCACAACTCTTCATTGAAAAGGGAATGCGTGGTGGTATCTCTTACATAGCACATAGGCACGCTGTAGCAAATAATAAATACATGAAAAATTATGATCCTGAGGTAGAATCTTCTTATATAATGTATTTAGATGCAAATAATCTTTATGGTTGGGCAATGTCACAGTCACTACCAACTAGAGATTTCAAATGGTTTCCTCCTGAAGATTTTATCTTAGATAATTACACAGATGAGACAAGAAAAGGGGTTATTTTAGAGGTTGATTTAGAATATCCAGAAGAGTTGCATGATTTACACAATGATTATCCATTAGCTCCAGAAAAGATTTTAATCACTGATGATATGTTATCTCCATATTGCAAAGGTTTAAAAGATTCAGAAAATATTAGCAGTGGTAGAGTACATAAGTTAGTACCTAACCTTATGACTAAAGATAAGTATGTTTTACATTACAGAAATTTACAGCAGTATTTATCTCTTGGTATGAAGTTGAAAAAGGTTCACAGAGTCTTAGAATTTACACTGAAACCTTGGATGAAAAAATACATTGATTTTAATACAGAAAAGAGAAAAATGGCTAAAAATAGTTTTGAAAAAGACTTCTTTAAATTAATGAATAATTCAGTGTTTGGTAAAACCATGGAAAACCTAAGAAAAAGATCCAATATTAAATTAATAACTGATCAGGAACATTTAAATAAGCTTACAAGGCAACCAACCTACGTTTCTTCTAAAATATTTGATGAAAATTTAGTAGGAGTACAAAAGAAAAAGGTTAGACTAGTCCTAGATAAACCATCTTATGTTGGTTTTAGTATCTTAGAGTTAAGTAAAACACTAATGTATGATTTCCATTATAACTATATCAGAAAAAAATACCCAGATGCAAAGTTACTTTTTACTGATACCGACTCTTTAGTTTACCATATAAAAACAGAAGATGTTTACGAAGATTTATTTGTTGATAGACATCTATTTGACAATAGTGATTATCCTGAATCTTCTAAGTTCTATTTTGCCGATAATAAAAAAGTAATTGGTAAATTCAAAGATGAAGCGTCAGGTGACCCAATCACAGAATTTGTTGGTCTAAAAAGTAAAATGTATTCTTACAAGACAGACTGTAGCAATGGCACAGAAAACAAGGAAAACAAGACTGCTAAGGGTGTTAAAAAGAATGTCATCAAGCGTGAATTATGCCTCTCTGATTATCGTGATAGGTTATTCAATTGTACTACCATGAGGCATAAGATGAGAACTATAAGGTCAGAGTATCATCAAATATCTAGTTACCAAATTAATAAAGTATCATTATCACCTTTTGATGATAAAAGATATATTTTAGATGATGGTATCACTAGTTATGCGTATGGGGATCATAAAATAAAAAAATATTAGATTATATATATGACAATTCCAAATTATTATTTTGCGGTGCCAAATTATAAAAAATTCTTGTCGGAGGACCCTCTTACTGATACTGGTAGTAGCGATAGTGATTATGACCCTAATTCGGATGAGGAATCGACGAGCAGCGAGGAAGACCTAACTAGCAGTGAGGAAGAAATAAAGAAAAAATAATTTAAAAGAAAAAAATGAAGAAGATTAAAAGATTAGATGTCATTAAAAATAATAGAACAAAGCCAAAAGGCCTGTATTGCCAAGAAAATAGATAATAAAAAAATGAGAAGAGCATTACAACGAGGTAATATATCATTGATCAATCAAATAGAAAATGATTATAATTCAAAAAATATTCCTAAAGATAGAAGAAATGAAAGGTTTAAGATTCGAGATAGGTTAATTAAAAAGCTTTTTGAAAGGAAAACAAATCAAAAAATAATATCTGAATTAGATCTCTCTCCACTGTACTTTAAAGAATAAGCTAACTATATATTATTATTAATATATAGTTAATTATTATTAATATATAGTTAATTATAATTATGAATAAAGAAACTATTGGCAATCTACATCGTAAAAAATTTCAGAAATTGTTCTGAAAGAAAAAAAAAATACCAGATATAAAAAATAAAATTGTAAATTTATCCAACAAAAAAGATTATTCTAGAATTGATCAAATTGAACAAATAAGGTTAGAAAATGAAATAAATGATATTATAAATCTTCGTACTAGTTATTTATTAAAGAATGCTAATTTACTTTTTTTACATACAGAAAATCAAACAAAGAAGAAGAATTCTTCTTATTATAAAAAGTATAAATATAATATCTTTCCTGAAGAACTTTGTTACAGTGAAAATAATATAAATGAAGAGAACTACTGTTATACATGTAAAAAATTTAAAGTATTTAACATTGATGAAGCAATAAGTACTTGTCTAAGTTGCGGAATCAGTGTCTCAATAAATACAGAAGATCCATCTATTAAACCTGCAGAATATGATTACAAAAGATATACTCATTTTTGTGACTGGTTGGCCAATATCCAAGGCAAAGAAAGTGTTAAAGTGTCAGAAGAGGTTATTAATACTATTATCAGAGAAATCGTTCATGAAAAAATGGAAAATTCTTTGGAAAAGTTAACAGAAGCAGATATTAAAAGATATCTTAAAAAACATCGTAAATTACGTTATTATGATCATGCCACACAAATTTTGTACCGAATAACAAATATACCTCCATTACAAATGACTCCTAAAATGGAAGAAAAACTAAAAATAATGTTTTTACAAATTCAAGAGCCATTTGAAATTTTTAAAGGTAAAAATAGAAGCAATTTTTTTTCGTATTCATATATCATCTATAAATTTTGTCAACTACTTGAATATAATGGATTTTTACCAAAGTTAAAATTGTATAAAGATCGTTTAAAACTCTATGAAAATGATAAAATTTGGGAAAAAATCTGTGCACATCTAGGTGGCGAGAGCGCTGGTTGGAAATTTATAAAGTCTTAAAAATTTATATTAAAAAAGATGCGCTACCAACAGATGAATTCAACAGTTGGGTGCCAGCTGGAGATTTAAAAAATTTATAATTAAAAAAATTATATTAAAGAAAAAATTATATTAAAGAAAAAATAATATTAAAGAAAAAATTATATTAAAGAAAAAATTATATTAAAGAAAAAATTATATTAAAGAAAAAATTATATTAAAGAAAAACTGATTTTACGCAAAATGTGCAAATGTGTCGATGACACCAATTACTACACTACTGATATAGGTGGTGGAAAAGACACATCGGATCCATAGGAAGATATACACCAACTCAGAAACATATCTAAGGCAGGAGCACAACGCTGAAGTTCAATGTGCAAATGATGTCAGTGGGCATGATGTCAGTGGAGTCTCAGAGACTCATTGTGGTCTCTGAGACTCCACTGACATCATGCCCCACTTGATCCACCATCTCTCGAATACATTTTTCGGAAAGGTAAATCCGATCACGGCGTCTAGTATATAGTCAAAAAAAGATTATAGATAAGATCACAAAGCAAATCCACACCATCCTATAAACCTGTGAGAAATTCAAATTACCGGTAATTTGAGACATTCTTCTGGAAATTTAGAATGAGTTCAAGTATGGTACATGACATTTGTGCCTGCTGGTATCTTAAGGTTGGATAAAACTAGCATGTTAATAAAAATTCAGTCATGTCACCTTATTACTTATAATCATTGTGAACTGATCTAATTTCCTTTAGTTATCAAAAGGCCTTTCCATTACCTGCTTTCACTGCTACATGTATATACTTGCACTCTAAAATACTTCTCCTTGTACCATCATAGAAACCAAAATAGGATTTAATTAAAAAGTATTCTAGAGGAAAACATAAGAACTAAAAGCAACTTATCTTCCTGCTCCTCGTGGTTGAGTGGATATGATCGATCGACTAATAATCGATGAGTCATTCATGCTAGGCTTCAGAGATGTACACAGCTCCTGCCTGAATGAGAGTGCAGTTGCATCGCAAATGACAATGTCCAGACCATTATCTTTGCCACAGATGGGACAACAAAAACCTTGTTCATAGTCAATGTCAAGAAGGTCCAGGAAACTATACCAGGCAAATCTCCAGTGGTGGCACGACAACGACCTCTTGAAATTCAAGATATTAGCATCAGCCATGATCTCTTGCCAGACGCTATAGTATGTAAACAATGTGCACCTACAAACAATTTATGTCAAGTGAGCATTTAAAAGATGCCTGAAAGATATATACATATACATGTACCAATTTTGTATCATTGATACGGATACTGCTGAGGTTAAAGTGTACAACCCAATCACCATGTTTCTAGCTCAAATTGGAAGATGGCACAACACCTTACAACCTTCAGTTTATCATTTGCCTGATTATTTGGCTCATTAAATTTCAAAATTTCTTTCATTTGTGAACATTGCAGTGTAATAAAATGAGTCTTGGATGGTTAGCATACTTGTCTAAACTTAATAATATCTGCATGGGTACTGTACATCGTTACTCAGTTTAACTGTAATTGGGTGTGTTCAGTTAATATGTCCCCATTATTTACACTTTTCCATTAACCAAATCTACTTTATGACTCAAGAATCACATCTCAGTCTCAGCTCTAATATTATTGTGTACCCACTTTAGGTGGTTGTCATTACTGAAAGTACATGTAAAGTTAACATAATGTCATCTTAAGCATGACATGAAAGAAATTTGCAATTATACACTTGAAGCTGCAATTAATCTGCATTGGAAATTGTGATACAGACTAAAATTATAACTAGGTATACCTATCGATAGAGTGCCAACGAGCGAATAATTTTTGCTATAATAAGGGGTTTATTAATACAGCATAACGGATTTTTGGTTCTGTTCTGTTGCAAACATTACCGAGAGAAAATTATAACGCGTTTACCGGCAGGTAACGTTCGTCACGCAATCCCTGAATATCAAGAGTATTGGAATGTATCGCTGCTCGGTCGAACTTTCAGTTCAGATATCAGTGACGTCACGAGCACTGTAACGCAATATTCGTGGTTGGCAAAAAGCGACAAAAACAAAAGAAATGACTGAGTTTAAGCGTATTTCAAATGACTGTCGCTTCACTTATATGCTAGATTTCATTCTGAAACCAAGATGAAAGTTAGAATATTATGAAAATGCTTCACTGTCAAAGGCTGAATGAAATTCGAGTATCGACACCTGCCGAAAATCGTGTTGGAAATTCGTCTGTGCGCAAAGGATTTGACCGGCTCGAAAGCTCTTTTGCCAACCACACGCACGAGTGTTTTGATCCACGTGATCGAAAATGACGTCAATGTTTGTAAACAGATATCTTCGCTATGATGGGCAAAGTCAAACTGAAAGTGAACACGCTAGTTTGATTGATGAACACGACTCGTTTAATTCTGTCGCAAAACAGATCCGATTTGTGTTTTGAACACTGGATTCGACTGTATGTATTCGACTGTACTGTATAAACACGCTCGTTCAGTTCTCAGTTCGGAAACACTGCCGACTCAACCTTCAGTTCGATATGCTAGATTTCAACACTGGATT
>OZ026596.1:43096407-43113367 GCA_964020085.1 Micromussa lordhowensis
TTGTTTAATAAAGTGAACACCTGTTAAAGGATTTCGACCAGCCATCAAGTAGCTGCCGTAGTGGGGTTTTACAACATTGGGTGAGTCAACAATAGAACAAATTGTACACAAACAATACACCTTGTCATAAAGCCAATTGTAGCTGCTACAGCTGGCGACAAATGTACAAACGCTTTCAAGAGTTGTTAAGCTTCGTAGAAAACCGATTAATTAACTAAGGCTAGAAACATTGTGTCGGTGTCTGGGGCTCTGGTCTTACATCCTTCACGCGTATCTCTCAAAGATGGTTTACTTAAATGCTTGGTTTTTCTGTTGCTATGTGTAAATGTTTTTTCGGTCATTCATGCTACCCCTAACATCACATGTTTTCATAACATTTTACTGTATTATTTATTTCTAGTTTTCGAGCATACCCCTTAGGTTTTTTAGCATCAGATGACTGAACTGGGCTGCCATCAACCTATTAAAGGGAAATAAAATAAAATATTAATCCATGAAGAAATGTATCAGCAATAAACTATTGTTAAATGCATGCACAAAAATGAACTCTAACATCATTTTGGTTTCATCTGAATATGACAGTAAGATTACGAGGTAAAAATGCAATGTTAAGTTATAGCAATAAACATTCGTGATATTTCAATTGTTTATAAAAAACACACCTGTTGAAAAACGGATGAAGTTGAATTTTGTGCTAAATCTTCTTCACTTTTCCTGATAACACTGGTGAAAAATGAACAGGACGAAATGAAAATGGGAATACAGTGGAACTCTGATAAGTACTGATAACGTGAAGAAAACTAGAACAGTTACTAAACTAATTGCACATTAGTAGAATAGTTCAAATCTAAGGTTTTAATCGTATTAACTTTATAAAAACTTATTTACCTTCTACTTCTCTTGCAGGCCCCAACCATTTCTATTCCAGTAATGGTACTGTCATACTATTAAGAAAGAGTTGGATGTTGTAAGGTTATTCAGTCAGGGTAGACAAAATTTTTACACTCTCTCTTGGGGGAGAAGGGGCACCTGGATTAGTCATTAACACTAGTTATTGATCGCTGATGATTTCCCTTTTAATGGTTTCTTACATCCTTTTCTCAGCTACAATGACATTACATGCTGCTAACAATTGCTCTGGCACATTAAAATACGTGTGAAACAAGTGGAGCCAACGTGGGTTTTATTTTTAACATTTTTTAAGAGCTCCAACATTGACAATACACAGTCCCCTCCTGGTCTACTCTGTTACTTGCATCTCTTTTTTCACTTTCTTTCCATGCCCCTTCATGCTCTGACATTTTTATTTTAATTGAATACATCACAGAATACATCAATTTTTCATGTCATCATAGCATTCACTATGTTAGTGTTTTTTTATATAAACTTTATGCTAGCCAGTAAATCCTGTAACCTAAGTCGTCCTAAAGAAAAAGAAATCGCATGAACATGGAAAATGCAACCAAATCAGTAAGCAGTAGCTTAAATATGTCGCTAGACAATGTGTATTGTTTGGAATAAACACCCAGTTTTCAACGCCTTGAAAGCTTGTTACCTGATTGAAATGATCTTGTAGCACATTTGATAGTGACCTAAAAACATACAAGCACGTTATTATAAGCCATTTTTCCTACGATACCATTAATAACACTACAGAAGGTTTGAATTTAACTGTCATGTAACACATGACAAGCTCTAATACGATTTGTTACAAATAGCATACCTTTGGTCAAGAGAACACTCTTGCAAACTTAGTTGTAAAGCTTTATGAAGATCTTGATCATTTTTCCAAACTCCACTGATCCTAATTTATAAATTTGAAAGCATATTTTTCAATCAATTTTCTCCCTTTTTGTTTACTTACAGTCGTTACAGATATGTCAGTAACCCTTACCCAAACTCTAAGTAATAAATCTTACAGGTAAAGAATTTTGTGTTTGATGAAGCACTCTAAGTATTCAGAATTTATCCTTAAAATAATTTTACGTCAGATTAAGAAAAGCTCTGTTGAATAGATTTTCAAACGGAATCATAACATATCATCTCATCACACTAGATGAAATGGCATTCCCTCAAAAAAGAACAGGTAACCTTAAATGACACTGATACTAAAATTAACATATCAGTTTGACTCAAGATATTCTTGAACTGAACTGTGAACTGTTAAATAAATGCGAGTGGGAAAACTTTGAAAACGGAAATGTGTCGAACACTTGTTTGGCACAGTGGGGCTTTCCCACTATGTGTTACAGCTCTGCTTCTTTATCAAACACCCGCCCCCTGTCCGCGATGCAACAGATATATACATTTTTGGTTGTTGTTCTCGAGTCATATGAAATGCACGTGTCACCTTTCCGTTTTCTCCAGTATTGTTGTTACTAGCAATGAAATGTGAAAGCTATGAAGAGTAATATTTGTACCTTTCGTCGGATTCTTGACATGTACTTTTCTGGGATTCCCACTCCTGGTCGAGGTCATTACGAGACGTATCTGTATGAAAATGGAAGAAATATCAATCTTTGGACATCGGTTTTCCTAAAGTAAACATAGCCTTCGAAAATAGCAAAGATAAAGGCACGGATGTTCGAAGATTGACAAGAAAACTCGGGTACTTACCAAGAAAGTCCTCCATGGCTGCCCACGAAGTTTAAGACCCCCTGCGTTGAAACTATTCTGTACCCAGAGCTCTCACGGTAAAATAGACAGGCCGAAACATGGACGCTGGAAATCATCAGCTTCTGGTCTGAAGACAACCTCTCCAGCATAATTTCTTAGATTATTTTCAACTTAACTGCCAAAAATTGTATTTTACAAATTCAGAGCAAACGTCAGGTGTTGCTTGTTTATCACGTCCTCGAGTCCCCGCGCGTGTCCGAGTTACGGCGTCCTCACATCCCACGCGTCCCCACGTCCCCGAGTCCCCGCGTCCTCACGTCCCCGAGTCCCCACGTCCCCGAGTCCCCGCGTCCCCGAGTCCCCGCGTCCCCGAGTCCCCACGTCCCCGAGTCCCCACGTCCCCGAGTCCCCACGTCCAAAGTCCCACGTCCCCGTCCCACTTTTAGTCACAGCCGTTTCGATTCATGAACACGCTCGTTCAATTCCGTGGTGAACACGCTGGTTCGTTTTCATGTCGATTTTGTGTCTTGGATTTGCTCTTGTCTAACAGTTTTCCTGAATATTCGAATTAGAAGAAGAGTTTTGTAAAGGGTATGCTCCCCAATTGAACTTTCATTTCGATAAAGTGAGAGAGGAAACACGCTGGTTCGATATGTTCTGAGACTATGAAATTGTTCACAGTTGGATAAACACAACAGCAAAAGAAAACAATGATATTCCACGAGACAAGTCTAGATGTAACGCGCCTCCTGATTGGCTAAAAACTACAATAGCTCGAATAGTTCCGTCCTTGCAATTGGCTCAAACTGAGCCATTGTTAGGGCCTGTTTACATGGAGGTGGGGGACCCCAGGTAGGTGAGGTAACCCGCCTAGGTGAGGTAACCCGCCTCTCCATATAATCTCTCATTTTTATTTGATCATGTTTACATGATAGGTGGGGTAACCCGCCTAGGCGGGTTGCCCGGTCTGCCAGGTAGGGTAACCCGCCTAGCCGGGGTCGCATTTTGCCATGTAAACGACTCGAGGTGGGGTAACCCGCCTAGCCGGGGTCGAGTTCATGTTACATCTGCAAGCGCACCAAAGCGCGTAAAAATTTGAATCAGAACAATATGGCCGTTAACTGCCTCTGGCGGAGGCTTTGTATCATCAAAAGTGATAGTAAAACGCCACAGCATAGAAATGCTGCAGCGAGAGCAGAAAATAAAGATAAAATAACACTGACCGCCAAAATGCGTCGTTCGTCCGCCATTTTCAATGTTTACATGCCTAGTCACCTCGGGACCCCGGGGTTGTAAGTTTGCATGTAAACGCTGGCCATTTTTCGACCACGGCTAGGCGGGTTACCTCACCTACCTGGGGTCCCCCACCTCCATGTAAACAGGCCCTTACACTTTCAGAGCTCGATCGAGAATTTTTTCGCGTACGCCATTCTTCGCGCGGCACTATTCTCTGCCGCCTCGCCAGCCGAGCGTCTTCGTGGCTCGTTGGCAATAACTACATGTACCTTCCCTTAAGAAAATGAAACATGAAATCCCTCAAGACCTCATAAGAAATAATGTAGGAGCCCATGTTCAACAGTGTGAGCTCTAAACCATCAAACTTCACGGTTCCATCGCATGCTTCCTCAACACAAGTATAATATAATACTAGGACAAAACATACAAGAATATCACAAACCATTACTGAGTTACTATAAAAAGGATAATAGGAAGAACATTTATGACCCAAAATTATCTTAAATTATGGATTAGAATTCATTCAGTTTTCATTATGAATGCAAATAATGATAGCTAGGATAATAAGCAACAACTTTCATAAATTTAGGTGCCAGTCCTGGCCTACAAGGCTATCAGCACTTTCTACCTGGAACAAACTGGGTTTGTTTGGTTCTAGCCAGTAAGTTAAAAAATCAATCATATCCAGTGGCAACCTGCCATCAAACATGCCGCTTCTGTGAGCATCATTTTTTTAGTGAATTAATTCGAGAATTGGACTCTTAAACAATCAGAACAGGCATTTGACTTGACATTTGAGATCAGGAGCTAATTTAAACCTTCCTCCATCATCCATGGCACAACCGTCGATGTAATCAGACACTTGTATCCCAATCATTGGTGAGTGAAAGGCACTTTTGCAAAATTCTCAATTCGAAAATACAATGAATTTATTACCTTCACAATGCAACATTTGCTTTTTCAAAAAGCACAAAGCTTTTCTTGGCTGACTGATGCAATGAGATGAACACTTTGGGCAGTATGGAGGTAAGCTGGGGGTAAGCAGAACAAGATCAGTACAAGACATTTTTTCCCGTAAGACATTATCCAAAGTGGAGAATACTTTCTTCTGGGCCGCAGATAGTTGAAATGGAATTTTATTCCAAGATACTGGTCTTAGTTTCCATTCTTTACGAAAGGTGTTTGCTGAAACTAGAGTGGATTCCTGATAATTTCTCTCAGCAAAAAAATCCACTAGGAAATCAGGCATTTCGTGTTCCATTCCCTCCTCAGATTCAGTAATTTTTGGTGACATGTTCACATGAGTGAACCTGGTGATCACAGGTAAAGCAAGTGATCAGGGCACCCTGTAGGCCAACCACACCATGTTGTGCGTTTCCATGTACAAAAATGGTAAAATTACTGCCATTTAAAGGCAAGAATTCATGACGGTCATCCTGAAATAGCAAATTAAGAAGATAAGAGGATGTCAAATGATGAAACGTAGTGCAAGGGAAGAAATTATAGAAGATCATTAATTAACTGCATGTGGAAATGCTAACGAAGAGGTGAACTTAGCTATGAACTCAGTAAGTACATGATGAAAAATCACATTTGAAGCAATAATTTTGACAGGAAATAATGTATTCCTGATTAAACAAAGAATACAATAACACTTACATGAAGCATGATCACATAAAAGTAATACATGTATACTAGTCTATTTTGAAAAGGGGTCACAAGCTATTTGATTTAGAAAATTATGCTACACAATTTCAATGCATTTTGATGTCAACCAATTAATCATTAAGATAAACTCATATAAACTAATATACAAAGTCTATCTATAGTACATTGCATAAGTACATAAGTAAATATTGCATTCATCGTACTTGGTAGGTATGATCATGAGAAGTTGTTCCTCGAGCAAGTGAAGGGGTGAAGTTGTTCTCCATGTCAAAGCTTGCCATTAATTTTTCAAAGGCCTCGATATGGATGTACTTGCCATACACAGCAGTAGCTGCAGTCAGCCCTGTGAGAAGCATTTCACAAACAAATACAAATCGTTAGGTAGCTTACAACAGAAATGGAAGATGTTGGACAAAAGCACAGGGTCCCTATTCAAAACATTTCATACCTTGGGCTGCAGACTAATTAACTGTTATATGCCAGGAAAAACACAATACAACTTGCACACTATGAGACTAATCATAGGCAACATACACCAGTAAATAGTCAACTTCTGAGAACAGAGTATGCAAGCCGTTGCCTGATGTGTTAATAATGGAATGCTCTTAATGTGCTGGTGATGGATAGGTTCATACATTAAAAAATGCAGCTTGAACAGGATTGAGGAATCTTATTAAAGGTTTTTACCTAACAACATGTTTGATGAACTTACTATCTCCTACGACAGTTGATGACAGTGACTGTAAATAATTTGTCCGCCTTATGCTGTCAACACATTTGCAGTGATACAACCAGATATTCTCCCTTGGTTCTCGGTTGACAAGCACATATTTGGTCTCCTGATGGTACAGGTTATTAGACAAATTACAGTTAAGGTAGAAATCAAGCTCATGGTTACCACTATTATCAATACAGCTGCCTGTAATATCTAATATTGCAAAAGGAAAAACAAAGGAATTATTTAGTCTTTGGGCTAGGCTCAAAGGAAATACACATTGATATTGGGTAATCAATAAAAAAAGAAAATTAATGAAACTATAAAACTTTAACAGGGCATTTCTGCAGACATTATTTCTCAAAAGTACACTGCAACATGATCATTAATCAAGGTATGGCAATGGAGCAACACAAATTTTCTTAATAACTTAAAATTTGTTGTTTTGAACAGGGTTACTAAATAAGAAACTGCATCTTAAACAGTTACCAAAGTAAAGGAGTTCTTTCTTAGGCTGAGTCAGATTTTGAAAGCCTGACTGGCCATGGTTAATACAGGGAAATGGTTAGGAACGCCGGTAAACATTAAAGAAGCAAACAAACAGGCTAAGGTTTATGTTGGAAGGTCCTTGACCCTACACATCTTTCGTTTTATGTTCATGGACTATGCATGAATTACATAATCGCAATGCTTGAAGTATCTATTAGTTGTATGAGCACACCTAACCACCTTTTGTATTTTGCCAGGTTTTGTGCAGGGTCAACCCCCAAAATAGCCAACAAAAACATACAGCAAAGAACTTTGCCAGGTTTCATAAACATTTCCATCTATTTACTATGGACGGGCATCACCCCACAAAAGCTTACACTATTCCCCACCACCTTTTACCTACTTAAGCTTACATGCAATTTCTTTGTAACCACATCAAAATCAGGACAAGTTAACCAAGTCAAATTGTTGTCAAGAAAGGTAATAGCATTGTAGTTGACCAGCTCTAACATGTACGCAAACTGCAGCGTTACAGGTATTAGGTGTGTTGTGGTTTCAGATTGGTTGGTTGTTTCTGTCGTTGTTTCAAATTCATCCTCAGATAAATCCTAGAAGTAAAAATAAAATCAAATAAGCATAAATTCAACTTTCATTTTGCCGTACGCGGATTTCTCACTTCCGAAGTATAGTTTTTACACGTAATCGTCAAAGATATTTTTACAGCTCTTACTGTGGTACGGAGATTCCTCATACGTTGATAAAACTCCCATTTTCGGGGGGGGAGGGGGGGAGGGGGAAGAGAGAATAAAACAAGGGGGAAAAGTCAAGCCCGAATAGTACTACAAGTAAAGCATTTCATAAGAAAACAACAAGGTATAAAAACAGGCATAAAAAAAAAACAAAATAAATGTTACAGGAGGGAGACTTTACGAGTAAGAAATCTGAAATTGGTCTGGGTTGCAACGCGTGTGAATCTCTAATATCATCAGCCACTGCAGAATCCCACACAGCCCGTCGACCTAGCGACCGTAGCATTACAGGTTGAATGCCTTCGCTTTATCTTCTTTGGAACAAACTGAGAAAAGCTGCAACGGCCTCGATTTTTATTCCTTTCGCTAAGTTCACTTTCATGTACGGAGGAGAAAATTTGCTGCGAGTTCCTCTTTGGATACCCACCATATTGGACAAAATGATGTCATGAAGTGTACCAATGGATGGTGGTTATTTTTCGTGGTTACAAGCAGAATCTGTCTCACAGAATACCTCCGCCCCAGGGACTTGTACTCCGCCCCAGGGACTTGTACTCCG
Source organism: Micromussa lordhowensis (assembly GCA_964020085.1). NCBI lineage: Eukaryota > Metazoa > Cnidaria > Anthozoa > Scleractinia > Lobophylliidae > Micromussa > Micromussa lordhowensis. The sequence continues at coordinate 43,104,440 of OZ026596.1, forward strand.
CCCCAGGGACTTGTACTCCGCCCCAGGGACTTGTACTCCGCCCCAGGGACTTGTACTCCGCCCCAGGGACTTGTACTCCGCCCCAGGGACTTGTACTCCGCCCCAGGGACTTGTACTCCGCCCCAGGGACTTGTACTCCGCCCCAGGGACTTGTACTCCGCCCCAGGGACTTGTACTCCGCCCCAGGGACTTGTACTCCGCCCCAGGGACTTGTACTCCGCCCCAGGGACTTGTACTCCGCCCCAGGGACTTGTACTCCGCCCCAGGGACTTGTACTCCGCCCCAGGGACTTGTACTCCGCCCCAGGGACTTGTACTCCGCCCCAGGGACTTGTACTCCGCCCCAGGGACTTGTACTCCGCCCCAGGGACTTGTACTCCGCCCCAGGGACTTGTACTCCGCCCCAGGGACTTGTACTCCGCCCCAGGGACTTGTACTCCGCCCCAGGGACTTGTACTCCGCCCCAGGGACTTGTACTCCGCCCCAGGGACTTGTACTCCGCCCCAGGGACTTGTACTCCGCCCCAGGGACTTGTACTCCGCCCCAGGGACTTGTACTCCGCCCCAGGGACTTGTACTCCGCCCCAGGGACTTGTACTCCGCCCCAGGGACTTGTACTCCGCCCCAGGGACTTGTACTCCGCCCCAGGGACTTGTACTCCGCCCCAGGGACTTGTACTCCGCCCCAGGGACTTGTACTCCGCCCCAGGGACTTGTACTCCGCCCCAGGGACTTGTACTCCGCCCCAGGGACTTGTACTCCGCCCCAGGGACTTGTACTCCGCCCCAGGGACTTGTACTCCGCCCCAGGGACTTGTACTCCGCCCCAGGGACTTGTACTCCGCCCCAGGGACTTGTACTCCGCCCCAGGGACTTGTACTCCGCCCCAGGGACTTGTACTCCGCCCCAGGGACTTGTACTCCGCCCCAGGGACTTGTACTCCGCCCCAGGGACTTGTACTCCGCCCCAGGGACTTGTACTCCGCCCCAGGGACTTGTACTCCGCCCCAGGGACTTGTACTCCGCCCCAGGGACTTGTACTCCGCCCCAGGGACTTGTACTCCGCCCCAGGGACTTGTACTCCGCCCCAGGGACTTGTACTCCGCCCCAGGGACTTGTACTCCGCCCCAGGGACTTGTACTCCGCCCCAGGGACTTGTACTCCGCCCCAGGGACTTGTACTCCGCCCCAGGGACTTGTACTCCGCCCCAGGGACTTGTACTCCGCCCCAGGGACTTGTACTCCGCCCCAGGGACTTGTACTCCGCCCCAGGGACTTGTACTCCGCCCCAGGGACTTGTACTCCGCCCCAGGGACTTGTACTCCGCCCCAGGGACTTGTACTCCGCCCCAGGGACTTGTACTCCGCCCCAGGGACTTGTACTCCGCCCCAGGGACTTGTACTCCGCCCCAGGGACTTGTACTCCGCCCCAGGGACTTGTACTCCGCCCCAGGGACTTGTACTCCGCCCCAGGGACTTGTACTCCGCCCCAGGGACTTGTACTCCGCCCCAGGGACTTGTACTCCGCCCCAGGGACTTGTACTCCGCCCCAGGGACTTGTACTCCGCCCCAGGGACTTGTACTCCGCCCCAGGGACTTGTACTCCGCCCCAGGGACTTGTACTCCGCCCCAGGGACTTGTACTCCGCCCCAGGGACTTGTACTCCGCCCCAGGGACTTGTACTCCGCCCCAGGGACTTGTACTCCGCCCCAGGGACTTGTACTCCGCCCCAGGGACTTGTACTCCGCCCCAGGGACTTGTACTCCGCCCCAGGGACTTGTACTCCGCCCCAGGGACTTGTACTCCGCCCCAGGGACTTGTACTCCGCCCCAGGGACTTGTACTCCGCCCCAGGGACTTGTACTCCGCCCCAGGGACTTGTACTCCGCCCCAGGGACTTGTACTCCGCCCCAGGGACTTGTACTCCGCCCCAGGGACTTGTACTCCGCCCCAGGGACTTGTACTCCGCCCCAGGGACTTGTACTCCGCCCCAGGGACTTGTACTCCGCCCCAGGGACTTGTACTCCGCCCCAGGGACTTGTACTCCGCCCCAGGGACTTGTACTCCGCCCCAGGGACTTGTACTCCGCCCCAGGGACTTGTACTCCGCCCCAGGGACTTGTACTCCGCCCCAGGGACTTGTACTCCGCCCCAGGGACTTGTACTCCGCCCCAGGGACTTGTACTCCGCCCCAGGGACTTGTACTCCGCCCCAGGGACTTGTACTCCGCCCCAGGGACTTGTACTCCGCCCCAGGGACTTGTACTCCGCCCCAGGGACTTGTACTCCGCCCCAGGGACTTGTACTCCGCCCCAGGGACTTGTACTCCGCCCCAGGGACTTGTACTCCGCCCCAGGGACTTGTACTCCGCCCCAGGGACTTGTACTCCGCCCCAGGGACTTGTACTCCGCCCCAGGGACTTGTACTCCGCCCCAGGGACTTGTACTCCGCCCCAGGGACTTGTACTCCGCCCCAGGGACTTGTACTCCGCCCCAGGGACTTGTACTCCGCCCCAGGGACTTGTACTCCGCCCCAGGGACTTGTACTCCGCCCCAGGGACTTGTACTCCGCCCCAGGGACTTGTACTCCGCCCCAGGGACTTGTACTCCGCCCCAGGGACTTGTACTCCGCCCCAGGGACTTGTACTCCGCCCCAGGGACTTGTACTCCGCCCCAGGGACTTGTACTCCGCCCCAGGGACTTGTACTCCGCCCCAGGGACTTGTACTCCGCCCCAGGGACTTGTACTCCGCCCCAGGGACTTGTACTCCGCCCCAGGGACTTGTACTCCGCCCCAGGGACTTGTACTCCGCCCCAGGGACTTGTACTCCGCCCCAGGGACTTGTACTCCGCCCCAGGGACTTGTACTCCGCCCCAGGGACTTGTACTCCGCCCCAGGGACTTGTACTCCGCCCCAGGGACTTGTACTCCGCCCCAGGGACTTGTACTCCGCCCCAGGGACTTGTACTCCGCCCCAGGGACTTGTACTCCGCCCCAGGGACTTGTACTCCGCCCCAGGGACTTGTACTCCGCCCCAGGGACTTGTACTCCGCCCCAGGGACTTGTACTCCGCCCCAGGGACTTGTACTCCGCCCCAGGGACTTGTACTCCGCCCCAGGGACTTGTACTCCGCCCCAGGGACTTGTACTCCGCCCCAGGGACTTGTACTCCGCCCCAGGGACTTGTACTCCGCCCCAGGGACTTGTACTCCGCCCCAGGGACTTGTACTCCGCCCCAGGGACTTGTACTCCGCCCCAGGGACTTGTACTCCGCCCCAGGGACTTGTACTCCGCCCCAGGGACTTGTACTCCGCCCCAGGGACTTGTACTCCGCCCCAGGGACTTGTACTCCGCCCCAGGGACTTGTACTCCGCCCCAGGGACTTGTACTCCGCCCCAGGGACTTGTACTCCGCCCCAGGGACTTGTACTCCGCCCCAGGGACTTGTACTCCGCCCCAGGGACTTGTACTCCGCCCCAGGGACTTGTACTCCGCCCCAGGGACTTGTACTCCGCCCCAGGGACTTGTACTCCGCCCCAGGGACTTGTACTCCGCCCCAGGGACTTGTACTCCGCCCCAGGGACTTGTACTCCGCCCCAGGGACTTGTACTCCGCCCCAGGGACTTGTACTCCGCCCCAGGGACTTGTACTCCGCCCCAGGGACTTGTACTCCGCCCCAGGGACTTGTACTCCGCCCCAGGGACTTGTACTCCGCCCCAGGGACTTGTACTCCGCCCCAGGGACTTGTACTCCGCCCCAGGGACTTGTACTCCGCCCCAGGGACTTGTACTCCGCCCCAGGGACTTGTACTCCGCCCCAGGGACTTGTACTCCGCCCCAGGGACTTGTACTCCGCCCCAGGGACTTGTACTCCGCCCCAGGGACTTGTACTCCGCCCCAGGGACTTGTACTCCGCCCCAGGGACTTGTACTCCGCCCCAGGGACTTGTACTCCGCCCCAGGGACTTGTACTCCGCCCCAGGGACTTGTACTCCGCCCCAGGGACTTGTACTCCGCCCCAGGGACTTGTACTCCGCCCCAGGGACTTGTACTCCGCCCCAGGGACTTGTACTCCGCCCCAGGGACTTGTACTCCGCCCCAGGGACTTGTACTCCGCCCCAGGGACTTGTACTCCGCCCCAGGGACTTGTACTCCGCCCCAGGGACTTGTACTCCGCCCCAGGGACTTGTACTCCGCCCCAGGGACTTGTACTCCGCCCCAGGGACTTGTACTCCGCCCCAGGGACTTGTACTCCGCCCCAGGGACTTGTACTCCGCCCCAGGGACTTGTACTCCGCCCCAGGGACTTGTACTCCGCCCCAGGGACTTGTACTCCGCCCCAGGGACTTGTACTCCGCCCCAGGGACTTGTACTCCGCCCCAGGGACTTGTACTCCGCCCCAGGGACTTGTACTCCGCCCCAGGGACTTGTACTCCGCCCCAGGGACTTGTACTCCGCCCCAGGGACTTGTACTCCGCCCCAGGGACTTGTACTCCGCCCCAGGGACTTGTACTCCGCCCCAGGGACTTGTACTCCGCCCCAGGGACTTGTACTCCGCCCCAGGGACTTGTACTCCGCCCCAGGGACTTGTACTCCGCCCCAGGGACTTGTACTCCGCCCCAGGGACTTGTACTCCGCCCCAGGGACTTGTACTCCGCCCCAGGGACTTGTACTCCGCCCCAGGGACTTGTACTCCGCCCCAGGGACTTGTACTCCGCCCCAGGGACTTGTACTCCGCCCCAGGGACTTGTACTCCGCCCCAGGGACTTGTACTCCGCCCCAGGGACTTGTACTCCGCCCCAGGGACTTGTACTCCGCCCCAGGGACTTGTACTCCGCCCCAGGGACTTGTACTCCGCCCCAGGGACTTGTACTCCGCCCCAGGGACTTGTACTCCGCCCCAGGGACTTGTACTCCGCCCCAGGGACTTGTACTCCGCCCCAGGGACTTGTACTCCGCCCCAGGGACTTGTACTCCGCCCCAGGGACTTGTACTCCGCCCCAGGGACTTGTACTCCGCCCCAGGGACTTGTACTCCGCCCCAGGGACTTGTACTCCGCCCCAGGGACTTGTACTCCGCCCCAGGGACTTGTACTCCGCCCCAGGGACTTGTACTCCGCCCCAGGGACTTGTACTCCGCCCCAGGGACTTGTACTCCGCCCCAGGGACTTGTACTCCGCCCCAGGGACTTGTACTCCGCCCCAGGGACTTGTACTCCGCCCCAGGGACTTGTACTCCGCCCCAGGGACTTGTACTCCGCCCCAGGGACTTGTACTCCGCCCCAGGGACTTGTACTCCGCCCCAGGGACTTGTACTCCGCCCCAGGGACTTGTACTCCGCCCCAGGGACTTGTACTCCGCCCCAGGGACTTGTACTCCGCCCCAGGGACTTGTACTCCGCCCCAGGGACTTGTACTCCGCCCCAGGGACTTGTACTCCGCCCCAGGGACTTGTACTCCGCCCCAGGGACTTGTACTCCGCCCCAGGGACTTGTACTCCGCCCCAGGGACTTGTACTCCGCCCCAGGGACTTGTACTCCGCCCCAGGGACTTGTACTCCGCCCCAGGGACTTGTACTCCGCCCCAGGGACTTGTACTCCGCCCCAGGGACTTGTACTCCGCCCCAGGGACTTGTACTCCGCCCCAGGGACTTGTACTCCGCCCCAGGGACTTGTACTCCGCCCCAGGGACTTGTACTCCGCCCCAGGGACTTGTACTCCGCCCCAGGGACTTGTACTCCGCCCCAGGGACTTGTACTCCGCCCCAGGGACTTGTACTCCGCCCCAGGGACTTGTACTCCGCCCCAGGGACTTGTACTCCGCCCCAGGGACTTGTACTCCGCCCCAGGGACTTGTACTCCGCCCCAGGGACTTGTACTCCGCCCCAGGGACTTGTACTCCGCCCCAGGGACTTGTACTCCGCCCCAGGGACTTGTACTCCGCCCCAGGGACTTGTACTCCGCCCCAGGGACTTGTACTCCGCCCCAGGGACTTGTACTCCGCCCCAGGGACTTGTACTCCGCCCCAGGGACTTGTACTCCGCCCCAGGGACTTGTACTCCGCCCCAGGGACTTGTACTCCGCCCCAGGGACTTGTACTCCGCCCCAGGGACTTGTACTCCGCCCCAGGGACTTGTACTCCGCCCCAGGGACTTGTACTCCGCCCCAGGGACTTGTACTCCGCCCCAGGGACTTGTACTCCGCCCCAGGGACTTGTACTCCGCCCCAGGGACTTGTACTCCGCCCCAGGGACTTGTACTCCGCCCCAGGGACTTGTACTCCGCCCCAGGGACTTGTACTCCGCCCCAGGGACTTGTACTCCGCCCCAGGGACTTGTACTCCGCCCCAGGGACTTGTACTCCGCCCCAGGGACTTGTACTCCGCCCCAGGGACTTGTACTCCGCCCCAGGGACTTGTACTCCGCCCCAGGGACTTGTACTCCGCCCCAGGGACTTGTACTCCGCCCCAGGGACTTGTACTCCGCCCCAGGGACTTGTACTCCGCCCCAGGGACTTGTACTCCGCCCCAGGGACTTGTACTCCGCCCCAGGGACTTGTACTCCGCCCCAGGGACTTGTACTCCGCCCCAGGGACTTGTACTCCGCCCCAGGGACTTGTACTCCGCCCCAGGGACTTGTACTCCGCCCCAGGGACTTGTACTCCGCCCCAGGGACTTGTACTCCGCCCCAGGGACTTGTACTCCGCCCCAGGGACTTGTACTCCGCCCCAGGGACTTGTACTCCGCCCCAGGGACTTGTACTCCGCCCCAGGGACTTGTACTCCGCCCCAGGGACTTGTACTCCGCCCCAGGGACTTGTACTCCGCCCCAGGGACTTGTACTCCGCCCCAGGGACTTGTACTCCGCCCCAGGGACTTGTACTCCGCCCCAGGGACTTGTACTCCGCCCCAGGGACTTGTACTCCGCCCCAGGGACTTGTACTCCGCCCCAGGGACTTGTACTCCGCCCCAGGGACTTGTACTCCGCCCCAGGGACTTGTACTCCGCCCCAGGGACTTGTACTCCGCCCCAGGGACTTGTACTCCGCCCCAGGGACTTGTACTCCGCCCCAGGGACTTGTACTCCGCCCCAGGGACTTGTACTCCGCCCCAGGGACTTGTACTCCGCCCCAGGGACTTGTACTCCGCCCCAGGGACTTGTACTCCGCCCCAGGGACTTGTACTCCGCCCCAGGGACTTGTACTCCGCCCCAGGGACTTGTACTCCGCCCCAGGGACTTGTACTCCGCCCCAGGGACTTGTACTCCGCCCCAGGGACTTGTACTCCGCCCCAGGGACTTGTACTCCGCCCCAGGGACTTGTACTCCGCCCCAGGGACTTGTACTCCGCCCCAGGGACTTGTACTCCGCCCCAGGGACTTGTACTCCGCCCCAGGGACTTGTACTCCGCCCCAGGGACTTGTACTCCGCCCCAGGGACTTGTACTCCGCCCCAGGGACTTGTACTCCGCCCCAGGGACTTGTACTCCGCCCCAGGGACTTGTACTCCGCCCCAGGGACTTGTACTCCGCCCCAGGGACTTGTACTCCGCCCCAGGGACTTGTACTCCGCCCCAGGGACTTGTACTCCGCCCCAGGGACTTGTACTCCGCCCCAGGGACTTGTACTCCGCCCCAGGGACTTGTACTCCGCCCCAGGGACTTGTACTCCGCCCCAGGGACTTGTACTCCGCCCCAGGGACTTGTACTCCGCCCCAGGGACTTGTACTCCGCCCCAGGGACTTGTACTCCGCCCCAGGGACTTGTACTCCGCCCCAGGGACTTGTACTCCGCCCCAGGGACTTGTACTCCGCCCCAGGGACTTGTACTCCGCCCCAGGGACTTGTACTCCGCCCCAGGGACTTGTACTCCGCCCCAGGGACTTGTACTCCGCCCCAGGGACTTGTACTCCGCCCCAGGGACTTGTACTCCGCCCCAGGGACTTGTTCTCCGCCCCAGGGACTTGTACTCCGCCCCAGGGACTTGTACTCCGCCCCAGGGACTTGTACTCCGCCCCAGGGACTTGTACTCCGCCCCAGGGACTTGTACTCCGCCCCAGGGACTTGTACTCCGCCCCAGGGACTTGTACTCCGCCCCAGGGACTTGTACTCCGCCCCAGGGACTTGTACTCCGCCCCAGGGACTTGTACTCCGCCCCAGGGACTTGTACTCCGCCCCAGGGACTTGTACTCCGCCCCAGGGACTTGTACTCCGCCCCAGGGACTTGTACTCCGCCCCAGGGACTTGTACTCCGCCCCAGGGACTTGTACTCCGCCCCAGGGACTTGTACTCCGCCCCAGGGACTTGTACTCCGCCCCAGGGACTTGTACTCCGCCCCAGGGACTTGTACTCCGCCCCAGGGACTTGTACTCCGCCCCAGGGACTTGTACTCCGCCCCAGGGACTTGTACTCCGCCCCAGGGACTTGTACTCATTTAAAGAAAATACTCAGAGACACTTGTTGGCCGCGTTTATTATTTTGCGGCTTTTATTATTCTGTCGTAACACGTAGCGTTATTATTAATCTGTTAGAAAGTTTGAAGAGCTCTCAGTAATTCTGTTTTTAATAAGCTCTTTACACGTTCTTTACAATAATAAATTTTGTTTTAATTTAGCCTATATTGCACATAGCATTATTACATTCAGCCCATAAATAACTTTGTGCAGTGACAGCCCTTTACTGGAAATTTTCTTCTTTCGTTATAAGTTGTTTCATGGCTTACCTTTGTTAAATATTGTTTGGAGTATGTTTTGCTCTATTTACAGCCCAAGAAAGCGAAGACGGCCGATTGTTAAAGCGTCTCGAATAGAGATGTCATTCCGTGTACTTCCTTTGCATGACAACGGTCGTTGCTGGATCTTGACAGCCATTAGTATACCCAAACACATTTCAGGGTCTTGCGTATCGTCCATTTCTATAACTGAATAAACAAGCTAGGTAGGTGGTTACTGAAATCCTATGG
>OZ026596.1:43113567-43151067 GCA_964020085.1 Micromussa lordhowensis
TAAGGCTTTTTTAAACTCACCAATCACATTGCAGGAAAATAAAAGACAAAAAGGCCATTGTTTGGCAAATTTGGCATCTTGTTTCAATGAATATCGGTCCTGACCAAAATCTTGTATTTAGGCTATTAAATTGACTGATTCAAAAATGGTAATTGAACTTTGGGTCGTGCAATTTTGGTCGGAGATCATACTTGTGATTTCAAATCGAACTTGTGCTGCACTCTCATTCGATTTTGAAATCACGCATCTGATTTTCAGACCAAATTGCACTCCACTCAGTTCAATTACCAATATAAATCTTGTTAGTAGAATCGTTGTTCCTGTTAATTGCTGACCATTAGAAAATTGGGTTATGAGAACAAAATTGGCAGATCTTGGATAAACATACTATTTTTGACAAGTCACATGTATACTTGTTTTCATACTAGTCTTATACTAAAGGTAAGATGAAGGCAATGAACCATGTGAGGCAAGGACATGTGAAGTGAATGCAGGGGCAGATTTAGGGGGGAGGGTCAATTGGTGACTAGCCACACCCTTTGATGAGAAGCAAAAAGTAAACAAAAATTGAAAAAGACTGTGAACATTATGAAATAAAGGCAAACAATCAGGACAGGAACTTCACTGTAATTTGTATTTTTGGTGTAACAGTTTTAAATTAGGTTCTAATTCACAAACTGCAACATTTTGTAGGCATGCCCCATTGATTATGTCCTCCCTATGCCCTCAAACTGATTATTGCCAACGAGCCAGCCGAGCGTCTTGAGGCGGCAGTGAATAGTGCCGCGCGAAGAATTGCTTATGCAAAAAAATTCTCGATCGACCTTTGAAAGTGTAAGTGTAAGGTGTAACAATGGCTCAGTTTGAGCCAATTGCAAGGACGGAACTATTCGAGCCATTGTAGTTTTTAGCCAATCAGGAGGCGCGTGACATCTAGACTTGTCACGTGGAATATCATTGTTTTCTTTGCTGTTGTGTTTATCCAACTGTGAACAATTTCATAGTCTCAGAACATATCGAACCAGCGTGTTTCCTCTCTCACTTTATCGAAATGAAAGTTCAATTGGGGAGCGTACCCTTTACAAAACTCTTCTTCTAATTCGAATATTGAGGAAAACTGTTAGACAAGAGCAAATCCAAGACACAAAATCGACACGAAACCGAACCAGCATGTTCACCACAGAATTGAACGAGCGTGTTCATGAATCGAAACAGTGTATTCCTTCTCTGTTTACCTATATCGAACTGAAAGTTCCATCAAGCAGCTTTTTTGGAAAGATTGTGTTCATCAGTCGAACCACTAGAGCAAATCCAGTGTTGAAATCTAGCATATCGAATTGAAGGTTGAGTCGGCAGTGTTTCCGAACAGAACTGAACGAGCGTGTTTATCATACAGTCGAAAACACAAATCGGATCTGTTTTGCCACAGAATTAAACGAGTCATGTTCATTAATCAAACTAGCGTGTTCACTTTCACTTTGACTTTGCCCATCATATTGAATTGAAAGTTCGACCGAGCAGCGATACATTCCAATACTCTTGATATTCAGGGATTGCGCGACGAACGTTACCGGCTGGTAAACGCGTTGTAATTTTCTCTCGGTAATGTTTGCAACAGAAGGGAATCAAAAATCGGTTATGCTGTATTAATAAACCCCTTATTATAGCACAAATTATTTGCTCGTTGGCACTCTATCGATAGGTATACCTAGTCTTTAAGTTAAGAGAAGTTTTTCATACAGCGGAGCTCATCTGTGGAACAACTTACCTATAAACCTAAGGCAAGCATCTTCACTGACCAATTTCAAATCTAAATTAAGTTGCCACAGTTTTCAGTTATACCTTAAGTTTAAGTAAATTTTTGTACATGGCCTCCATGAAAAGCATTTTTTTTTAAATTTTTTTATTCGCCTCTGGAATGTCCATGCTTCCCAAGAACATAAAAAACTAATGTATGATAATTTATGGTTTCAACCCTGTGAGAGATACCCTACTGTACTTCTAGACTCCTTACAGCTGTAATTATGCCTCTTCCCAGGTACCTTTGTAGTACAGCAAGTGTCCCAGGATTCACTCTGTGAATTCCATCCAACTCTGCAATGCTTCCTTCCAGGGTAGCCATTACCAGGGGTGAGTACCGCCAACTTGTGTCGCCATTGGCTAAAGTAATACGTTGTTGGAGCAAATCTCTTGCAGTCATGTCCTGGATCATTGGATGAAGGTAACTTAGTCCATCTTAACAATACTGGTTACATGCAGATGAGTTTAAATTAAAAAAAAAGCTTTAGAAATATATAATCTAACTCTTACTATGTTTTCAGAGATACATATGTAAGGTTGAATTGAGAAACAAAGCGAAAGGCTAAGCTAGGGACAAGCAACTTACAAAACATGAAATAGTGAATTTAACAAGTACATTTTCTGCTTGGAAATTGCACTAAAAATGAGTCCTTCAAATGTGTTAATCCCTAACTGAACTATGGAGTTATACAACACATTTACTTGGCATCACTTCTACCTGGTAAAGAACAACAGGTTCAATATTGTAGCCTAGAAACTTGGCAAACTGTTGGACAAGCACACTTTTCCCACAACCCTATAAAAGAAGTATCGCATAAAGATAATTACTTTCAACATGATGTAAGATAACAGATATTTCATATAACTGAACTTTTATATCAAAATACCGGTACCCCATAAGTGCATGTATATTATTTTATATTACATGTAGGCTTGCCCAGAAGTTGGGCTGTACAAGCTGAGCTTGTAATGAGAAATTAAAATGTCTGTGATGCTCAAAACCCACAAAGGACCTTGAGAAAGTCTTCAATTGTATCTATTCACAGTTCTTTTCAAAATGTTTCCAAAATTCTAATAAAGCATTGAAATCCCTTTTTCTTCCATATTGGCTTGTCCAGCTTTCTACTGATAATCATGCAATAACAACAAATTTAAAATGTTATCTGCTACAATGAAAGACCATGTATCTGTTTTCACCACCTTTTTGTATTTTATCTATGGAAAAGCCGACTACAGAATTGTTTGTTGAAGTTTGACATAGTAATAACAACAGTGAAGCATTGCAAATAGAAGTAAAAATGCTGACCTTTGGTCCAACAAGACAGAAATCATGAACTGCGTGAGACTCCAGCATGTCTGCTAATAACTTTGAATGCGATTCTGTCATGACAAACTGCCAAAAATACAAAGTACGTCATATAAGTCAAAGCATTAAGATATGTTAAAAAACAAAGAGAGTTCCAGAAGTTATACCTGTAATTCATCGGGTTTGTTCTTCTTTATGTGAGTTGTGTCATTGCCAGCATGAGTTTCAAACACCATGTTCCATTTTCCAGTCACAAGCTCAACAGATGCTTTGGACACAGAAGATTCAGTGCTAATTCTATTTATTCTACCGACTGATGTAGACAAGGATTTCTTGGTTTTTAAGTCATCAAGATTGAATGTCTGCACAGAAAAAAGTGTAAGAAAGTTAACGAAGTCAACAAATGAATTAAAAGAAAAACAGTCAACAAATGAGTGATATTTTTACATGTATTACACAAATGTGATCAACGTTAATGACATAATAAACCATAAACTTGGAAAACTTCCATCTTCCATAATGATGGCCAAGCTCTTCAGAGATCTGTGTGAGTGTGGGAGTGGGGGGAGAGGAGAAAGTGGAGCAAAGTAAGTTACATTGAGCATCGAAAAATAGGCATCTGTTTCCTTTGGGGGTGGGTTAAACAAACCAGCCAAAGAGAAATTGTTTGTTTACTGTGAAATATCAGGGAAGTTACATGAACTTAAATAAGGTTTACACTAAAAAAAAATAAAGGGACAAAACGTCACTAGTAAAAAAAACGTGAAGGGCTCTGTTAAAAGCTTCTTACAATTAATTTAACATAATGTTGCATGATGGTAAAATTTACCTTGAGTGCATCCTTGACAACCTTTTGTCCTTCATCACCAAGTATAAGATCATAAGGATAAAGTCTGTGAATGAGTTCTTCTAATGAGTGTTTTGGATTTATGTCCTAGAAAAGAAGAAGTCAGAACTAAAGCGTCAGCCCTAACCTTGAAAAATTTTAACCCTATGCTTGCTTAAAACAATTTGCAGTTTAATCACTTAAGTGTGATAACTCCAGTTTAGAAGTAAGCCTCAGCTGTGTGAGTATGCATAACCACCAAGTAATTCCTATTCACTGATTAGCTATATTGTGAAAAAAGTGTATTGGGACTGAGTGTAATAATAGGGGACTTCAGATTTGAGTACAAATATGAGATCGAGTACAAGAACGACTTTTCAATTCTAATTTGCAGGCTTCACATTATCACAACACAGACCCATCTCATCCCATGAGCTTCCCACTCTACCTAAACACCAGCATGTAGAGCAAGGACTCTAGAAATGTTACTGGTTTGATATTCAAAACTCGCACTTGTACTAAATCTCGTACTCGTAGTCCAATCTGAAGGTCCCTAATATTAGGGTTGTCACAACAAACAGCATACGGTCACACAAATGCTTGGAAAGAAGATATGCATATGCCAGGTCTTCAAATTCAAGCTGATGAGATGCCCAAAACGTAAACAGACTTAACTTACCATAATTCGTACAATATTTACAAGATGGTGAGTAGGAAAGTCTGGAAGTCCAACAGAAGCCAGCTCTGTTGATTGTAATGTGTGTGCAAATGAGGCCAGTTGTGATATCCTGGGAAAAAATCACGAAATACATGTACATAAAATAAAATTTATTATGAACTCTCAAAACTACTTTGTGTAAAAACAGTACATCCATTGCAAACTACTAACTAAACATGGTAGCCACCAAAACTTATCCTCATTTTATTTTGTGCTCCTCCTTCTGATAAGTATATTTCTAAAAATCTGATATTTTGGCCTATTCCCATCTAATTTGCAGGCTGTTACTACACAGGAAAAAAATTAATTTGATATTTCATTATAAATTTGGTACAAACCTTTCTTGGGGTAAATTAGGGCAGGCGGATTGAAGAATAGCAAGCTGATCCTGAATAAGAAGAAAAGATTTAACTTTGTCTCTTGTCCGATACATTATCCAATAGGTTGAAACAGCAGAAGTGATCTGCAATTTGCCATATACAGTGTAGGCCCTTTTGTTTCCTATAGTTTGTTACATCCATATATTAAAGAAAAAAGAGTCAACAAAATCATTAGCCAAACAAAGTGCAAGAGCCATTGCCATACAGGCACCTTTGGACTTGGGGGTATAAGTGTTTTGCTCAAAACATTTTAAACATTTTTTAATCTTGGTAGGCAGCAGAACCCTCCCCCTCCGCACTTTGTCTAGAGGACAACTGTGAGAGAATACAATACCACCCAGAGAGGATTCAGAATCGCAAATCCAAACTTTTTTTTATATCCACTTTAAACACAAACCTTGAATGGTAACAAATGAATGTCTCTTGCTTGGAATCTTGACCTCAGAGGAGGATCTAGAGGGTTTCCATGGTACCGAGGCACAGGCAACCCAAGTGCAATGACTCTAAAGTCTTCACTGACTCGCACAAGCTTCCATGCATCTAATTCTTGTTCAGAATGCTCCTAGAAAAGGAGTTGAGTTAACATGTGGCTAGAGAATGTCAGAATCCTGGCCATACAAATGTATGTGTATGTAGGTAAAGTCTGTATACCTCCCATCAGGCCGGAGCTTATCCTGGTTTCTGTAGGATGAAGTGACTAGGAGTATTTCTACTCCCCCCCCTGGATGGGATGTGAGTCCATTGCAGGGTTACCCTTAGCATTAAGTTTGCCATTACACATTAATGCACCTAGGTGGAAAGACGCACTGTCTTGCCCGAGAGCACAACACAATGCTCCGGCCAGGGCTCGAACCCGGACCGCTCAATACGGAAACAAGTGCATTAACAATGAGGCCATCGTGCCCCGCCCACCCCCATGTGTATGTGTTATGTAACCAGAACATTGTACTGTACAGTGATACATCTTTTTAGGTTAAATGACAGTATAATTATGATCAATCAAATTGAACATACTTTTAAAAGAGCATCATATCTCTCAGCAGCCATCAGAAATCGTCCATCTTCTAACTGCATCTCTCTGTGATTAAAAATTATAAAATAATTATTAACAATTATAAAAATTACAAATATAAAGATTTATCAAGAAATTGGAATTGGAGTTACTGTAAGCTACAGATTGCCCATTAGTGCTGGAAGCTAAATCTACAGTAATCGAAGTACTGGTTAATCGGAGTGCCAGAATTTTCCCCACTCTAATGGTGATGTTGGGGGAGACAAATAATGCCTAATGATTAACACAATGGACGAATTGCAGTCCAAGTTTAGACTATAAATTTACCAAAACTAAATTTTTATCATTGGCAAGACACTTTAATTTACTCTTACTCACAGCATGGGTGAGCTCCAGTTGATAAATTGAGAAATGTCTTGTTTAAAACAATACAGATCTGGCTGCAATCAATATCAACTGGTAATGGAAATTAACATTATTAATTAGAAAACAGCCCTAAGAGAAAATCCATGCGTTAATTGGTTATTAATCTTGTTTCTACAACTTGATAGAAACACAGAGCTAGCACGAGCTGTTGAGGTAATGATAGCGCGAGCAAAGAGGATCTATATTTTGATAACTCAAAAAAGTTGTGGAAACACTCGCCTGCGGCTCGTGTTCCCACAGTATTTCTCGTTCTCCCAAACTTTCACTCGTGTTTCTATTTAACAATTAGATTATGAGCTCGAGATTTCTATTGCGTGATAGTTGACGAGGGCGCAGCCCGAGTCAACTATCGCGCGATAGAAATCAAGAGTGAATAATCTAATTGTTTTAGTATAAATCTACTAGTCATTGATTCAAAACTTAATCTAAATCCTCTTCTCAACACTTCGAAAACGCCAAGAAACCACCGTCATTTTGTTAACAAGTGCACACTGTTACGCTACTCACTATCTATCACAGAATAGATAGTGAGTAGCGTAGCCAATCAGAGAATGGCCTTCGTGATAGAACGCTAGTAGATTTATACTAAAACTCAATAGAAACCAGTACATGTTTTCTATTTCTTAAATACAATATCCATAAAAGAATAAATTGAAGCTAATTTGTTTTTGCTTAAATATCAACAAACACAAAAAGATGTTGTCACCTATTTTCAAGGAGGTTGTTTAATACTGGTAGTACATTGCGTTCAGCTTTCTCGATTCCCTCAAGCATCAGGACTCGTCCCCTTGTTGCAGTACGAACAGCACACTGGTCGACATAATAGGCAGTCCCTGAGGAGATTTCTCTTCGCTGTTTTAGATCTGACTCAGTGGTATCACGTGACAATGCTATGTATTCAACTTCACGTTTGGTCAACTCCTATAATTAGAAATAAGTAATTTAATAACAAATTAAAATTATTTTTAACCCATGAATTGTCTATGCAAGCTACAGGTTGTAGTGGTGGATCAGATAATACAAATTAGCATAAGTCAAACCCCATCACAATTCTGCTGTTTTGTTAGCACATAAATTGCATGTATGTTGTTTGACATCTCTAGAACTATGTGTTACGTAACTGCGAGCGTGTAACTGTGAAACTTTGGGTTTGTTCTTAGAGCACTTTGATCAATATTACATGTATAATTATGGGTTATTGACTGAGTGTGGGGTCAAGATGGCTGGATATTGGCCAAGTTCTCTTTTTGTGTGTTTTTGGACAGAGATGGAGTTGAGGTCCATAAACTCGCACAAAAAGAACAAGGCCAATATCAAACCATCTTGACCGATCAAGCTTGGTCAATAAAGGATTTATTATATGGCTTTCGGGGAAATTTTTCTTGCAGGACACGGCAGGTAGTCCCGAGCAGGCAACTGAAGATAGTTTCATCTTGCCACTTGGGTAGCCAATCACAGTGCACGATTTGATTCATCTTGCTTGCTCACAGAGCCAGCCATATAATAATGTTTTTTTTTTTTTTTTTTTTTTTGATAAGCTGATGCAATTTTATTTACAGGGCTAACATTGGCACTACTTACAGCACTAATATAATACTTACATTAATTATACTTGTACTACTTATAATACATATGTTACAATACAAATGTTACACATTATCTCCATTACAGCTGGCTTATTTACAATATTTACAAACTGCATACATTACTAACAAACTCTTATAATCTTGGCATTAAGTTAACTTTGTGTACAAACCATATAATAATGTTATTTTTAGAAGTTTGCTTAAAATTCAGTTGTTTGTTTACCCAAATAATCAGCCAAAAATTTAGCCATATTTTTCATGTATACACACACACTGAAAATTAACTTTCCTTCGTGAAATGGAAAATGAGTTTTTTTTTAACTTTAAAAACCTGTTTTATAAAGTTTCAGCTATTCATTCCCAAAATGGAATATTGGAACTAAGAGTAAATTAAATTTTTATAAATCAATTTTACTAGTAGTAATGGAGCAATCATGGCACAGTATCTAGAATGTGTCAGATATTTCTTGACAAATAAAAGTACAGAGTTGGAAAACAAACCAGGTATTGCATAGCAAGCAGTCTCCTTAGTGGCCCAGGAGGTCCAATAAGAAAAACATCCTGACCCAGTTTATCCTGTTGATAAGCAGCAAGAAAACAAGATGGTTAATGCCAGGACAGCCCTGAAGTGGAAATATTCTGACTACATGTACTTATTTCCTGCACTTCTTCCAATCTATAAACTCACTGGAGGAGAGGAAAATGATATTTATCAGAGAGTAAAAAGTGTACAGAGTTCACTAGCACATGTAGATCGCCAGAAAGATGTAATAACAAAGGCAACTTGAGACTCTGGCACAAAGAGAGCCCTTACAATTGCACAACAAAATATAAGAGAGGGCACTTAATAACTCATATGATTAGATCATTGGAACCAAATTGTATAGTTTACACAACATCAAGTAAAGAGCTATATGCATCACATATAGCCAAGCATGGTTCTGACAATATTTCCCATTTTGACTTTCAGAGACAAGAAATAAGCTGTGCCAATCATGAGTTCAATGAAAAACCTTTTGCATGATCCATCGGAGATTCTTGAGCACTGATTGAGGAAGTTCTCCATTGACTGTATGAGAAATTATCAGAAACAAACACAAAAATATATTAAGTCACATAATATCATAAAAATATATCTTTCAATCTAAACCTTTAACTAACAGAGTGCAAGAGCCATAATGGGGAGTATTGGCCCAAGTTTGTGGTGGTACAGACCAAGCACAAAGAAGTCCTTACAAAAGTGGTTGAGGACCAATATTCCCCAGTATGGTTTGAGTTAATTATATGGCACAAAACAACAAAAAAGACACAACTTATGACCATTTCCCTGGAAACTGTGCGTACGGCAAAATCCAGGTCAAAAAAGAACCAATCAGAACATTTTGATTTACCTTAAGACTACCTTGCCATATAATAATAATGATAAGAAGTGATAAATTAAACATACACTGTTATCTTCATGGATGATTTTCCTTCAATTTGATAATTAAAATGCAAAACATTCAGAATAATTCTTACCTAATTCTGACTAGTAATAATATTACTAGTTTATTTGCTTATCTTAACTGCTTTACTCACCATACTTTACTGGAACTAACTCTGGAGAAGAGGGTGTCTTCAGTTTGATACTCACATCTCCAATACTAACAGCACCATCTGTTTTAAGACCCATTGGTAACATTACATTGCACAAATTTTTATAGACCAGACGTGTATTTAATATTATCTATAAGAGTCAAGCCTTCTAGCAGGTTGAACAATTTTTGGAAACCATAGGGCTCTTCCAATCTAATTCATAATTTTCCATTTTTCCATACAGAAACAAAAATATATCCTGCACATAATTTATCTTCAAACCACTGAATAAAGCGTATTTAAATATCACAATTTTTTTAGTTTCAGTCAATACACAACAAAACCCACCCCCGTCCCCTGGGGAGAGGGAGCGGAGGGGGGTACTCTCATATATACCTGTAAGCAATAATGTGGAGGTTTGTGCAGCTGGGTATGGTTTACAGGCTGTTTCATTGTGTGATAGGGTATAGAAATTAGAATAGCGTATAGTTTACCAGGAACGTGGCCACTGTATAAATAATTTAGTCAACAAAAGGGCTGTTTACCCGGTGGTGTGTCTATAAGGGTGCATTCCTTTGGTGTAATCCTGATCTGGATCAGTGATCCAAGATCACTTGAATCATGGTACATCAAAGAAGCCAATGAATCCGTGACAGAGTGGATTCATCGGCTCCATTGATGCGCCACGATCCATGTGATCTTGGATCACTGATCCGGATCTGAATCACACCAAAGCAACGCATCCCAATAGTTCAATCTATAGTCTAATTAGTTCTAATAAATATTCGTACCTGAGCATAGCTGTCTTAGAGGAACTCTGAACGAGTTAGCCAAGGCATTTAGGCGCTTTGAGGCTTTACCGTTCGACATCAACAAATATCTAAGCATCTGGAGGCAAAATATCTCTAAACTGCATGGATCTGATCACTAAGACATGCATTCAACTCACACATGCACACATGACGTAACACGTGTCCAGATAGCATCGGAAAGCCTTCAAGAGCTGCTAGATTAAGGAATTATGGAAAAACATCAAAAATTTATAATTTTAAGTAAAGATTTCACTGCATAAGCTGTCATGGTCTGTGATTTTAAGGTATCTATATTCGGACTCAGGACGATGTTCTGTCCGCCATATTGGATTCCCACGTATTCAACCTCGACCGGGAGTCTGGGGACTATAAGAAGTTTTCCACATTGTGGAGGGGGGAGGGGGATGATCGGTTTGGGTTGGGTAATATTTTCTGGAGCATGAAATTTTTTCTGAACTTTTGGTAGCCTGGCTCCCAGCTCTTGGAGGAGCACTGCAAATTCGGCTTGAAGCGCCGAGCTCCGCCAAGAGCCGGGAGCCTGTTCGCAGACCAACCTTTAGGTTGTGCATGAATATTTGGGTGGGCAAAAGCTTGTGCATGAGTGTTTTTTTATTTTTACATCAAAGACTTGTGTACTTGTAGAAAGCACTAATTCGATTTTTTTTTCACGGCTCCCTTTTTTTTCAGCAGTAGTTTTTTGTTTTGGTAATAAGCTGGCACAAAATCTGCCCCACATAGTATTTTTTCACTTCTTATGTTTCTGAAATTTGAGAACTCAGAACTGAAGGACAAACAATATAAAAAAGAAAACTTCAAACGTTACAAAAATAAAATCAAAATTCTCGCTAATCCTGGGTTAGCTCAATCGGACTTTCAACAACCAGGCACTGAAGACAGATTGTTCACATTTTTATGAGTTGCTTGTATTGTCTCCGGTCGTTTCGATACAAGTCGAAGTCGATTCGATAAACATGCATCGAATGTTGATTCGATACAAACTGTACAAACGATACAAAACCCATTTACCTAAAGTTGTTTCGATTCGCCAAAGAAATGTTGCACTTAAACTTAAGCCAGGGAAGTGTTTTCTTTATTTAATTATACGAAAAGAAAACTATAGCTAACTACGGGTGAAATGGACTGATTCAGTATGGTACCCAACGAGAAACTTCGATGAAATATCTGTTCGGGAGAGTCCACCCGTTCTAAGACTTTCGGATAATGCATTGACAAAGAGCTACTGATTTCTTAACTAAAACATCAGCTAAAAGTTTCGATACCAGGATAAATCCACGGGAAAATAGTCCCTTAGATTTTCGGAAGGGAGATTTTTGCAATTTTTGGCTCTTAATAAGGTCGCCTAGCATTTTCGGATAAGCAGTAGTTCGCGGAGAAGTTCTTCGAAGGTAACGTTCAGCTAGCAATTTCTGAAATGAAGATTTAATTTCCTAACATTTTCGGGCACTAAGAAATCCGAGGAGCCTAGAAATATCCCTCAAAGGATTTTTTACTTAATTTGCTCGTTGGGTGCCCCTGTATCGTGGGAACTGAAAGCACATGGCCAATATTTAAATTGGTGGTACTTGTTTAGGGGGGTACTTCCTATAACGGCCTATACGGGGGACTGGGAGGCTCCGCCCGAGTTAAAGGGGTATCTTTCTCAGGCTTCAGGTATTTATTGAAAGGTAGGGATTTCAGAAGTTGAGGTGATATTTCCCTGCTAGCAGAGGTCTCGCATGACGTGAACGTGAACGTCATGCGAGACCTCTGCTAGCAGGGAAAGGTGATATGAAAGAAAGGGTAGAGAAAACTAGCTGAAAACTGTCTTTCAGGTATAACGCAAACGGGAACTGAATAAATGATACTTGCTTTTTGGTTAAAATATCTTCTGGTAATGCTTGATGTTCTCCCGTAATATTGTTCATTATAAAATAATTGAGCCACTACGCCCGCTCTCATTGGTCGATTGGTGTGTTTAGATGAGAGTATGTAAACATGGTTGTGACGTTTTAGATTCGCGCGTATTTTTGAGAATTATTTTATAAAAGCAATAGAGCACTTTTTCTGTGTTTATATAGCCTCGTCTAAAAACGCGAAGAGGGTTGGGAAAATTGTCGAAAGTTGTGCATAAGTTTGCATAACTCTCTCGAATTCCTCCAAACCCCCCTCGTGTTTAGATGAGGCTATATAAACACGGAAAAAGTGCTATATTGCTTCATTCTAGTGGTTTAGAAAAGGGATGCTGTGTTCTTACATAGGTACGTGAAAGTGGTACCTTTTCTGTTCAAAATGGTATACAAAAGGGTAAGGCACGGTTGGACCTTGGGGCGGAACCTCCCCATAGAAAAGTTTTTAGAGTATTCCCCCCGGAACGCCGATAAGCGTCAGTCGAAATATTGCATGGATATTGGCGATGTAACGAAATCCTTGCATTTCAAGCTGTTTATCAACACCTTGAGTGAGATCTTCTCCAAAGTGAAACTCACATTCAATACTGAACGCTTAAACGAGCTACTAACTCACGGAAACCCATGATTTCCAGCTATTGGTTTTAGCCTACATTTAGAATCAAATACATTAAATTTGTAGGAAGGAATCACCTTTCAGGTTTTTATCTAAGAAAGAAAAAAAAAACACTTCAAAACAGCTCGGAAGGAAAGCTCAGACAAACGGAAAAAATCTGGAAAAAAATGTTTGCTGGAGCTTGAGGCGTGGCTAAATTAGTTATTTTATTTATTTTTCTGATTTCTGTCTTTGGTGTTCTTAGTGAGTTTTATAATTGTTTTAAGCTGCAATGATGGCCCAACTGGACTCGAACGAATTGTTTTTATAGATATTCATTCAATGAAGCCAATATTATAAAACGATGAAAAGCAATGTACGTAGGTACCAGTACGTGACTAGAAACTGTTGGCGGCGAGTTTCCGGTCGACCACTATCAGCAATAGGAGCTAATAGGCGGTTTCCTTTGCAGAGTAAATAAAGTTAAACTAACTTAAAAAAGGCGCCCTTGAACGTATTGTAGAGAAATGATGTTCACTCACTGGTAATGTTCATACTCTATATTTGGCCGTGATGCTTGGAACCGGAAGTTGACCTGCAAGTGTAGCAGTCCATGGAAACCGCGCCTTGGCGGAAAAACTCTTCAAGATGGCGTGAGGATGGCAGTTATTGCGGAAGAGCAATGGTAGCGTTTCAGTGACACCTAGGACCTTTCCATGAGGGTATTTCGCAAGATATACAATGCTAAGCATTTCCGTGCGGAAGCAGATCAAAGTCAACCCCAGTAGGGTTCACGGAATGCGCAAAATGTCCTCGCCATCATGCGTCCTTGTCGTCCTACTCATTTTGAGCTCCTTCGGAGCGAGCTGGGAAGAAAAACCTGGAAAGAAAGGAAGCTATAGCGTCCCTCTTTTGCGGACGAAGAGAGATTTACAAGATAGCCGTGGAAATCCAACCGAAAATCTCAAAGGCCGTCCTGGTCAAGGCTATTATATTGCGACAGATCTTGGAATCCCCGCTCAGAGAGTGAGTAGATACATTATCCTTCGATCGCCCACAAACATCCTCTCTCTTTTACACTCCACCTTTACCATTCTTCATTTCTTAAGCGCCTAGCTTTTCCCCCCTTTATTTAGACCCCTTGTTAAGATTGTTAAATATAAATTCTGGGTTTTTATACCGAACTAACTTCGAATCTCAAAGTCATCAACTTCACAAATGACATCGATAGCCTTTTCGAATACGACGATCCAAATTATGAGTCACAAAAAACTGAGCTTATAACTTATATTGAGAACAGTTTTTATTATTTCAAACTACAGTGTACAGTTTCTTTATATACCTCAGAGTTCGACACGTACGCAATAAGCTCAACTGTCGTTTTGCGCGCAAACAGCAATAATTTAAGCTTTTGTTTCTGAGCATGAATAAAATCAAGACAGAGACGACAAAAAATGGCCTTTTGTACTTTGTTCTCAAATGTCTCGTGTGAAAAGGAGAATTTCCGTTGCAACCAAGGGGGCTAGCGTTTTGGGTAAGCTGTACAATGTTCTTTATAAATGGAATCATGGTGAAATGATTTTCGAACGACTGTTGACATTTCACACAGCTTTTGTGTTTACTCAATTAAGCACTTCTTGAAGTCGCAGCTGTTTCGTATGTTCACTTTATGTAGCAGATCGATTTTTCGCTGAAAGCGACTCCGCGTTTTAGCTTGATTGAAAAGATAGGGAAAATAGTGAGATGTGTGTATCTGTGAGAGTTGTGGCTTGTTTGACCGCATAACCTTGTGCTTCCCGTACACACCTGTCTAGTATAGAATTGCGGTTTTAATTTTCGGTATAATTTATCATACTTATTTTGTTACAAACATTTGCCGATCGGCCTATTCGTGTATTCGAATGTAAACCATTAAAAAGCCAGGCTAAGAGACTACGGACAGAGTGAACATATTATATCCCATCAAAAATTGTTTCATTTTGACCTTAATCACACGAAGAAAGCGATTAGTCTTCGAGAAATAATACTTTTGATCATTTTCTTGCTGGGTTATTTTATTCTCTATTTAAAGCGATCATTATTTTTTTAGGTTACGATGAAGACAGAAATATTATTGGAAACATGTTACTGACAATAAATTTTTTCACCCCAGAGGCACCTTGAAATTAATTTCTACAATATTATTGTTATCCTTTTCATACAAGCCAAAACATTGCTGATGTTGTTCCCGCTTTCCAAAGTCTGTTCCAAACTAAGCTATCTATTGTATTCTGTTTCAATCACAAATGAGAGAAAAGAAAAAAACAACCAAAAATTCCTGTCTTATAATCCGGCATAGTGTTGCTCCAATAAAAGACGAGTACAATTTTTATTGAGTTATTTTCTTCTTTAGTCGGTGGGTCTGGGCTATGTTACGCACAAGTGGATGGATGAGTGAGTGGATGAGTGTGAGATGTATGTTCACACCAATCACATTGGGGCTACTATAAACAACCAATCAAATTGCTGCTTGTTAAGGTGAATAATTTCATCCTGGCCTAAGAACGGCCATCTTTGTTTTTCTTTAAACAGAAACAGTTACTCTTGTATAATTTTGGCCTTTTTATCACATTTCCAATGCTTTGTTTGCTATGGTTGAGCCCAGCACTTTGTGGATTGGTTTCAAAAGAGTTCAGAATTCGATCATCAGCCAAAGAATCGTAGCCTTTGGCAGGACATCTTTTTCCTCTTATTCTAACTTACATTTATGCAGTCTTTCTTCTCTGACGATAACTGTCTTTAATGTAAATAATTATCTAAATTATACTTAACATGCAGCCAATGCCAACTTATATCTACATGACAGTGACCAACTGGAAAGCTCATTGGCTACTTTGGTCACTGTACTCAACTAAATGATGTCTCCTCTTGCTAATTTTATATCTGTATTCTTTTTGTATCATTGTATACTGTCTTATGTTAAGTTTTCTGTAAACAGTGTGCAATAAACTTGAACTTGAACTTCACTAACATGTCTTTGGGGCTTTGCTTTCACATTCCCTGAAAATTTTGAATGGAATGAGTCTTAGCGGCTTGGTAACTTGGTACATTCTAGCACAGGAACGATTGTTTTTAGTGCAAAATGCACCATTGGGATGGTGAGGGGGCTTTTGTCTGTGATGGTATTCGTCAGGCTACCATCGATATCATTTGAATTACATTAAGTCCATGAAAAAAGAATTCAGTCCCAACCATTTATTAGTTTATGTTTAAGCAACATGTTTCAGTTTTTTAATGCAAGTTTCAATTAAGTAGCACTATTCAGCTGGCTATTCATGGAGTAATACTGTCTTCTCATTGAAACATTCCTTGGAATCAATACTGAGATACTCATTTGAAGTGGTTTTCTCTGTCAAAACCAAAAAAATTACAGACAGCTAGTTATGAATGAGAACACTGCTGAGTTTTGAAATTTGTTTTTGTTGCAGATAAATGTAACATGACATTTTTATTTGTTAGTTTCAAGTAGTAACTTGACACTTTCGTTTTTCACGCACGAGTAGTTGCACTTAAAACTGACGAATCAGTGACTCTTGTTCACATGGTCAGAATAATCCAACCACGTGTCTGGTTGTTTCAAGTCTCAAGTTAGGCAGCGCTGTTTGTCTTCCATACAGTTTTCTCGTTTAAATGGGTTCTGATCTTGTTATTAATTTGAAGTGGTTTTGTGGGATATCAAAACCGAAAAAAAAATCTGATTATTGCTGGCAACAGAATAAGACCATATGCCAATTGGGTCTTGTATAAAATGAGTTAAATTCAATATCTTGACTAGCAATAGTATCCCAAATTATCCTCACAGTTTTATTGGTTGATCTTACTCATGATCTATAGGAGGACAGACATATATATGATATCGTTAACAATATTTTTTGTTTCTTTATTATTAATATGAAACAAGTAGACTCTGTGTTGTCTTGATGCGTCAGTTCAATAATAGATCACAGTGGATGTCAAAATGTGGTAAGAACATCAGTGACACACTCTCCTAACAGGCTTGTGTACCTCTTGTTTGTTCTTACCACATTTTGACATCATCTGTGATCTATTACTGAACAGACATACGGCAACATGGAATCTAGTTGTTCAATACATAGTATGGTAGATAAAAGTTATCTAAACCAGTGACACTGTGTGCAGGCTTTTGATTTATGTGGGTAACATTATCCATCCTTTGAATAGCTGAAACACTTGTACTGTCTTAGATTCTCTATTGATAGTTATACAATTTTTCATGGCTTCTTATCTCTGCAGATAAATGTTCTAGTTGATACTGGAAGTAGTAATTTTGCAGTTGCAGCCTCGCCACATCCCTATCTTCCTTTCTACTATCACATTGACAAGTGAGTAGCAGTATATAAAACTAGAGGTGTAGAATAGGTAGGGCTGTGCTCTAGAGATGCCCAGATGCCTCAGGCGACTAACTTTTACCTTTGGGTGACTGAAAAAAAAACTTATTTTTTATCACATAAGCTTTGTGCTGGACACCCAGGATTCCGTGCTTAGGAGCCCTTGCCTCGTAATTAACAATTATTCCACAAGCGCGCGTTGGATATGAGATGGTAGATAGCCAACGAGGCGCATAGTGCCGAGTTGGCTATAATCATCTCATATCCAACAAGGGCGAGTGGAATAATTGTTTTATTAAAAACGCCCCCAAAAAAGAGCAAACTAAACTTTAAAAAAATAAAAAAAATCATGCGCATGCTTACCATGTCCGTAGAGCATGGTATAATGGCTCATAGCCCATGATGGCTAAGCCAATGAAAACTCTCGAATAGCATTATCCAATGATCCAGTTTTTAATAATGTTTCTTAGACCACAGCTTTGGTAGGAGGAAGAGACCATAATTATCAAAGCAGGAACTGTTTGTACAGTATTGTGACAATCAAAATGCCAAAATCATAATCACCCTTCAAAATTCACAAGAAAATTATGGACCCAACTGTCATGATGTTTCTGATAATGAGTTGAATATAATATTATGCCTGATAAAATTCATATTACTCCCAAAAGCGCATTAGGCAGTTTTGGGTGCTCTGCCTAATAAGGAAAAGTTGAACAATGACTGAAGATACAGGAGAGAGAATGTTTTTTTATATCCTAGTTTTACGGAATAAGAACTAAGTGAAAAGCAGTAGTTGAGTATTCACAGTGCTAATAACCGTACAAGGATACATGTAGTTGCAAAACCAGTTTGTATCTCATCTGATCAATCTAGTAAAAGATAGTACTTTGGATTCTTTTGAACCTCCAGCACAAAAATGGTTTTTAATACACTTGACAACTGATTAAATTTGTTTTCATTTATGTTTTCACAAGGTCGACTTCATATCAAGATCTGAACAGACCTGTGGCCGTGCCCTACACACAGGGGAACTGGGAGGGCAAGCTAGGATCTGATGTACTGCGTTTTGTCGAGGGGCCAAATTCTACTGTTCGTGTCAATGTAGCAGCTATTCTGTCTTCCGAGAATTTCTACATCAATGGATCAATGTGGGAGGGCATCCTTGGGCTTGGATATGCAAGATTATCCAAGGTAAGTTATCTGCATGTCTGCATACATTAATTTTGTATATCTTTCAAGGAGAGGGTGGGTGGAGTGAGAACTGTCACTGCAAGTGGTTTTTAGCTCGTTGATGGCACGCATGCCCAGTGAATGAGTTATTGTAATGGTGGAGATGTGGACAGAAGTTATGTATAGACGGAAGTTATGTGTGGACGGAAGTTGACTCTAACCGGAAGTTGAAGACCGTGAACAGAAGTTATCTTACATGCTACCCCTCCCCGCCTAGTAAATGCTAGAATTAATGCGATGAGGCTAACATGCACATAAAGAAAAGCAATGCCTGTGTCGTCCAAATAAAAAATGAAAAATAGTAACAGCGAATCAAACTCCTATAATTTGTAACGTTTATTAAAGTGCACCTAACCCCAAAATTTTTTTTCCGCCTAAAAAAATCGTCATGCTTTGGTGACTATTTCTTCGAAAAATTTTTTGGATTTGGTAAAATCCTTGAATTTTTATGCCCCGTTGAAGTACGGAAAATCGCACTAAAATCGCCGCCATTTTGGCTTGCGGCCGCGTTTCAAAGATCAAGGGTCTGGCAACCACTGTGACGTCACTTCGAGAACCCAACAATCTGTATTTCGCACTATTTCGCACCATTCACTTGCTACATTTGGAAGGTTAGATCGA
This sequence comes from Micromussa lordhowensis, assembly GCA_964020085.1. NCBI lineage: Eukaryota > Metazoa > Cnidaria > Anthozoa > Scleractinia > Lobophylliidae > Micromussa > Micromussa lordhowensis. The sequence goes on from OZ026596.1 coordinate 43,132,750, forward strand.
TTTTGGTCGCAAATATGCCGCACAGATGTGTTGTTGGTGGTTGCAGTAATGTCAGAAGCTTGGAGAATGGAATAGGGCTCCATACGATACCGTTTTACGGCGATGAGCGTCCAGAGGCAAAGAAACGAAGGAAGAGATAGATAGATTTTGTAAGACTGAAACGTGCTCAATGGGAGCCATCGAAAAATTCTGTGATATGCTCGAAGCATTTCAAGCCAAATGATTTTGTTCAGAACTACGCATTGAACCAAGAAGAACCAAGAATCTCCATCAATTCCGTATTTAGTGCGAGACAGCTTCGGAATTACCGCTTTCTCGACAGGGGCAAGATCTTGTAGGACAAGATCACTCTTAATCGATTCTTCGCAGCCTTTCAGTTCATAACAGCAATAACACTCACTGATGTTTTGTAACAGAGCGACGTTGCAATTTCCACACCGCATCTTAAGTTCAGCAAAGTTATGTTAGCAGAAAAGTAATCTAAAATACATAAGCAATAGCGCCAGAAGCAAGCGTGCCAACACATATAATGCATAAACTAAAGCTCACGCGGCAAAGTACATACATAAGGGAAAACCCGCGAATATCACCATTCCTTCAGTTCTACATTGCCCTGTAACCGGTCCTTAAGGCTTCGTTCGAGCTCTTCGTTAGCCTTCATTTCTTCTTGATATTTTTCTATCCATTCTGCATCAGCCAGTGGCTCGTCAGTGTAAGCAGCATCGTCATCGCTTGAGGTTTCTTGTGATCGTGGGGTGGAAACCGGTCGTTTCGCCTGCAAGTCGTTTCGCCTACACGCCGATTCGCCTACACTGAAGTCGATTCGCCTACACAAGTAAAGTCGATTCCCCTACACAAGTAAAGTCGATTCGCCTACACACTATCAAATAAATAAATAAATAGCTGATACGAGTGTTGCCTGATTGTTTGCCCGCGGAGCAAATCAACACTTAATGCAGGACTGATAAATGCCCTTCGTCTTCAAGTTCGTATCCAGCGATAAAATTGATTTCCGAGTCGTCTGAGTGGAAGCTCGTCTCCAAGTCCGATGATTCGGAGGACATAGTAATGTTTTCTTCAATTACAGAGGCTATCAAGACCAAATAGAAAGAATTTTCGTGCTAGAAACGCTTTCGCAGATCGACGACTGGCTAAGAATTGCTTGAGCGTCTTCTCGAAGTGACGTCACAACTCTACTCTGCCCAGATCCCCATTTACGCGGTCGTGGTCCATTCGGAACTCGACTTCAACGGAGCATAAAAATTCACGGATTTGACTGAATCCAAAAATTTTTTCGAAGAAGTAGTCACCAAAGCATGACGATTTTTTTAGGCGGAAAAAAAATTTAGGGGTTAGGTGCACTTTAAGGAACTGAAATGTTCACACCTGAAGCGTCGTTATTTTAAGACACTCTTATCATAAGTATCATAAGTTCATGCAGACTGTGGAGCCAGGCACATTACATTACACACATTCTTCATTTTTAAAGACTGAAATGGTGAAACACACACCCTTGGGGGACCCTAAGCCTGTTTTTTTTTTAAGACACTCTTCTGGTTCATGCTCCCATTTCATTAGCCCATGCAGACCGTAGAGACAGGCACTATGATGCACATTCTTCATGTTTAAATACAGAAAAAGTCCCTCTCTTCTGCTCATATGAAAATTACGCAAAACACCTACCAACTTCAGCGCCAGTAGCGGACAGCGGTACATTAGTTTTAGGTATGCGCGGCCCCGGGCCTCGTGTTGTTTTACGTGTGTCTTCATGCGACTCGTTCTGTATCCGCCTTACTTGTACAATTAAAGCGTTCGTTGTGTCAAAGATCGAGTCATCGACTTATCTGCTCCTCATTAACTGGCGCAGTGTACTTTTTATGTCTTTCTTTAAATCAAACAATGCAATTTTACCAAATGTGAGTTCAAGTAATCATAACAGATTCTATCTTCAGTTGAGAAAACTTATAAATACCGCCATGAAAACTCTTTTAGCTGTTTTCTTCAAATCTAGGACAGTCATTGCTCACCCTAATATTTACTATAGTCATATTCCTGTGTTCCCCTCCGCATAAACGAAACAGCTTCCCATTATTAGAAATATACTGTATTTAATAATGAATTAGAAGAATGACTTCCCATTAAGCCTTTTCTCCAGAACAAATCTTCTTCTTCATCTGTTATGGCCTCTTTCTCGTCCTTCTTTGTTGAAACAGTAAGGCCACATCGAGTTGCATCTTTCATCTCAGAGTCCCAAATTCGGCAGAATGTCCCAAATCTATAGGAAGGAACAGCGTGGTCGAGTTATAAAAACTTGAAATACAAAGAGCAAATACCTTTTATTGCTGACAGCCAATGGATTTATTACACCCTCACCATTTTTCTCTACCAAGAAATGTTTTAAGCCACAGACAATATTGTCAAGCATCTGAGAGGGATTTCTTCCACCCGACTTATTTGCAACCTCCTGCACAAACTTACATAACCAGTAGTTTAGATTTTTGGCATTCATAATTTCAATGCTTTCAGTCAACTCTTGCACATCCAAACCAATGTCTTCACCTTTGAACACTACCCCTGGCTCAAATTTGCAAATCTCGTTCGCTCTTCAATATACAATGCATACATCAATAATAGCGAGCTAAAATGTACTATCAGAAATTAACCCATGCTGTTTCTAACAGTCCTTTCTTTTCTCTTTGATTTAAATTACCAACATTCAACTGTATGATGCAAATGATCTATTACCGGTACATTAATTAGCTGGCTCTAAGAGCCCTATGATTTTGAGGGGGTTAACATGTTGAAGATATAAATTCAAATCTGTCAACTATCAACTATCAGTTAGTCCTTCACTCGCAATTCCCCATGCTCTTTTACTGTCCTTGCAAAAATTCCATGTGAGCGGAGATTAAAAATGACATTCCCTGTTTTTTTTCCTAGCCTGATTCAAGTGTCCTTCCAGTCTTTGATCAATTTGTCAATGATGGAGTTGTAAAGGATTCTTTTTCCATGCAATTGTGTGGTAGTAGTGAGATTGATTTTTCTTCTGAACCAACCGTAGCTGGAACTATGGTAAGTTTAATAAGTCAATAAAGTTAGTTTTAAAATAATAGCTATAAGACTTCATTTAACAATGACCATAATAAATGTTGGTACCCTGGCTAGCTATTTGAGAAAGTATTCATAGCTTGTTTGCGACTACAGCTGTACATGTCTAGTTTGTTCAATTTGTTTCTTTGCTCAATTTATGTTACCACAGACATATGTACTCTCTCTACTTGGTATCTTCCATAAGGGAACAACCGGGGATGTCTGCTTGAATTGGGAAGTTACTGAACGTTGTTGTAATTATAATATTAATGAGCTCTCTATTTATTGTTATTTGTTACTTACAGGTTTTTGGTGAAGTTGATAGTGACTTATATGAAGGTGATCTTCTATACACTCCAGTGGTAAAGAAGTGGTACTATGAAGTCGTCATAACTGATATCGCAGTTGGTGGAGAAAGTCTAGCTTTAGATTGTAAAAAGGTAAGTAATTTAAACAAACTTTTTTGTGACAAACGTTTTTGCGATATTTAAATCAAAGTGAACCGCAGCAAGATACATGTGGGTTCCACAGTTAGAATTTGTTTAGCAGACCTTTTAATTGTGTTGTCAAGGTTAAGCTCTTTCATGTACATTGTTCACAAAGGTTTTGACTAAACTCTTTTTCCCTCAGTACAATTACGACAAGACAATAGTGGACAGTGGTACAACAAACTTAAGAGTTTCAGAAGAAGTATTTGATGCCATTCTTGATAGACTCAAGAAATTTGACAAGGTGAGTTGATTTAGTCTCTCCTGGTGGGGAGTATGGCTAGATGACAAGGTTTCCTGACAGCATAACGATCAGTCTTTTAGGGTGGCCTTGGCAAATTGTAGGAACACCTTTTGGTTTGTGTTTTATCATGTTAAGCTACACTTGACAACTCTCTGTGTTGCACTTGTAAGTGGTGAGCAACATTTTTATCAGAGTAAATTATCATTGATAGGTAATCACAGTTCTGGCATTGGCATTGGCATATTAAACTGCTTCTAATTTTACGTGTACATTTGAACTCTTGTAGCTGGGTGTACCAGATGAGTTTTGGATTGGTCGACAGATGATGTGTTGGAACTATGACAAGACCCCATGGGAAGAATTCCCAGATATGTCCATTTCGCTTCTCTCCTCCATTAGCAATTCCAAGGAGTTCAGGCTTAAGATACCTCCACAGGTAGGTAGTTTGATTGAGTTTGAATTAGTAATTAATGGTGTTGGCCGTCACTCAAGCAGTTAACCATATTGATCAATTCTCTACAGTACATGCATTTCATTCCTATAGTGGCAGCCAAATTATTATTGATGAGAAGTGGTAGCCATTGGTAGATCCAGACCTCTTTATTGGCGGCCTTAAATGTTTTTGGGCCTTTTGGGCTAATAGTATTTCCACCAGTAAGGGAATGCTCACGCCCCCATGTCCCTCCCTAAGTTCTGCTACTTGATCTCTATTAAAATCAAGTGCAGTGTAAGCAATGTTTCCTAAAATTATAATTCTCATTACTGGTGCTCTTCATAGCTTTACTTGAGAGAAACAATTGAGCGAGGACCTCTTCCTGGACAACACTGTTACAAGTTTGCAATCACTAAAGCTGACAAAGGTACTACTGACATATAGATATACATGTATTAAAACAAGGTTTTAAAATAGTAGCTAGACATACATGTAGTGACACCTGATTTTTTTGATTGTTCACCTGTAACATGCTTTCACTCCACAAGAACCAGGCACGGGAGTAGCTAATAATAAAGGAACAAACAGTACTTGCAAACAGTAAGTTTAACTGCTGTATAATGATGGGTAAGATGTGTTGTTTGGCAGGGCGGATACCCTGATAGCAGAGTGGCTTTGATCTTTCCTAGATGAGTCGGGAAAGAGGAAGGCCTTACTCTTTCTCAAATTATCTGGGAAAGATAGAAACAACTCTACAAGCAGGGAAGAGGACAAGGAAAAGGAATCATAGAAGAAGCTGCAAAAGCAGTGACAATATCCTGTCCCTGAAAAAGATGATATAGACTGAATTGGCTACTAACCTTGTAAATTTGAATTCTCGGAACTGAAGTTATTTGCCGTGTTTATTTCAGGTACAGTTATAGGAGCAGTGATTATGGAAGGCTTTTATGTGGTTTTTGACAGAGAAAATGTGCAAGTAGGCTTTGCTGCAACAACTTGTGGGGGTAAGAATTTACCTGGCTAAACTTACTCTAATCATAATAATTTTAGCTCACATGCTTTTAATACTGGTCCAGATTCTGATAAAAAGTAATCTGTAATTTCTTTTCCTAACAGCTGAAGGTCGTCTTAACCCCAGTTCAGAAGTATCTGGACCATTCAGTAGAGGTACATTTAAGATTTAGTTATGAATTCTCTTTATTTTAGAAAGTTATCTAGTCAAACAATGAATTACCTGGTCATGTATATGTTTTAAAAAACCCTACGATTATTGTAATTCAGTTATAAATATTATATTTTAATTCAATTGTATCCTTGGTAATACTGTGTATGCATTATGGAAAAACTGAATAAAGTTCTTGCTATTGTATATCCCATACTTGTTCATTTGGAATCATTAGAATCACTGTGGTTAACAAGCATGGAATGTGTGCATTTCTGAGAGATGAGTTGGATGGGAGGATGGGAAGAGAAGATTCTCTCACTTTTGGGGCTCAACCAAAATCCTTGAAGTCTTTCGCTAATGAATGATTCCTGGTAACTGATTTCATACAGTGTACCAATTTGCCAACTTCAGAAATTACTATCTGAAGTTGCAATCAAACGTATTGTAATTTTAATTTCAAAATAATCAGTAATTATATCTTTTAGTGAGACTTTCACTTAGAAAGTTGGAGTAAAGACAATCAATCATAGAAATTGAAGACTAAGACTATGAATGAAAGATATCTGGATTTATTAAAAACTGGATCATTGGATAATGCAATTTGAGAGTTTTCATTGGCTTAGCCATCATGGGTTATGAGCCATTATACCATGCTCTACAAATATGGTAAGCGTATTCGAAAGTTTTCGGAGCATTTTTTATTTTTATTTTAGTTTAGTTTTCGATATTTTGGGGGCGTTTTTAATAAAACAATTATTCCACTCACGCTTGTTGGATATGAGATCCTTATAGCCAACTCATACCCAATGCGCGTTCATGAAATAATTGCTAAAAAGACAGAAATACTTCCTAATGTCAATTCATATTCTGTTATTATTATCATGACTAATGTTGTTGATCCCTTTGTTCTTCACTCAGATGCAGTTGACTGTGAATATATAGAAACAGAAAGCTCGGATACTGCCCTTCTCACAGTTGCATATGTCATGGCCGGTGTGTGCGGCCTTTGTCTGTTGCCAATTTTTGTTCTTTTGGGACAAGCAAGTTGTAAGAGGCGTAAGCAACAGCATCAACCACTTGCAAGATCCGAAGCAGAAGCTTCAACAGATAGCACAAGCCTTAGAAATGACTTTTAATACATGTAAATAAGCGTAAATAACAGTACTGCACAGTAGAATCTCATAAGCCTAGCCTTCAAGGCAGACCTTGGGGCCTAATGACTAACTTCACTGGACATACATGTAATCTGGACTGAGATGCTACTAAAGGCCTCATCAAGACACTACTCTCACAAGACCTCTCTTGTGAGAGTAATCACTTACTGAGATTGTTTAGGACATCGGACCAAAATGGTTGGTGTGACGTCTCATTGATTTGTTTCTTACCCAAGGAGAGAAAAATAAAAAATTGAATACTTTTCCTTGCAATGAGCTGCCATTCTTGAAACAAAACAATTATTAATCATTAATTAATTTGTTGAACAGCCAAGAAGAGGCTTAGAATAGTAATGTGTTGGCAATCTAAATTTAGTGAACATAAGGGTGTTTTTATAAATTACCATGTATATTAATCGGCTATAAATAAGTAGTAGATTAAAATAAAATGTAATTTTCTTTTACTTATATAAGGAAAAATCCACAAGAACCTAAACCAGTGTTAAAAAAAAATTATTTTACATTATTTACACTATTTTACAAATGTAGTTGGATAAAATATAAATGATAGAAAGAAAGTTAACGAAGTTAAACAGTTATTAGCCAGTTGTTAGTTTTTAGTACATCTGTCCTCCTTATAAACCGTTATATAAATTATACAACATAAAATTATTTAGAATACTTCTCTAATTACACAAAACAAAAGGATTTAGTGACAGAATCATTACAAAAGGCAGATCAGGTTTCTAAATAACAAACCTGGTGGTTGAACAATAATCAGTGGAAAGGACAAACTCTTATCCCACAAGCGCACTTCCTTTGAATTGTTTTCATGTTTAAAAGAGTTAGCTCTTCACTGATTCCATTCTAATGGTTCTATTTATTGGCTCTTTTACCAAAGCAACCAAAACTAGGCCATTGCATACTTTTTTGATTCAGTTGACTGAGGTTAAGCTTACACTAAGAGTTAACCCTTCAAATTAGCATGTCCAATTTGAAAATAATTTCTCAAACTCATTAATAATTCATCAAGTTTAAACAAAGGAGATCATGACCGTGATGTTGTTTGGATATGTGATCTTATAGATAATATATAGATCTTATAATATAGATAAAGTGTTGCTGTAGTGACACTCAAGGCAGTGTTTGACTGTAGTAACACAAACACCTTGAAGTTTGTCAAAAATACTTTGCTATGCGTCATTTTCAACTCTCTTCTCAGTGTTTGGAAATGTGGTCAAACACGGTCTTTCGTGTTTGATATGTTACATAAACATGAATCAGGAGGTGAAAGTCACATCATTGTACACATACAAACTGTTGTGGCTTCACCTATGAGCATGTTGCTGTGCTAAGACTCTTACTGTGAGGTTCCATTAGACCTAGTGAATAAGTATTTTTTGAAAAAGCACTGTTTTTGTACCTGCATTGTGTAGTTCCAGAAAATATCCATACCTACCTCATGAAAGGGATTTTTTCTAAGACCCCCACCCCTCTAGAAGTTCAAATTTAGCTTCATACATTTCTTAAGAAGTTTGATATTACAGAACCCCCCACCCCACAGGAAATTCCAATCCCTTCTGCAGGGGGAGGAGTATGGATATTTTCTGTAACTGCACATTTAGCATTTCTCAGTTTAAACACAATGTCAAACTTTAAATGACAGTACAAACATTGTGAGCTTTGTATAAATGTATTGATTTGTTAGGCAAAAATTAATGCTGTTCACCAGGCTTACTTTAGTTTACTAGGGGTATGAACCCAAAGGGAAAAGGCCCTAAAGACAAAAAAAAATGTTATTAGTTAGAAAAACACAGGGTTCAGGGATAATGCTTATGGATGAGATAGTGTATGACATTCTTTCAATCACTTTTGCTATTTAGTGGTCTCAACACTACTGTAAACCGGAGTGCAACCTTTTTTATTTCGATTGTCATTTTTGTAAAAAATTATACATTTTGTAATAAAAAATACACTTGACCTTGTTTTGGCATGGATGATGTTTGTAACAGCACATAGTAAGCTTCATCACAAGCCCTTCTTGTTTGTTTTTTTCTTTATTTTAAATAGATGACTTATATTCAGTACCTGCATGTCCTTGTATCATCATCCTCTTCTATCAAATAACCTTGACTTACATATTATGATTTACTGCACTGGATTCCAGATTGAGTTTACACCGAATAAATAGAATAAAAGAAACAAAAATTCTGATTGATTCCACTTAATTTCCCTGACAATGTGCATTGCACACACTTCATGACCCTGTGTCCCGTGCCTACTTATATATTGTACTTTTGTAGAATAGCTACAGTCAACTAGATGCATTACTAACAGATTTCAATGGTAATCTTAGATCCTCTATACCATGCATGTAAAAGTCTGGAATGGAATTTTTGTGATCAGGATTGCTTGAGGTCTTTGCGCTTTGAACGTCGGCAAGGGATGAGATTCCTGTCAGCACTAAGATGGTCTTCAACCCACAGTTGTTGCCAAACAAGATGTCAGTGCCCAATCTAAAAGGACAAACATAGTAAACAATGGTTCCTCTTCACTTACTCAATTCTTCCCTGCTTGAAAGACATGTAAGATTCAATGCTGAAAATTCTGTACTCATGACAAAGTTTTTCTGAGATCCTTTCACATAAAAATTCCAAACCAAGGAAAGGTTACCCTATACTGATCACAAATGAATCAGTATGGGCCCTTTCTAATTAAACTTGTGTGCATGAATATTGATGTGACTTACATGCAATAAACAATTTCATAAAAACTCAGCTTGGCTCTACATCGCGCAAATAATCAAACAAAATAAAGTTCCTGCAACAGATTAGCCGTAATCTTTCTCAACTAAGTGTGAATTATACTACAAGTTACAAAATATGTGGTGTCAATTTTTTCATGTCTCTGCACACATTGCAGACCTATATTTGACCACTTCATCCTTGTTCCCAGGTTTGTTCTTCTTTTTGCCAAGAAAGGCATTGGACCACCATGGAAACAAGGTTGCATTGACTTGACTAGATATTCCTTCTCTGCACAAATTGCAGACCTATGTTGCTAGATAACGAGCAATTTCCAACTGAGGTGTTTTTTGGCTTTGTTTAAAAACAAGTTGATCTTTGCTGTTCATTTCAGTGCAAATCATTTTCATCTGAATGGTTGTACATCAGGAACTTTGAGGCAAGAGACAAATAGGAAATGGGGTATATCCTGCCAGTATGTCTTACCTATCTCCTATCATACACGTCTTTTTTGGGTCAATAGCATGTCTAATGAAAGGAAAAAGAATATGCAACATATGTTATTTTCTTTTAAAATAACTGCTTGTAAGATAAAGGGGGCAAGTTTCATTCAGGGACTTTTATTCTGACTAGTATCATGTCATATGAAAAGAGAATGAATGCAGAAGGCTAAGTGTAACCCTTTGCACGCATTGCAGCCATACAACTGTGACCAGTTAAGTTGTTCTTGTCTACTACTTACCGTGAATTCATACATTCAAACATTACTCTCTCTGGCTTTCCTACAACTAGTGCTTTTCTCCTAGCTGCTGTTTCCACAGAAATCACAAAGCAACCTGTCCCTACAATATTTGACAGAATTAGACACTGATTCCAGAATGAATTGGTGAATCAATTTAAAAGAAATTGTTCTAAGATTAATTAAAGAATCACCTGGAACAACAACATCACCATTGCTAAATGGAAATCTGTCGTCACAATTTGTTGCAATAAAAAGACAGGACTCCTTAGCAAGGTAACTAGCTGCTCTGATAAGTTTATGGTAACTGAAGTGCTCGTCAAATCCACAAACTACAGCTCCAACCTTCAAGACAAAAACAGAGAGTGACACAGAAAGTAAACATGAGAACTTATTGCTGTTATTACTGGTAAATAAGGTTTCCTCATATTAACAAGACAATCAAACTTCACCTCAGGGTCCAGAGTAAATGATGCCCATTCCTGCATGTTGTAGCCACCGGATGAATGATCAGGCTGAAAATGAATTAGAATAATAATTATTATCAGTCAATAATATATTTATTTATTTATTATATAAAAACCAATGAAATACCAGGTGAACTTTCACACAAAAACATGATATCTTCACACATGAAAGTAACATGTCATCTTCACATGTCATGGCACCTTTTGCATAGAAAGTGAAATGGTTTGGGACTTCATTGGTGTTTATTGCGGGCGACCAGCGGAGCCCGCAATCCTAATCTCAACATTGGTTTCAAACGCATGCGCGGCAGTTATATAGCCTTGCAGTGACTCGAATTTAGCAAAAAAAGTCGTCCTTCCAAATATTTGTCCTTAGGGACACTAAGAACCAATGAAATGAAAGGAAGTAATTTTAGCACAGGCGCTTTGACCACGCGAGACAAACACGAAGCAGCAGTAATTTGAGCACAGGCCTTCTGACCGCTAGAAACCAACACCAAGCAGAAGACAATTCTGACCAAAGCATAGCTGTTTCACCTTCCATAGTCAATGATCTTTAATGTAGTTGAAGGGTCAAATAATATGTAAATTTCGCCTTCTTGAAGCTAAGAATGTCAAGAATCACGTGCAGTTCATGCAGAAGTGGCGGTCCATAAATTGGAATGCACACAACACAATTTTATCACGTGGACGACGTCTATTTCGTCGAAGAATCACGTGCAGCTCATGCATAGCTGGCGCGCCGTCCAATCAAAATCGAGCGTGTGAACTTGTGATCGGAACGTTTCCTGTCCGTGTCTGTTGTTGTCGGGTTACATCAAATGACCTTGACTAAATCAATATGTCCATTTTATAATCAACAGTGTTTTTATTTACAACGTGAAAAAATAACCATTTTGTCAAACCCAACACAAAATAGAACTAGTGTATAATCAAACTGGTGTTACTGTTTCACAAGGTCAGTAAAACCACTCTTAGGTCCCTTTGTCTCGTTTTAGGGAAAACAATCACCCACACTATGCAACCCTTTATTGCCCTGCAAATATAAATGCCCAAAATGGAAAAAGAACACAATGCCACTGTTTTACAATGAATTCGTTAACCTCCGTGAAACAAATCATGCATAGCCCTCGCCCGCACTTCCTAACCTGTGGTTATTACTAGTATAATAAATAAAAAATTACATGGTCAATGGAGATACAAAATTTCTGTGCTTGTGTTGAAAAACATTTCACCTGTTTGCTGTGCTCGCATCTCTGCAAGATCCTTTATTTATTAAGTATAACTATTCAGCGTCAAAATTATAATGTGCACATAAAAAAGGCCTGCATACACTCCACTTCCTCCCAGATGGGCTGTTCATCCATCACAGAATTACCCCCAGCATTAATTTTGCCGATACCCAATTTATACACCTGGGTGGAGAGAGGCACTGTAAAGAGTACACTGTCTTGCCCAAAAACACAACAAAATGTCTCCAGCTAGGATTTGAACCTAAACTGCTCAATCTAGAGGAGAGAACTAACCATGAGGCCACCACACCTCCCCTGACTTATTTTAAAATTTAATGGCAAATCTTAATCAAGGAATAACATCCACCCTACACCAGAACCAGTATGAGGAATATTCAAGGCATCCAGTTCTTCTACCATCCCTGTTGTACCGATCATAAAAACTTTCTTGTCAAACTTGATGATTTCTTTTAAGTAATATGCAACAGCATATGATGTACCATAGATTTCTTCCTGTGAAAGAAAGGAACAAAAGTGTAATAACATTAATGTAGAATAAAAACTGTGTTTCTTGATCTCAAATCTCCCCAGCACAATATTATTCTACTATTATGTGTTTTTTTAACAACATGAAAATTATCAAAGTTTCCATGCAGATAAAAGATAAAACCTAACTACACCTTGGAACAGAGGCTCGAACTGAAAACTGCCTACTATATTTAGTATTCTTCCCATAAGAACCTCACCAAAGCAATTATTATCATACCCTCCCTTGTCAACTAAACAAAAGTTGGCATCTGGCCTGTGACAATGACTCTTATTTAGTTATAAAGGCAAGCAATGCGTGCAGAGAGTTGTGCTGCTACAGTACTTTGTTCCCATTGCCTGCATATGCTACAAGGAAATAACTATTAGAGCACCTGCAGAATACCCTGCCACTGTTCTTGATTCTACTTGCGCACATATTTTTAAAGAACGAGAAATGCGCATGGATGAATTAACTCAAGTGACAGGGTATTCTGCAGTTAAGCAAAACACTATTCCTAGATAAAGAACACTGAACATAAGCCATACCTCACAAGCTTCAATTCCAAAGTTCTCAAATTTCCTAAGATATGCTGCCCTTGACTTGGAGCTGTTGTTCGTTACAAAGAAAATCCTTTTATTCTGAAGAGAAAAACTAAAACTTAGAACAGCAAACATAGCATTTCATTAATTGGTAAAGCAAGACGTAAACTTCTTACCAATTTTCGAAGTTCTTGCAAAACTTCCACCGCCCCTTCTAGAGACCCGGCTTCATTCCAAAGCACCCCTGTAATTTTGGAATATCCCACATTACTTCCTGAATTAAAATTGCACCAAAAACGACTTTTAAATACTTCCTTCGCCTACCATCGCAGTCAAAGATAAACGTATCCATGGAGGCTATGAAATCACTTGCTTCTTTGCCTGCAAGCAGTCTGCATGATCTGTCCGCCATTTTGTTTTTGACAAGAGTTACCGCTGTAATTGCAGACTCAATTCTTCGATGTTGTTGGCGATGTGTCAAACCCATGTTCCACTCGGTTGGAGTAGGACGTCCATCCCCAGTCATACAAGATGGCGCGAGGGGAAAGGCAAAGTTGGAGGAAAATAATTTCGAGGAAGCTAGAAGCAAGAGATCGTGTGGAATGGCACTGTTTCAGAGACATTATCAGGGAACGTAAGTGAAGAGTTTGGTTCTTTCTTATTACTTTGAAGCTTCGCAACATCTCACAGAATTGTCCTCAAAGTATTTTCTTTGCTAATACTATAAAAAACATGCAGATTTATCCGCGGTTTGGTCACACGGAACTTTGCATACGGAGGCTTGCAGCGATCTAAAGGGATCAAGCAGATTATTTCATCGAATGCGCCTTTAATAATTACTTGGAATGACAGAAAGAAGTGAAGTAGGACAGGACAGTTCAGATAAACGTAGATCGGACCTCGAATCACTTCATTGCGTATTTGTCACGAAATTAAGCTTATTATTCAATGACATTGTCAAATCAAATCTGTTCCGAATAAAATAATATTAACTCATGTATATATTTTTTCTGGTATATTTTACACTTGCTCTTGGAAATCATGTTGAAAATGAAATATTTGAAAATGGAAATTATGTGAAAAAAAATTCAGCAAACTATCAATCCTAAACTTAAGCTCAAATATGAAAAGGAAAATGTAAGAAATATTGAAACTTGAATTTGCATTCTGCCATAGTAACCAAAATAAATAATTTGCACACATTATAGCGAGGATATCAGTGACGTCACGAGCACTGTTACGCAATATTTATGGTTGGCAAAAAGTTATCAAAACAAAAGAAATGACTGAAAATTCATGTACTTCAAACGACTGTTGCTTCACATATATGCTAGATTTCATCCTGAAATCTGGAGGAAAGTTAGAATATCAGGATAATGCTTCACTGGTAAAGTTTAAAGGAAATCCGAGTATCGACACCTGTCGAAAATCGGGTCGGAAATTCGTCTGTGAGTAAAGGATTTGACCAGCTCGAAAGAGCTTCTGCCAACCACACGCACCAGTGATTTTGCGCGCGTGAGCGAAAATGACGTCAATGTTTGTAAACAGATATCTTCGCTATAATATGGACTTATTGACTGGATGGAAAGGCAAGAGAATATTTGGTTAAAGTGAATGTCTGGGCATTCTGATTAAAACCAAACTCTGGTCCAAGAACTTCAGCATGCAGTATGCCTTTCCATAGAAATGTTTGAGCAGGGCTATACAGTGATGTCAAATGTAAATGTTTCTCTTATACTCCATTTTTTTACTTAGGTTTGTTTTCTTTATTACTTGTTTATCTCATTAACCTTTTTAAAGATGATTTCCAGTTCGTACTGCGCAGTCTCAGCACCCTAATGTATAAACATTAACTCTGCGTACATACCATATCTTTGAGACCTTTCAACTTTCCGACAGCTTCATTGATTTTTACTGCTGCGAAGTTGTTTCATCAAGTGATATGAGAGAGAACGAAACATAAAGCTTTGCCTGCTTTGCATCCATAATGGCGGTTGTTTTGAAACTTTGAATTTACTTCATGTAAGTAATTGTGAAATGTTTATATTTTGTGATAGCTTGCATGAAACAAAACAAAAAATGCAAACAAGCTCTCAAGAGTGGGCAGTATGGACTGGAAATCATCTTTAAGGCATGATCTGCCTTGATCAACCTTTGGTACCTGTGGGCATATCAAATTGGTTTCTTTGTAACTCTTTTAACAACTATACAACTGTACATTGTAATATATGTGCGTATAATATAAACTTTTCATATTTTATTAAAAGCAACAGTTAAATAACACCAAACCAGTACATGGAGCAGTTGATAATGTTAAACAATAAACAGCTGCTACTATCCAGATATTCAGTTAAGTTACCTTCCTACCTATACACTGACAGATACAAATGACCAATGTATCATGGAAGAGAATAGTGACTTACTATAACAAAGATGAAGTTGTTCAAGACAAAAACAATAAAATCCTAAACCTTATCCTATACAAAGTCATATCAGTTTAAACTGGGGTGTTCTGTTTTCCCATCTCTGGGTCTACCCTAAGTAAACACCTATGAAACTGCAAAAGTTTAACTTCTAGTGCAACAATCTGGGCTCTTACTTGGTGTAGAAGACACAGCTGACATAAAACAACTATAGAGAACAAAAGGACAAAAGAATGAGGAAAACAATGAAACCAATAAGGTTTATGAGGCAGAGCTCTATTTTGACATGTCATGTTTCTTCTACACCAAGAAGGAGCCATAATCTGTTTTAAATTTTGCACCTTTTTTTTTCAACAGACAACAAGCTATTTGAAAATGCAGATACTGCAAAATCAAGAGTGGTTCAACTGGAAATACAAGTTGCTCATATTCAACAGGTGAGAGCACAGCTTCTTCTGAGTTTTCGGCAACCTGTCATGACTACAGATAGGCTGCCAGACTCACAGGTTGTCCTGATTTTGAAGTTCTATCAATGGCTATAAATGCACACCTACATACCACTGGTGGCAAATACACAGTGACACAGTTGAGAGGGAGGGGTGGGGCTTGGGCAATTGTATGGGTCATGAAATTTTTCTCACCTTTAGATTGCGCATAATTGTTTTAACTGTTGGTGTGGATTAGAGGAGTGTGAAGAACAAGTGGAAAAAAGGCAAGGGGTTTGTACTCAGATCCCCCTTATCTTCATGCTCTTCTTGTTACCTTCCTTCTTCTCTCCAAACGTGAGAGCCAGGCTGCTTCCCTTGTGGCTGGCACATCTGGATTTGTTTTCAATTTTACTGCCAATAAAATGTTCAATTCTGTAATATGTTGCATTCAATTAACCATTCAGTTTCTTTCCTTGTCTAGGAAAAACTTGAACTTCAAGGACGAGTTCAAGAATTGAGGTACTGAAATGTTTAATTTGTACTTATAAAATGAAGCTCCATCATATGATCTGTGGTACATAGGTCGGAACACATGTAAAAATACTACAGTACAGCCCAAAAATAATGCATGCGCAAGAAGTGGCGCAAGAAGTTCTTGCGCCGCAAGAACACGCAAGCGGCAAAAAGAAGTTAAATTGCGCTTTTTCCGCAAGAAGTTCCAAACGCAAGGAGTTCAAAATCCTATCCGCAAGAAGACGCAAGAAGTTGCGAGTCCTACCGCAAACCGCAAATAACCGCAAGAAGTTTACACTAGTAGAATACATGTAGATTTAGAACCATGTTTACGGCAAACGCGAACTGCAAAATGTAATTCTGATTTCGCTCCTTTTCTCTTAAGAGAAAGAAAAAAAAACATTTGACTTTACTTCGAAAATGGCTTAAAGGCAGAAGGCAAAACTTCGATTATTGCCGTTTGACGTTCGCGTAAACATGGGTCTAAATCTCTCTGTTTTGCCAGATTGTCTTCTGTGTGTGGGATAGGCGGACATGTATGTATAGAGTTGCATGAGCGTGTAGTTTACCAACTGCGTAGGAGACACTTGTTAATAAGTTTATATTCAAGAAACTTCGATAAACAATTCTATCTGCAGAGAAAGAGTATTTTACCATTTGAATGAACGAGTTGTGTCAAGTAGAACCGGTGATATAATTTTTTTCGACAAGCTCCTCAGAACAAACACGTATTAATAAGTTTATATTCAAGAAACTTCGATAAACAATTCTATCGGCAGAGAAAGAGTATTTTACCATTTCAATGAACGAGTTGTGTCAAGTAGAACCGGTGATATAATTTTTTTCGACAAGCTCTTCAGAACAAACGTCTCGCCGACACGTGCCGAAACACAGAACTTTTCCTTGAAGTAAAAAAAATAACTAAATGGAGCAGTGCGCCATAGAAACTTTGATAAAGAATTATTTGGTTTAAGAAAGAGCATTTTATCGTTTGAATGAACGATTATGACTCCGACTACAACTCCGACTCCGACTCCATCGCTAGTGAAAACCAGCCTTTAGAAATAAACATCTTGCAAGCGACTTGCCGACGCGTGCAAAACACAGAACTTTTCCCTCAAGTAAAAAGTAACCAAACGCGAGCAGCGCACCATAGAAACTTTGATAAACAATGAGTTGGTTAAAGAAAAAGCGTTTTACTGTTTGAATGAACGATTTGTGTCAAATTTAACTGGAGATATAATTTTTTCGACAAGTCTTTGGAATGCTTTAGAAATAAACATCTCGCAAGCGACTTGCCGACGCGTGCAAAACACAGAACTTTTCCTTTAAGTAAAAAATAACTAAACGTGAGTGGCGCACCATAAAAACTTCGATAAACATTTTTCGTCAAGCAAAGAGCAATTTACCGTTTGAATGAATGTTCTGGGTGAAATATAACCGGAGATATGTTAAAACCCGTCAAAACGTCATGCCGATCAATGAAAGCTATCATATTTCGAGTTTTTGATCACTTCGCAAATTCAATGACAAACTACTGTGTCTTTGACACTTGCTTGGTCTTAAGCTACCCAAAATGGAAAGAAAATTGAAACAGTTGCTTGAAGTCCCTATTTTAGTCCCTATTTTATTTTTAGTGTTTTTACAAGGAAAAGATCTGTGTTATCAATTTAAACAGAGTTCATCGTCAACTTGTTTGAAGACCGTTGGCATCACAAGGACACAAACGATTTCGATATTTTCACGAACGTGGTTCTGCAAGTTATAAAATGCCCGCAGGTGAAATTGAAACCGGTTTTGAACGTTCAAGACATAAGTCTTACATGTAACACAAGATAAGCATATCAGCATATATTTTTAGCCGATACTCACCTTGTCTTTCGCTTCACTTTGCGTTTTACTTACGCGTACCCTATCTTGTTCCTTTCAAATTATAACCGCAAAGAACCGCAAAGAAGTTCTTGTGGTTCAAACATCCTACCGCAAAGAAGTTCTTGCGCCTTTATCATGCAGCCGCAAAGAAGTTCTTGCAGTTTCCAGGAATCAAGCTCAAGTGACCCGCAATCAGCCGCAAGAAGAACTTCTTCTTGTGGACGCAAAAAGAAGTTCTTGCGCGTGCATTATTTTTGG
>OZ026596.1:43156067-43171067 GCA_964020085.1 Micromussa lordhowensis
CGCTTTCGTAAACCTTCATACATCTTCGTGCACCTTCATAACCCTTCATACAACTTCAAAGACCTTCATATAACTTCATATACCTTCATGCACTTTCATACAATTTCATACGCTTTTGTAAACATTCATGATCATAAATAACAAAGGCGTATGAAGGTGTATGAAGGTGCATGAAGGTGTATGAAGGAGTATGACGGTGTATGAAGGAGTATGAAGGTGTATGAAGGGGTATGAAGGAGTATGACGGTGTATGAAGGAGTATGAAGGTGTATAAAGGTGTATGAAGGTGCATGAAGGTGTATGAAGGAGTATGACGGTGTATGAAGGAGTATGAAGGTGTATGAAGGTCCATGAAGGAGTATGATGGTGCATGAAGATGTATGAAGGAGTATGACGGTGTATGAAGGAGTATGATGGTGTATGAAGGTGTATGAAGGAGTATGAAGGAGTATGAAGGAGTATGAAGGTGTATGAAGGAGTATGAAGGAGTATGAAGGTGTATAAAGGTGTATGAAGGTGTATGAAGGTGCATGAAGGTGTATGAAGGAGTATGACGGTGTATGAAGGAGTATGATGGTGTATGAAGGTGTATGAAGGAGTATGAAGGTGTATGAAGGTGTATGAAGGTGTATGAAGGAGTATGAAGGGGTATGAAGGAGTATGAAGGTGTATGAAGGTGCATGAAGGTGTATGAAGGAGTATGAAGGAGTATGAAGGGGTATGAAGGGGTATGAAGGTGTATGAAGGTGTATGAAGGAGTATGAAGGTGTATGAAGGAGTATGAAGGTGTATGAAGGAGTATGAAGGGGTATGAAGGTGTATGAAGGAGTATGAAGGTGTATGAAGGAGTGTGAAGGTGTATGAAGGGGTATGAAGGGGTATGAAGGTGTATGAAGGTGTATGAAGGACTATGAAGGTGTATAAAGGTGTATGAAGGTGCATGAAGGTGTATGAAGAAGTATGAAGGCGTATGAAGGTGTATTAATGGATATGAAGGTGTATGAAGGAGTATGAAGGTGTATGGAGGTGTATGAAGGAGTATAAAGATGTATGAAGGTGTATGAAGGTGTATGAAGGAGTATGAAGGTGTATGAATGTGCGTGAAGGTGTATGAAGGTGTATGAAAGAGAATGAAGGTGTATGAATGTGCGTGAAGGTGTATGAAGGTGTATGAATGTGCGTGAAGTTGTATGAAGGTGTATGAAGGTGTATGAAAGAGAATGAAGGTGTATGAATGTGCGTGAAGGTGTATGAAGGTGTATGAAAGAGAATGAAGGTGTATGAATGTGCGTGAAGGTGTATGAAGGTGTATGAAGGTGCATGAAGGTGTATGAAGGTGTATGAAGGTGCATGAAGGTGTAGGAAGGCGTATGAAGGTGTATGGAGGTGTATGAAGGCGTATGAAGGTGCATGAAGGTGTATGAAGAGGAATGAAGGCGTATGAAAAAGTATGAAGGTGTATGAAGGGTTATGAAGGTGCATGAAGGTGTATGAAGGCGTATGAAGGCGTATGAAGGAGTATGAAGGCGTATGAAGGAGTATGAAGGTGTATCAAGGAGTATGAAGGTGTATGAAGGAGTATGAAAGTGCATGAAGTTGTATGAAGGAATATGAAGGGGTATGAAGGTGTATGAAGGTGTCTGAAAAAGTATGAAGGCGTATGAAGGTGCATGAAGGAGCGTGAAGGTGCATGAAGGGGTGTGAAGGGGTATGAAGGAGTATGAAGATGCATGAAGGTGTATGAGGGTACATGAAGGTGTATGAAGGTGCATGAAGGTGTATGAAGGAGTATGAAGGTGCATGAAGGTGTATGAACGAGTATGAAGGCGTATGAAGTTGTATGAAGGAGTATGAAGGCGTATGAAGGTGTATGAAGGAGTATGAAGGTGTATGAAGGTGTATGAAGGAGTATGAAGGGGTATGAAGGTGTATGGAGGAGTATGGAGGAGTATGAAGGAGTATGAAGGAGTATGAAGGAGTATGAAGGAGTATGAAGGTGTATGAAGGTGTATGAAGAAGTATGAAGGAGTATGAAGGGGTATGAAGGTGTATGGAGGAATATGAAGGTGTTTGGAGGAGTATGAAGGTGTATGGAGGAGTATGAAGGAGTACGAATGGGTATGAAGGTGTATGGAGGTGTACGAAGGTGTATGAAGGGGTATGTAGGAGAGTTACCCATATATGGTTGTGGTGTATCATTTTACCCATAAATGGAAAGTGCTCTATATGTAGGCTAGCATGAAGTTCTGACCTCATGTCAAGTTCACAAGCTATTGTGAATTGATTGAATGCTCTCGACCAATCAGATTTTTCATAGTGAGTCTGATGTATATGTATATATGTATCTTAAAATGTGTTAAAGGAAGGCTCATGAGATATTTTGGACCTTGAGAGAGAGAAAAAACATTCCAAATTAAAACTGAGAGGCAACAGCTGATGGATGTTTACTGTACATTTCTCTGACGTACAGTGGAAGCTCTCGTAACAGACACTTTCGTAAGCAAACAGCTTTACTAATGACGGCCTTCACAAGGCCCCATTTGAACTCCCATACAAAGTCTGTATTTACTCATTCCCATAAGCCAACATTCTCGTAAGCAGCCGCAGACACTCGGAGGGCTTACAATTAATACTTTTCCTTTGTTTTTAAGCTCCCATAAGAGACACATAAGAAATTGGGCTTGTCGTTGAAAGATACTTATAAACATTAATTTTGTAAACTGTATCACTGCGCTTTGTTGTGGTGAGACTATTAACACTAATGTTACTGCTGGCTTTAATTATGATTTGTTGTTTAACCACTAAGGCCCATCATAGTATTGCGGTGTACAATACTGTGTATAAAGGGGGTACAAAGGGGGTAAGTTTCTAAAGAAACTGTGGTGCTGTGTACATGCAATTATTGCAGCATTGCACGAGGCAACAAAAAAAAGTTTATTTATGCTGGGCAAGCTCCTGTAGGTGGCCATTATTCTAGTGGCCACTTACAAGAACTACATGTATTCTCATAAGCGGCCACAACAAGAAAAAGCTGTCTGTAACTGGAGCTGAGGGTGTCCACTTACAAGGGTTTCCACTGTTCTTGCCACCAGGAAAATTTTGCATTTGTTTCTTCTTGGACATCCAACTGAAGGATGCAATTTTCTTCCTTGATTTAGCTTAGTTTGTGACAGCATACCTAAGAATGAATGATTTATTTGTAACGTAATATATTTTTTGTACTACCGGTAAGTAAAATTTGAAGTGGCATGTTTTGTACACTGTTCGTATTTTTAGGTTGCAAGATTTAACCATCAATAAAGAATCAGTTGACATGGAGTGTCAGAGCCTCCAGCAGACGATAATAGAATTAGATGCAACTTCTCAGGTGAAAGTCAATTTGTCATTCATGTAAAAATGTTTACTAAATATTTTTGTATTAAATGCATGTCATGAGCAATGCACTGTTATGAGACCGGAGTGACACCACACCTGAATTGTGTATGGAAATCCCTGCAGTTTTAAACCCTGCTTTGGTTAGAGACAAAGAAATTCAAAGTCTGTTCAAGACTTGAGTGTCCTTCATGTATCTTGCAAGAACTTATCCCAGTTTCTATGGCAGTAAGCTTCCAGGAGAATTTGTACCTCCCCCCCCCCTCCCCTAAATGGAGCACTTGCCAGTCCATCAGAGGGTTACCCCAGCCTTAAATTCCTCAGTGCAAGATATTAATGTGGTAATAATTATAATTACCATGCTCAGCAAAATATGAGCCTGGCCATGTCTTCAACCTGGACTGCTTAATCCAGAGTTCAGTGTGCTAATATTATGCTATGGCAACTCTCACACTCCAGTTCTAAGTGACTTCTATATCAATCTGCCAACAATTAAAAGTATTTCAAGTTTCACCCTTAAAACAAAAGCTTAAAAAAAACAATAATCTCTTCTTGATCTTGCAACTGAAAGTTTTTATTTTGTTACTCTGCAGATGGTAAAAGATGAACTTCAAGCACTACAACTTGCTTACTCATCCTTAGACGATAAATACAGAAAACTACAAGAAGATAATCAAGATCTTGTAAGTTTGTGACAACTGATAAATAAAGTGTTATATAAAAAATTTGTAGATTGTAAATGCAAAGTGGTGAAAAGTCCCAGAGTGTATCCAATTTTATGTTTATTATTGGGTTGCCTTATCATTTTGCAGGAAGTCATTTAATATTCCTGCATGGAGAGAGAAATGATGAGAGTGACATCTTGGTCAGTTCTCCAACTTTGGCAAAAGTCTGGTCCTAAGTTTAGCACCATAAATTGCCATAATTGGCATTATTTAATCATCTCTAATTTAAATCCTTTTTCATTGCCATAATGTTACAAACTGGATTTGAATTTCTGCAGGTAGCAAGATGGATGGCACAAAAAGCAAAAGATGCTGATAAAGTAAATGCTGAAAATGAAACTCAGTCAAGGTGATTCAAAATTGATTTAATTTAGTTGTAATATCTTTTTAGTTTTCAGTTTATTATTATTTTGTCACACAATAAATATATTTATAAATACATGTATCAAATCTAAAAGTCAGGGAAGCTCAGGAGAGCAAATAAAGCTTTATGTTTGAAGGGACTAGAAACACTCTTTTCTTGGCCAAGACTGATCGTCTAGCTGTTTTTTTTTTTTCCATTTCACATGTATATCACAACTCAAAGTTATGGATCAGATGATGCATTGACTAGAGGATAAACAATAGCCTCGATCTTCACACCCATAATGAAATTTTTACTTTATGGGTGAATTGTAGATCGACTTCAGCCAAATTCACTTTAACATCAAGGGGTCATCAAGCATGCTCAGCCGTAACAGGTGTTATGGGTTATGGCCCTTGTTGACAGCCCTGTTAAAAATATGTATTTGTACAATAGAGAACGTTTTTAATTAACTCTGTCAAAATAGATGCCATTATAAGCTCAGGACTCTCTAAGGCAGACTGAAGTGACTGTCTCACTGGTTCTGGTTGAATTCCACTTGTTTCTGTGTAAGACCACTCTCAAGATGGACTCCTCTCTGAAGCAGATAGCTAGAGCTGCTCCCAAATGTATCCATCTCGGAGAGATTCATTGTCATTACAGTTCAACTGCGATGGACATTCTGTTTACTTTTCACATTGTAGGTGTAGAACTTGATAATTTGAAACAATCACTAAATTGGTCAATTGTTGTTTTGCTAGAATACGTCAGGAAAAGCTCCAGAAAGCTCTCATAGATGCAGCAAAAGAACAAGTTCAAGTAAATATTCCAAAGTAGGTCCAACTACAGCTAATTTATACTGGATTTATAACATTGCTACCATGGGTAAATAAATCTTGTTAGTTAAAAGTAGGTTTTCTTAAGTAGATTTTTTGATGTTTTTTAGATGCACACAACTGTACATGTCGGTAACATTGCACTTTAATTTGTAAATTTACAATTTGTAATTAAATATCAAAGAGACTTTTGCTTGAAAAATATGAAACTGCTACATGCTTATCATGCTTTTGTCCAGCAGAATTATTTTCAACACCAATGTTATTGAAGTATGTTTATTAATCTTTTCCAACTTCTTCTCTTGCAATGGATGATAGGAGCATTTATCTAATATTATCCCTGGAGGGCCAGGTTTCTGTGTACTTAAGTTAGTAATACACTGCTGCTACATAGCCCAACGTGGGGCGAGGGAGAACTCCTATATGAAAAGATCAAAGATGGTCATCAGAAAATTACATGTATAATTAAACCCCTAATGGAGATCAACCTGGGTTTGTCTCTAGCTTTAGCTACCAAAACAGAAAAGGCTCAATTACAGGTTGCTGTTCAGGAAAGGAGCCCACGCTAGTAGACTGGACTTGAGAAACCGTTTTTTATCATTTTTTTCCTTTGAATACCCCCGAAAAGATACTTTGACAACTAAAAAATAGTGGTGTTTCATCATGAACACCTTAAGTGAGAGCAGAATCCTTGATTTATACCTGAGACGCGAGACGACGAGCACCCCCAATCACTTTATACTGGAGTCCCCCAACTCCCGGGGTACAATTAGTCCCTTGATCATTGACAAACTTAGAATGTATGTTGCAGGTCGAAAATTAATGAAATTCAGGTTAAAATGATTTTAACCTAGTTTGATTCTCAATTTCCTTTGTCTTCGAACCCTAATTATTCAAGTTCCATGAATAATTAGGGTAAAGAACAAAGGAATTTCATTTTAACCTGAATTTCATTTTGACCTGCAACATGTACACTGATCTCTTTGTACTTTGTAATTTGACTTTCAGTTCTGATCAGCCAGCCATACCATTCTGTGCTATCATATCTGTCCCGTCATACCCTGACAAAAAGTTTGTAAGTACAGAAATTAATAACTCTGTTACTTTACTCAGCAGCATGTCGAAAATGTTAGTCTGTACAAAACATGCTAGCCATCAGGATGGTAGTCTATTGAAATCTGGACCTGAAGGTCTGGTTATTAAAGCACCAACGATTGATTGTCAGTGGTGTTTTGATTTTTTGCGTTCAATCAATCTTGCAACTCAGGCATGTAAACAGATACATGGGGAGCAGGGATGGCGCAGTGGTGAGAGCGCTCGCCTTCCACCAATGTGTCCCGGGTTCGATTCCTGGACCCGGCGTCATATGTGGGTTGAGTTTGTTGTTGGTTCTCTTCCCTGCTCCGAGGGTTTTTCTCCGGGTTCTCCGGTTTTCCTCCCTCCTCAAAAATCAACATTTCTAAATTCCAATTCGATCTGGAATTCGAGGGCCACGGGTTTGTCAGTCTCAGACTGTTATGTGTTACCCTCGTTAAACAAAGTCGATTATTATTATACATGACATGGCCAAAGTGTTCTGTAGTAATCAAGGTCCAACACTAGTAAATAGTTCTCACTTGCTCAGAGCAACTGCTGTGAGCCAAACTGTTGCCCAGCTCTATGTTATAGCCACTGTCAGTAATGCTGTAATCAGGGTGCTACTCTAGTATTGAATTATATCCACACAGCAATCAAATAATATAGAAAGCTATAATAGGTAGGTATTGGTGGGGATGGGAGAGAGGGTAACCATTGTGTTGTACATTGATGTCAGCAGTCTGCTGATGGTCAGCTGTCAATTAACTAGTCTATGTTATTTCTTGGCAGGATGTCCATGATGGGGAAGTAAATGCAGCAAGATTCAGCATTTCAGGAAGATTATTCGTAACAGGAGGAGCAGACAGAAAAGTAAAAGTCTGGGAAAAAGTTAATGGTATGAGTTTACTTTCATTTGCTTTTGCCTTTATTTGGGATCAGGGCCGGGTTGTACAAAGCGAGATTAAGCTAACCCAGGATCAGCGAGAATTTTCATTTCAGTTTTCAAGCTTTTGGGTGAGATTTTCTCTCTATACTTTTTGTCCGTCAGTTTCGAGCTTGAATAATCACAAACTACACAAAACACCAAGCAGTGAAAACCATTTTTGTACAAGAGAAATTGGTACTTTGGTTAACTTTTAATCCTTGGTTACTGTTATCCAGCTTTTGAACAATCAAACCCAGAAGTATAATGATCTTGGTTTGCATTGATCCTAATGCATTTAACTTGCATTTCACCTGAGGGAGACACAGTGGCTTGATGGTGTGTTAGATTAATCTGAGTTGTCTTTTCTGTGTATTTGCATTATGTACCTTGTATTGGTTAGTACATGTATAATAAGTACTTCACGCTACTGGGAACAAAAGTTTAACCCTGGCAATGTGTGCCACTTGTCTGACAATTTTTTTTCTTAATCAGATAATCTTAGCAACTCCAGACCAATGTCTGTTTAGAACCTAAATGGTTCATAAATTTAATGTTTTTTTAATACATTTTTTTTTTCAATTGAAGGCAACTATACGTTAAAAGGCACCATGCATGGGAGTAATGCAGGCATCATGTCCGTTCAAATTGATCCTCAGGTAAAGATCCTTCTGCTATTTTGGTTCAGTAACTGGGGACCATATAACTCTCAAGGATATGTCATTAGGTGTATTCCTTCTGAATGATCCAGCTCAGGATCAACGCAATAGTCATGTATCAAAGGGACCAATGAATCCCCTCTGCGTAAGGCTAAGGATTTGTCAGTTCCTTTGACGAACCATGATCAAAATAATCTTGTAAGTAATCTCATTGTTCCTGATCTGAGCATGCTCAGTGTCAGCATTTAATGGTGATCAATTCACAATGGCCTGTTCCAATCAAGTCTGCTAAAATTCTCTGCAGCAAAAATTGTTCCCTTGAAAGTGTTGATAGGAGATTATTTTTCTGTTCTGGTGGACAAAATTAATCTGCTGCTCTTAGTCTCTTCTCGTGGGCCACTCATAGACATTAATACCAATTGCAACATTTCCAGGAAAAACTTGTTTTGGCGGGATCACACGAAGGTGCATGCAGAGTATGGACACTTGGAGATCAGAGGCTTCGGGTGAGTAGCTTTTGTTGTAAATAATCAAATTCAATTAATTATAATCTAATGTACAAGTCTGCATTTGAGGCTAGTTGCATACCAGGCCCTACCTTTTCTTCAGTTTCATTCACATGAAGTGGATGATTTGCGCCCCCTGATTGGGACGTTAATACGTCTCGGGGTTACCCCCAACATTTAGTTAGCCAGTATCCCATTTTTTTTATTTACACTGTACTTGAGTGGAGAGAGACAATGTGAGAGTTAAGTGGCTTGTGCAAGAAAAAGAATAAAACGCATTGACAATGCAAGGACTCAAACCTGGATTACTGTTGATCTGAAGTCTACTGAATTTACTATTAATACTACAGCGTGTAAACACGTCACCATGCTTTCCATTCCTCCCTTACAGCACATATAAGTGTTTTTTATTTACAGTACTCTCTTTGCAAAACGTTGCACTATGAAACATGAGGTTCAATTGTAGTAATTATAAGGGTCTTGACGGCATGCTAGAATAGCAACAACAACAAAAACAACAGCAGACTTTAGTTACCCATTTAGTAGTTTATATTATACAAGTATTTCAAATGATTTTTTGAAAAATTACAGTGCAACTACTCTAGCGAAGGACACATCATAAAATTTTCTACAAATTTAACGAATAAAAATTGTGGAGGTTAGCAATAGTTTTCCATCAAATTATCCAAAATGACCACAGATCAGTTGCCTTTGCAATGTACAGCTTGATTACATGGATAATTTGTTGGAAAACTATTGTTAACTTCCATGATTTTCATTCGTTAAATTTGTGGAATATTTTGTTGGGTGGCCTGGTTAGAGTAGTTGCACTGTAAATGGCTATCTGCTTCCTGAAATAACTAAAAAGCTAAAAATGTAATCTGAGCTGGTTTAAATTATGTATAAATTAAATTATAATTAACAGCATAGGTAAGATGATATATCGTAAAAAATAATATTACACATTCTATCTAATAAAGCCAATCACACACAGAATCTCAGTTCAGTTCTTGGCAATTTCTCAGCTGTTAGTAAATTTTGCAGATCATCAGTTTTCAGCAATCAGTTAAAAATTTGACCAATTCTGAGCTTAAGGTAAATCCCATCCGGACCATCTTACATTTGTATATTGACGTGTTATAAATTTGTGTTTTTGCAGCACACTCTAACAGGTCACTCACAAAAAGTAATGTCTGTAAAATTCTTTGGAGCAGCAACAAAAGTAGTTTCTGGAGGTCATGACAGGACATTAAAGATCTGGGATCTTAGAAGCAGAGTGTGTAAGTACTCTTGACTACAATAAATCATTATGATACATTTTCCTTTACTCGGGCTTGTCTTTTTTACTTAAAATACCTTTAAAGTTCTGTAATTGTCCCCGCCCCGCCCCCAAAATACTCCCAAATTTCATATGAGGTAAAAATCCTTTACGAAACTATAAGAAATGTTTCAAGCTCCCTATGATGATATGGATGCTAACATCTCTAAGTTACTACAATTTAAAAAAAAACACTTTGTTAAATTCTCTTTGCATTATTTTTTTTTAGGTACGCGGACAATATTTGCGGGATCCAGCTGTAATGATATTATAGTCAATGAGGGCATGGGGTAAGACATGAACAAAACAATTACATCTAACTTCAGCTCTCTCAGACTCAGAAAGATTAGTTTGCTAATAATCCATAAATCTATAGACACAGAAATTGACATGTCGTAAACATTTGTGTTGTCTTGCTTTCTTTTTCTTTTTCATTCAGGTCACAGGTGGCTAGTGGGCATTTAGACAAGACTGTCAGATTCTGGGATGTAAGGTTAGAACAAGTTATAATGATCTATGTTGTTATATAAAATATTAATATTACAAATAAATTATCATTTAATGTATAAAAATAATTAATAAGACGTGTGTATGGTAAATAAGTTAAACTTGACCACTATTAATAGCCACAGTGAGCATCTTTGATCCTTTGTGTTATTACAGTCAGTTTAAGTGGTTGTGTTCACTAAGACAGGCTGCTTGTTTTTGCTGCGCAGCAAGTGAAACAGGCGAGCAGCAACATAGTCAGGATTTAAGAAGAATATATACAAGGGGATACGAATTCTTGAATTCATCACTTTTAACCAGAATGCATTGCATTTAACCAGAGTGCACTGCGACACTTTCTATCAGAGTGTATTGCTCCATAAACAACATGGGGATATCATACCTTCGAGCTGTCGCCTTATTTCGCATAGATTCCAGTGAGAATGTATGGTTTGTTTTGTTCTGATTTACCTGTAAAATGATGTGATAAACATCCTGCTCTTGCTTTTATTCTGAATGCAGTATGTGAAAGTTTGTAAATCTTGATGATTAATGGTGACATCTTAATTTTAACTTAGTACATCATTTCTTCACAGTCTTGCCTCCTACAGTAGGTCAAATACTTAAATGAAGAGAAATCGTTGTTACAGTGTACTAAAGCTTGTAGAATAATTAAAATACGAAAACAGTTGAACACGCTAATTTCATATATGCTGCAATATATTCCTTTTCTTACAAACATGAATGTTGCATTACATACACTGACTGCTGAGATTCAATTCACACTCACAAAGGCCATGTGATTTTGGTATATAATAATGTTTTCTTTAAGTGCCGTGCTGAATGTACATGTATTATAGGTTTTTTAAAAAGAGATTTTTTGAAGGCATTTTAAAGTTGGCGAGTTTCTTTACTCTATGTTACGAGTCTGCATGGATAAATGTAATTTTTCTGCAATTGGGCATGTATTTTCGTTCATTTGACTGTCTTTTTGTTAGCTGAGGCTTGGCAACTCATTTTGTATCATTTTGCAATTTCTAGCTTGAGATTGCATGTACCATATTACTACATTCTACCGCGTTGTTTTATTAAATACTGAAAATCCAGTCTTTGCCGTGGTTTTGCTCCTTTGACCCATCAGCCCAGTGATTGAGCTTTAGCATTTTCACACATGGCGATGGACGCGTTCTTAGCACAGTCTGTCAACATTCTAGAGACAATTTTAATGCGTGCCAGTACAGAATTTATAAGTTACTTTCTGCTCCTACAATTTCTACATCTTTGGATTTTCGATGTCCAAACACAGTTCAGATCACCATGTGCTTTTTTGTGATGATCCCTTGTCACACCTCGCCATCAATGCATCATCATGCATGAAGTTGATGCATACAAGGACAGATTTTAATTTACATGCTACGATTTGGCACTACTTTGAGAACTAAAGGTTATAGGTAAGTTTTAAAATGCACAGGTGAATCACTGCGTAAGATATGCCACTATCAACAGAATGTACTGCAGCATTACTATCTTTTAGATACCGTAGTTTATGTCTTTTTAATCAAATCTGTGTATAACTGTATATGTTGTATAGCACAATTATGATAACCTCTCTCTGCAACAAACATCTGGGAATCTGTCCCACCTGAACATAACCATTTTCCATATGTGCTCTTCAAAAAAGCGGTATAAAAGATTCCTATTGACCACTCAAAACTGACCATAGTTTAACTGTTAGCTATATAAAATAATGCTGTACAAGTATGCAGAGCATCTTTTTCCTCTTATTCTAATTTACATAAACATGTATGTCTTTCTTCTCTGACGATAATCATCTTTAATATAAATATTAGTTTAAATAATGTATACTTAACATTCAGCCAACGCCAACTTATATCTACATGACAGTGACCAACTCGAAAGCTCATTGGCTACTTTGGTCACTGTACACAACTAAATATTGTTCTCCTTTAGCTAATTTTATATTTGTGTTCTTTTCGTATCATTGTATACCATCTTATGTTAAGTTTGTTTTCTGTAAACATTGTGCAATAAACTTCAACTTAACTGAACTGAACTGGTTTAATTTCAACTTTTCTTTCAGTTGCACTGTACTATGTTTTAATGCTTTTTTAAATGTTTTTTTCCTTTTTACTAGTAACTACGTAGTATTTTTGTTAGGCAAAAGAGAATTGAATCAATATTGCATATATTATTTCAATTGGCAATAATATCATCACAAATTCCAATTAAAAAATGCTTGCAAGAACAAAGATCATCTGCAGTCCGCTCAATAAATCATAAATTATGGATGATCATGTGTTTACATGTATAATGTCTTTCTAGGTATGGTGAACAAGAATCAAATAACAATTGTAATACCTGAGTTCCAAAATTTTGTGACAGCAAGCTTGTCAAATTAAAGTGTTATACAAAGTGAAGTATTGAGAAACGACAGAATGTAAAATTAACAGCTGGCATGCAGGTGTTAGCTGAGTAGAGACCTTGCAGGTTCAACTTCCTTTTCATTCTGAGAAGTCATAGACATTTTATTTTATATCTCGGATTAAGTTACTTAATTTATAACATGAAGCCTTTGTCTTCCAAAATGCTTTCCCATTTCCAAAAGTAGCTCCACAAGTTTTCAATAGTTAGTACTAGATTGTTCACTGAGAAAGAAAACAGGTATGCCTCAAAGTTTTAAAACAGAATACTACTATAACATTGTGTTCCCAATGTTCTTGATAGTTCTGATGTGGTTATAATTTTTCCCAGCCATGAAATGGAAACTAGTTTTTCCTTGCTAGTTTTTTCTTAACATGCAAATGCAGAGTGTTTGACACTATAATTGTCATGTTTGTTTTCTTTATTTCAACACAATTACAGCATAGTGTGTGCCAGGTGGCAACTAGACTTTCTAAAGAAACTTGAAAATATTCGTGCTTGTTTAATGTTAAACGATAAACAATTAACAACCTCAAAATGAAAAAGTCCAGAATAAATCTCCCCCACTGCTTCACATGTAAAAATAACTGGTTTACATTATTACGTGTAGCTGATTTGATGAATTGCTTTCGGGCAGGCTGTTTTTAGCTCCATTGACTCGCAGTCAAACAACTTGTCAAATTAGATAGCACAGCTCAGCATTATATTAATTACGTTAAACTTCCAATAGATCTTCTAGGGAGAAGAAGGTTTCTTGAACAAGTGACATGGTTGAAAACTTAGACAGTATCCTGTTTTTCACTTCCATTCCAATTTGTGTCATTGGTTTTGTTGGAAATGTCCTGGTCATCAGGATCGTACACAAAACACCACCTATGCACACAACGACAAATTTTCTTTTGGTAAACCTGGCTGTTGCCGACGTTATCACCGTTTTGCTGTGGTCATTATTTTCATCTTAAAGTTATGTTAACAGATATTTTAGTAACGCAGTTGGGAACTTTACTTGCAAATTCACAGCTTTTACTGAAATGTCTGTAATGACTTCATCCTTCACTCTAACTGTACTAGCAGTGGAAAGATATCATGCTTTACTAAAACCCTTAAGAATAAAGTTACGGTTGACTGAAGACAACATCAAACAAGCCATCACTCTAATTTGGTTCTCAAGTTTTCTCGTTTGTATGCCAGAGTTCTTCTTACGAGAATGGAAAGAGCCCATTTTGAAATGTGTTGGTCCATTTACGATACACATGAATACAGAAAGCAGAGTTTACTTCTTCATAAACTCAGTCTTCAGTACTTATTTTCCACTGGCTGTTATGACTTATTGCTATGGATCCTTGATTAGAGGTCTGTACTTTACCAAAGTAATTTGTTCGGACTCAGTGGCAAATGGAGGAAGTAACACAGAGAAAAAGAAACTAGTTACCACATTTATCCTGGCTACTGCCGGATTTTTTATTTGTTTTGCACCAAGTGTAGTTTTTTTCACAGTTTTAGTACTAAAACCTGATGAAGAAGCAGACTTGAAGTTGAATTTTGATCTTTCAGCACTGGTTGCTTTTCTGTTCTTATTTAGTCTGTGTTTTAATCCGATGTTATATGCTTTTCGGAGTAGCAACTTTCGAGCTGGGTTTAAAAGAATCATATTCTGTCACAGACCTATACCACAAAATAACAGTGTTGAGCTGGAATGATTTTACTTTTGAATTGTGGGGTAGTTCTTCAATATTGCTTACTAGTAAAATGTGATACAATTTGATCATTATCGTTCATTGTTTTGAAATAACTTTGTGGTAAAAATTTTCCGAGTGTGTGAGTTAACATTTTGCCATTTGAAAAATCGTATAGATTGCAAAAACTTTAAAACTCCAAGTTGTAGAGAATAAAAGTTTTAATTAATATAAAATGGAATTACTTGACACCATTTTTTCTTTAGTATCCTGTTCATAACTGTTATTTTTTGTGTGCTATACTGGTTGCTTTTCTGTTCTTATTTAGTCTGTGTTTTAATCCGATGTTATATGCTTTTCGGAGTAGCAACTTTCGAGCTGGGTTTAAAAGAATCATATTCTGTCACAGACCTATACCACAAAATAACAGTGTTGAGCTGGAATGATTTTACTTTTGAATTGTGGAGTAGTTCTTCAATATTGCTTACTAGTAAAATGTGATACAATTTGATCATTATCGTTCATTGTTTTGAAATAACTTTGTGGTAAAAATTTTCCGAGTGTGTGAGTTAACATTTTGCCATTTGAAAAATCGTATAGATTGCAAAAACTTTAAAACTCCAAGTTGTCGGGAATAA
>OZ026596.1:43176067-43201067 GCA_964020085.1 Micromussa lordhowensis
TTCGTGCAATTTCAGCTTTTTGAAAATCTCACTCGTGCAAATTAATTCCAAATTGAACTCGAAACCGTATGATTACCTATACTAATTAAATGGCTAAACAAATTTAATTTAAATTTTAGCGCAAAGTGAATTTTTTTCTTGATAATGCGTCATAATGACTCCAAAATGTGTAGTATCAAATCTTTCAGAATAGAATTTCAAATAGAAATAGAATGGTGTTTGACTGATCAATACATTATTTAATATTAAATTAAATTATGATTTATAGTTATTATGCTCTTGTTGTTTTTACAACAGTTCTTCAGTGGTTGTGTGTTCATGGCACCCTGACGGCTCAAGCATTATCAGCTGCGATCGTAACAAGCATGCAATTATCTGGACAAACAGATACTAATTAAGGTCAACTCCTGCATTGGATGGCATGCTCTTCAATCAAAGACAAAATTGCAAGCAAACACTACTTGTATAGTCACAACAAGAATTATTAGTCAGAAATAACAGTCCTAATGTAAGTTAAGATGTCTAGTGTAAGATGGCAATTTTTGGCAATGTATTGTTGTTTTAGATCTAATAGAAAAAAATAATGTAAGACAGTTTTTAGAAAAAGAAGGGTTTGCATTTGGTATTTTGTCATAAGAAATAATTTTTTGTGCATATTAGAGGAGAAATCTCTTGAAGTGCAGCCAAAATAAATAAATAAATAAATGACACAAGTCTGTGATGTTTTCTTGAATAATCAACCTGCAGCCATGCCAATAACTATTTTTGCTCTATTAATATTATATTAACATGATATAATTTAAAATTAAGACTTACCCCTTCCTCTAAAAGCAGTCAGAATCATTTATTAGAGATTTACACCAAGTATAATTTTATCTCAAGTTTAAAGTAAGTGCTGGGTTGTTTAATCAGGGAAATATTTTGAGCATTGTGTTCAGCATACAGTACTGGAACAAAGTCACTTTGAACAAAGGTAAAATCAACCTTCGTTAGAATTCTCAAATATTCAATAACAGAGAAAGCTATTTTGTTGTCTCTGAAATATCTTGTTTTCATGCTAACAAAGTTAACTATAGTTAATGCTTGCACAGCAAAACTAAGTTTGGATTTCATCCTGTTGAAAAATCAAAATTAAGATGAACACTTCAAGTCCGGGTTGTTCATATTCATATACTTGGTATTGGACTTTAACTAGCTTGCAATGGAGGCTAACACATGGAATCTTTTCAAATGTAAATGATGTTGACCTTGTTTTAAATATTCCCCCTCATGACCCTCTAGCTCCAGTCCAATACCGACAATACGAAAATGGGTTATTCACTTTCCTCCAGGGTTAAAACTTGATAGAGCTTTTAGTTCTTATGTATAAAAATGGCAATGTAGAGCTTGAGATTGGTTGATGTCAAAACTGGAGAACATAAAATATAAACAGAAAACCTTACCGAACAGTAAAAAATCTGCAATCAAAATTTGCAGTTATCAATGGATCAATTTGCGTAATTATCCTTTGAACAACCAGGCGCAGTCCAGACACATTCAGGATACTTTCTAATTTTTTTTTAAAGTATCAGTCATCTAGAACTCTTCAAACCCCAGGGATGGAGGAGAGTAGACAGGGATACTTCTGGAAAAAACTGACTGGGAGGTAGATTTAGGGATTGTATATCCCTTAATTTTCTTTGATTTTTTTTTTTTTTTTTTTGACAAGCCATGTTCTTGTAGGTACGTCATGATTCTATGTAGTGATATTTATCATACAGCCTTAATTGGCATATACTATTAATAACATTGTAAAAAAGCTTTTTTTCATTTCAATGATTTTTTAATGTCGGGAACCATTTGAGGAATATCTGCTTTTGTCTAAAAAGCTTGTTTTCTTTTTTTTCTTACCTCCTCGTCACTTTCTTCCAACAGTATCCCCCTGAAGCTCAAAATTATTAATGTAAAGGCATTAAGATTTATAGTAAAAGTTTGCCTAGCAAATCTTTAATAGGCCATTTTACAGTTATGTGCTTAGTTACCTGGCCACGAATGCAAGTGAGGCTGGAGGTGACCTTGCTTTGATACAGACCTCTCAGCTTTTCTCATGCATGTAAATGCCAACTAGTTAGCATAAGAACAACTTGATTTGCACAATAAAAGCAGTGAGGTCTGTATCAAAACAAGGTCAACTCCAGCCTCGCTGCCATTCAGAGGACAGGTCACTAAGCCAACAACTGTAAAATGGTCTATTCCCGATATCTCCTCACTGGTCTCAGATATTTCTTACGGTAGTCGAGTTTGGGAGAGTCTTGATTTGCAGTTCTTGATATTGACAAAGTACTTGCCAGCATTTCCTGGTCAACCAGTCAGCCTGTTGCCACAGGACAGGGAAATGTTGCAAAATGTAGTATCTATTTTAGTTCAAAGTAAGGGAAATTTAGGACACTGCAGATTTTGATAATAAGTGTTGCTGATAAAAAATTGTTGTGCAGAAAATTCTGCAGAATTGTCAGTTGGTAAAAGCAAATTTAAGTGTTAGTTGACCACTTTTTTGTTTGATCAGTTGTATGGTCAAGAAAAAGTCAGGGTATTTTGGTTTTTTGCATGGGCGGCTAAGCTGTTTAGTAAAAACAAGGTAATTTAATTATCATCAAACTCACACTTGTCTAATAATTTCCATAGTGTGAGTTTTTGAGTATCAGTAAACGTGATCGTGAGTACACAACATTTAAAAACAAAGGTTTTTTTTTTAAAAAAAACACACGTTTTACTGAGCCCCGTGTGTAATGAAATGTTTGTAGGGAGCTGTGGACTGAAAATTGAATTGAAATCAGTTTTTAAGTTCCATAATTAATTATATTACTGGGGTTTTGTTCGTGTTTCTATGATGTTCAATCATGATTTTAATGAGTGGTCTTAGGAGATTTAACCAGTAGAGGGTTTTTTCAAAATAGTTAATTTGCAGTTCCAGTTCTCCATACAGACATGACACTTCGGTCTCTTGTGAATGTACAGGGTTCGTACTTTTTGAAGCTTTTAAAATTCCATGACCTTTCCGAGTTTTCCATGACCTAAGTTAAGCAGTTGTTCTCACAGTAGTATCAAAACAATCATTTATTTGACATATTTTCCAGCACTTTAATGCATAAAATGCATGCTTATGTCTATTTCTACTGAAAGTAAAGACTGCTTCTGACTTGCCTGTTATTTTTTCAATTTTTTTCTCTCTTTTTTCCTTCTTATTTTTTATTGCTTTTCCATGACTTTCCATGACCTTCACTTAAATTCCATGACTTTCCAGGCCTGGAAATTGAAGTAATACATTCCATGACCTTGCAGGCGTGGATAAATTCCATGACATTCCAAGTTTTCCATGACCTGTACGAACCCTGATGTAGTGTGCTTCAAAAGGGAAGCAACTTATGCCTTCTGTTGTTATTGATTTTGCTGCATTTAAAGCTGTGCGTGCTATAGTGTCCTCTGCAGTTGTTTTTTGGGAAAAAAATGGTGACAGCCATTTTTGGGGAAAAACAGCTGTGGAGGAGATTATGTTTGCTGTAGATTGCTGTTGTTTATTCCCAGCTCGTAACACTTGTAAATAATACTACTCAAACTTACTTCAAGAAATAAAATAGCACAGCCTGAGTTAAATAAACTTGTGTTTGTTACAAAATGTGTGAACAATAACTCACCGGTTATTGGCCAGTTATTCAAGTCATTTCAGTATTTTTGTGTCCTTGGGCTCATTTCTTTATTATTCCCAGCATGTAAATAAGAATTTTTTTTATAGGTGTGCAATGTGTGCAGATGTAAGGCAGCCTTTAGTCCAGGTCTGGCCCTGTCTCTGTCAAGCAATGCTGCTAATTATCAACATCTTACTACATCTGCGTATGTCGGCTTATGCTTATGTGCTAGTGAAAACCAGCCTTTACTATGCCTATGCCATAGAAAAGAAAACAGCATTCAAAGTCTGATCTAAGTTTATTTCAAAGAATGTTACAAGCATGTGGGGCTTCATTTATTTCAAATCTGCATCTGCAATATAAAAAGTTAAGTGATTCAAGAACAGAATCTTAGTTGACAGTCCAATAAGTAATTGGAAAATAATAAACATTGTGATCAATTTTAGGAAGCTATTTAAAAGGAATTATGTGTGACAAATTTTGGCCCAAAAAGCACTATGGTTAACGTGTAGTTAGCACTACAATCAGTGTGATCTTTCAAATGGCGAGCTTTTAGCTAGAAGAGTTGTACGCACTATATAATTATGGAGAATAATACATGGGCACCAGAAGCATATCACGTGATATGATATGCTTCTGATATGCTTCTGATGGGCACGCATAGATATGGAATATCTCTTCAAGTGTTCAACTCAAACTCATCAATATCTTCACAAGTGAGGATATGGAAAATACGCCACCCGAGTCTCAGATGTGGTTTCATATGAATTTTACAACTGCTATATTTTCCAGTAAAACACTTGTGTCTATATAATAAATATCTGATATCTATATATACCAATTACATATTGAAAATAGAAAAAAAAACTACACTTTCATATAAATTATGATGCTCTACTTTAATGTATTGAACACTGTACTACGGAAAAATCGACACACAGACTTCCTGCATATACAGTTAAATATTTTGCAAGGCTGTGGTCTAAGAAAAATTACAAGGACATTACATTCCTAACCATGAAATACTGGGTACCCAGCACTTAAGCTTACATGAAAACAGCCCTGATTTTTTTTTAAATAGTAAGATCAAATTTACAATGACAACTGTAAACAACAAAGAAATTCACATAATTTTATGTGGTTCTCCTTGAATGACCCCTCCGAATGAAACCATTGTAGAAAAGAAAAAAAAACAAAACAAAACAACAAGCATTTGAAAAAGATCAAAAGCCCTCTCTAACAGAGAACACTTCTAACTTTTTCAATATGCTGCACCCTGGTAACTCTTTCATTTTGCCTTGCAACCTAGCTACACTGTACAAAAAAATATACAAAATAATTTCCTGTGATAAAAATTAAAGTACTGTTTCTCTGGTAGAAGGTTCATAGTCTTGAGGTATTATAATTTAAGTAGCACTTGGGTCAGAATTCAACCCTGAGGAACCCTCTCCTTTGTCACCATGATCGTGGTGATGTTTGCGATGACCTTTCTTTTTATGGCCGGTGCAGTAAGCATTATGGTGACATCCTTCATCATCACTATCACTTTCTGAAGAGGAATCTCCAAACATCTTTGGCTTGGAATAAATACAGCAGCCTATATAGAGACAGGAAGGGTAACAACTTATTTCACAGATGATTCCAGCCTGACTAAATAACCATATTAACTCAGTCTTGACTCCAGCATTCAATTCCTCCCCTACAGTAGGCTATAAAAGTGGTATCTGAGATCCAACTAAAAAAATTCAGAACAATTACAATTTGTAGCATTAGAGTGATTCAAGAGGAACAGGGGGAGGGAACTTGAATTGAAGAAGATCACAAAAAGAGGGCTGGAAGTCTGGTACCCAAGGAGAGAAGTAGGTGATCGCAACAATTCATCAAACGTTGGGTCACCACTTAGGAAGGGGTGGGAGCCAGACCTTAAAGGTACAGGGAGGAGAAAAATCAAAGCTCTCTGTTCCTCACCTACTATTCAAAAACTATTGTTTATTTTAGCACCTACATTTTGATGTTTTCTTTCCCATAAACTCGTTGTCTACAGCACTTTCGTCCCATTGTACTTTCTTCTCTGTCTTGGGCTTTTTGAGTTTCAGCACAAGCCTCTGTTGCTATGATATGATTAAAAATTAGATGTTAAGCTCGATATTTCTAGTAGGAGCCGGTTAGCTTAATTAAGCTGAACTTAATAATGCAAGGAGAACGCAACGCAACACAACATAACACCCACCACCACACTTTATTTAGCCCATTTAGTAGATCAAGGTAGAAGAAGAGACAAGCACCCGAAATGAAATTATTGATAGTTCAAATCACTGCACAATATAAGCTTAACTGTAAGCTTCTGCTTTATATTTTTCGCTAAACTCTGGTTTGAGTTAAAGATGTCGATAAAGACTATGTTTCACATACCGAAGGACTGTCTGTCGCTTCTTCAGTAACTGTAAAAGTACTATTAGCACCTTCGGGGCATTCCGCCATCCTTTCTTTAAGAAGTCAATTCATTTTGTTAACATAAATTACTTCAACTTCGAAAAATGTCTGTACATGAAATTTCAGCGCTTAGTGACCACGTGATGTGTCACCGTTTGAAACTAACTAGGATACGGTAAGGTAATCTCAGAAATTCTTCATTTTAAAGAAGTAGATTTATTCTTTCCGAGTCTGTTTTAGTACTTGCATACAATTTTAAACGATATTTTATTTTTCAAACCATGCTGTTGAAATAAAATCTTCCTAAATTTAGACAAAAATGTAAATGCTTGGATTTCTTTATGCTTTACTATCCCCTCCCCCAATCAAAAACTTTATTGTTGTTGTTGCGTCGATGACAAAGTTTGTGGATGTCCGAAGATGGAAGACCTCTTCGATGTGTTGATCAGCCAAATCGAAAAGGATAATTTTTACGCTCTCTTAGGCTGTGATGAACTAGCTTCCACGGACCAGATTAACGCAGAGTTTCGACAAAAGGCCAAACTTCTTCATCCTGATAAAAACCCTGGTGATCACAACACGGCAAAGTTGTTCGAAAGGTACACCGTACAGTGTGTCGCAGGGCGGACCAGAAACTTCTTTCTTTTATGGCTGTAATTCGTAATTAAGCAGATTTCTTAAGGTGTTTAAACCTACCGAGAATGAAGTTTTGATTTGTTTTTTTATTTTCCAAGGGATATTTTACAGTGACAAAAAAAACTTTTTCAAGTAATTATATAATTTAAGCTTTATTATTTATTTGCTACGCAGCATAACGGCATAAGTGTTTAATTTGCTTACTTCGTTAAGCTAAATACTCTAAAACATTCTTAACCATGGTAAACATCCTACGCACGGGAAAAGAGAGAAAGAAAAATTTGCCCTTTATGTCGTATTTGTTATGTTTCTGATGAACAGAAAATTCGAGGTTGCGCAAATCACGTTGTCGATGACTGGAGAATTTGTTTAAAATTAACTACGTGACCAAAATATATTGAAGATCATTTTAGCAGCTGTTTGTTTTCGACTTACAACTATAAAATTAAAAAGTGCGTTGTTAATTAAGTTCACCCTTGTAGATTAAATTGGGTATATTCCTGTTCTAGGTTGCAAAATGCTCGCAACGTTCTGTGCAATGAAGAAAGCAGGAGAAGGTATGACTTCTGGCGCCGCTCTGGAATAGCTGTGCCGTATGAGCAATGGGTAGAGCTGAGTGGAGCAGTACACACATCACTGCATTGGGCAGCCAAGCCCAGGAAAGAGCTAATGCTGGACTACAGAAAAGGTAACACGAAAACTGTGCCGTGGATGGGAAGACCAAAGCGACATATCAAATATGTTAATTTTTCCTTGTTATATCTCTCAATTACTACGCGCACTGTGATTGGTCAATTTAGTGGGCCTTGTTGTACTGTGCGGCCCGCTAAAATTTAAAGCTGTTTTGTTGCCAAAACTGTTTGTGATTTATCGCAAGTAAAAGTTCAAAATTTTCTGTTGCTGTAAACTGTGTATTTAAATGTGCTATTGACTGAACGCCGATTTCAAATTGACTCGTTTTGCTTTCAAGGTGCATCAGAAATTTGAAGCCGTTCTGCATGAAATCATCCCCAAAACTGTCAGACACACAGTACAGATATAATATCATACTAACCTTGTCTTCTTGGTTCGTACTGTAAGTTACGGATCCTCGTCTTTCCCCTTCTATTTATGGCCCACATGCTTTGAGCTTGGGCCATAAATCAAGGGGGAAAACATTCAGTCTGTAAGTTACAGTACGGATCTCGAACTTGGTTAGTAAGAGGCATATACTATTAAAAATTATATAACGTCTCACTTTCAAAGAGGGCTCCAGATTGAAATGACCTACCCACCTACCCAAGAGGATTTTGAAACATCTACAAACCACATTTTAGCATACATTTCCGTAAGACTTGGTTATGCAGTTTTTCATCAGCTTTTCAACGCAAATAATTAATTTTTTAGCTTCAAATAATTTATTTAATATGATGATTATAGCTGAAATTGACAATTAGGTAGCTGTAGAGGGCGTTTACACTTGGCTAGATATTTTCAACACTGTAATAAAGTTATTGATTGAGTGATTGATTGAAGGCAACCTGGTAAAATCGTGTAATTAGTTTATTCTTAATCATAATGGTTATCACTATTTTGTTGCATTTCATCAGATGACCCTCAAAAGGAATTCTTAGATGAAAATCTTAAGGCAAAGCATCTAAAGTTATCCGATGATGCCATCTTGAACACATCAAAGTTAC
Source organism: Micromussa lordhowensis (assembly GCA_964020085.1). Taxonomy (NCBI): domain Eukaryota; kingdom Metazoa; phylum Cnidaria; class Anthozoa; order Scleractinia; family Lobophylliidae; genus Micromussa; species Micromussa lordhowensis. Next base: position 43,184,481 of record OZ026596.1, read on the forward strand.
GGTGGAAGCGAGGGTGGAAATCAAAGAGCGGAACTCGCATCAGAAAATTTAGGAGATATGATATTTAAACGCTCATCTACAGTTTGTGGTAATTACTTTGGTTTGTGGTAATTAATACCAGTTTGTTGAAAACTTCATGCTTCAGTGACACTGATTCATAGATCAGAGATTTTGAATTCAATATTGAATTGAAACACTGTTATTCAAAAACTGACAGAGAGAGAGTTGACAGTAATCAGTAAGCTGGCAGTAATCAATATTCTGCATTTTGTATTTAACTGCTTTGATGCAATCAACTTGTACATAAATGTTATGAGTTCTAATGGACACTTACAAGTACATGGCAGAACTTTGTACAGTAATGTAAAATATAATCACAGTGGTAATATTCACTTTCATAGTACAAAAAGATGAAAATTTAATAATATTTAACAAAATCTGCTGGTTTTGGCAAACAATTTACCCATAAAGGTTGCTAATGTTTTTCTTTTGTTTGTTGTTGTTGCTTTTTTTAATGTTACATTAGGTTTTAAGTGTCAAGCAAGAAGCAACCAAAGCATGAAGGGGGAAATGACTGGGCAAAATATGGGGGCAGTATGTATGCCTTACATTCTCAGGTTTTGTTGAAACAGCCTATTTCCCCCTTAATCATGACAAACTAAGAAGACAAAAGGCATCTCTTAGGCTTGCCCCTGATTGCAGATTTAGTTAATATTACTTGGAGCTATTTACATTATTTATTGTCGTAAGTTTGCAATTCTATAAGACGAAGCTTACGTCATTTTGCAGTTTTCTTGAACTTGTAAGTAAGTAATAAATATTAAGATTAATCAGGTACTTGTCTGAGTGAATTTTGTAATCTATGGTGGCTTCATCAAGAATTTATTGTCATAACTTTGCAATTCTATAAGACGAAGCTTACGTCATTTTGCAGTTTTCTTGAACTTGTAAGTAAGTAATAAATATTAAGATTAATCAGGTACTTGTCTGAGTGAATTTTGTAATCTATGGTGGCTTCATCAAGAATTTATTGTCATAACTTTGCAATTCTATAAGACGAAGCTTATGTCATTTTGCAGTTTTCTTGAACTTGTAAGTAAGTAATAAATATTAAGATTAATCAGGTACTTGTCTGAGTGAATTTTGTAATGGTGGCTTCATCAAGAATAAAGTATATCTCAATTAAGTTACACCACGTTCCTCTCTAATGTTCGCATTGATTCAGACATTACAAAGGTTTAGGCTCCCTCCACACTACACCGGAGAAGTTTGAAAATTTCACTCTGAAAACGCATCAAAAGTTTTCATCCACACTACGCCGGAGAAATATGGAAATGCAACAATCACTGGTCATTTTTCACTTGTGTTTGAGGAAAACTCAGGCAGGGAAATTACACGATTGTTGTGACTTAATTATTTTCGAAAAGCTCTGTTTTCATAACTCTGTCCACACGAGAATGTAAAACCAGCATTTTCAAGTTCTTCTGGTTTGAAGAGCATTTTTGAAAAGCTCCATTTTTGTGACGGATTAGAATTAGAATGAGTGTGGACAGTTGGCCTAACCATAGAAATAAAGCTGCATAGTTTGGACTGAGTGTACATTTATTCAAACACACATGTATTCGAAAAATCCCTCTAGAATGTGGAATCAGGAAATGTAGTCCATGCTAAAAGCAATAGATGCTTTGTTCAAGGCATCTCTTATGGTCAACATTGAAAGTATTTCAACACCAATTTCCATCAATCCTACTTCCTGGCACATGTCAACAACCTGTAGCCATCTGTCTGCATCCATGTTGTCACTCTTTGTTTCATTAAACAAGGCATCTGTCATCACTGCAGACAAATCATCAATGTTACTCTGGGAGAGATGCCTCAACACACTCAGCAGCATCTTGTGCTGGTTGTCATCTAGAAGAGCTCCAACAACGGAGGCAAAGCTTAGTAGGCCAACCTTTCTATCTGGCCCAGGACTGCTTAGCATGAGCTTTGCCAGTTCAGGCGAAGGATTCCGTAATAAGATGGCCCTGTAATCCTCCGTTGTAAACTTTGCATGCTTCTGTGCATAGTTCAACATGATTGAAAACTTTTGCTGTCCACAAAGGCAAGCAATAACTTGGTGATGTGCACCAACTTTCATGTAAATAGTTTGTGCCAAGGGCAGGCAGGTGCAGGTACAGTTTTGTCCACATTTACAATAACTACGAAAAGCATCACCAAGAGGGATGGAGTATGTCAGCTTTTCTTGAGCTAGCCAGTGAGTGGCCAGATCAAGACGTCCTTCGCTTAGAGCACATCGAATACACTCAGAGGACATGGCTCCAGTTAGAGGCTGCGCTGCAGATGCTGTCGCCATCAGAGCATCACAAAAAATCAACAGAGGAGACACTTCACCTTCTCGGACCTCAGCTTGTTTGAATTTAATCATTGTTTCATAATTTCTGAGAATTCCCATTGGTGAGTTGGCAGCATGCATTGCAGCCAATTCAAACTGGCCAAAGTCAAATAAATTGTTGAAGTGATCAACATATTCAATTAAGCGCTCTGCTTCTTTCTTCTTTAAGGGATCATCCTCATCAAAGCTTGCAAAGAACTGCAGTGAATCACTTTTCTTTCCATACTTGCTGTTGCCATAGTTTGCTAATTCTCGGAATATGACGTCAACAATGTGCACATCCTGGTCTGGATTCTCAACCACTGATCTTGCTGCCTGATTGTGAAATAAAGTAAATTCAAATTTCAGATTGGCAATCAAATGTAGTATTCATATCACCTAGTACAAGAAAATGAACACAGGTTCTAACCTGTTTAAAAAAATTCAATGGCTTAACAGGCTGGTGACTTGCAAAGGGGGCAAAGAAAACCAATGCGGTTCCTAAAGCCGAACCCCCTCCCCCCCCCTTCCATTTTCTCCGGCTTAGCATTGATAGTACTTGAGTAGGGGGGGGGGGGCATCAGGAGGGGTGATAGGAGCATCTTCTAGTCTTACCTCAATTGCAACCTTTAGGGTCTCACAGCGATCCTGCAGTTTCTCGTGATTTGTAAATTCATGATTTCTATCATTTTCTTTTTTAGCTAGCTGTTGTTTTAGAATCTGCTTCTGACCCTTCTCTGCGAATTTAGTCGTTGTAGCTTCCTTCAGTTCCTTTACTTGAGCTTCCAATCTTGTCAATGTCTTCTTCAAAGAAGATGTGTCAGTGAGATCCCCAAGAGATAAGCCAGGAATTAAAAGTCGTGTCTCCTTTACGACAGAATGCATCGATTTACTTTCTGCGGACGCTATCCTTCGCGCTCTTTCGGCTCTTATGGTGTGAAGTTTTTGCCTGAGCTGTGTGTTGTGTTTTTTAAGCTTTGCCATTTTTTCTTCCAGTTCATCGCCCCTTTGTACAAAGTGCCTCACATTCGCTTTCTCTGACAGCAGAGCCTTCAGCATTCCTTGAAGATAAACAGTTTGACTTTCACCTCTTTCTAAAGTCTCAATAAACTCTTCGTACTCTGCTTTGATCTGTGACAGGATCGACTTGTACACGACAGCTTTGCTTTCAATAAGTTGGTCAAACGCATGTTTATACACCGTATAACACTCTTGCCTGCTGTAGTCCGGATGGAACTTAACACGTCGAAGTTCATCAGTAATGTTAATTTCTATCGCTCGAAGATCAGCGCCAGGTAGCCCAATTTTCTTCTCTCTAAATTCCCTCGAACTAAGAGGCGATTTTGAGTTTCGATTTGAATAGACTGAAAGTGGACTGGAAGATCTCCTAGATTGCATGATTCCAGGAGTAATCCGTTTGAGGAATAAATGTGTCCTTCCAATGTGACTTTGTTCCTAAAAGAACAGCTTCAAAGTGCAAGTTGAAAGTCAATATTTTCAGTTACATTTCTCTTCGTTGCCACAGCTGAATATTAGTCGTCATGTGAGTGAGAATAAAACAAAAGTTCTGATTGGTCATTCTAATAAATTAGCCAATCAGATGGCGTCTTTGTTCCAGTACTTAATCTATCAACTCGCAAATTCGTGTATAGATTGAAAATGGCAGACAAGGAACTTGAATTCGCTTTTCCAACTTTGTCTTCAAATGTTACGGAGGATGAAAAGAACCTTTCTTTGAAAGAAAAGGTTAATTTGATCGACAATGAAATTCGCCAACTGTATGAGTTTTGTTCCAAAGCTGGCTACACACAGCCTCAAATTGAGCAATGTGCACAACCGCTTCTTTCCTTGCAAAGCAGAGAAAGGCACATCAAATGGTTAAGGTGGTTGTTTTCGTTTGCTATACTAGTGGCCTTGGTTGCCTTTTTGTTTGCTTATGATCCTGCTTACCGTCAAATCTGTATTTATGGCAAGTTTATAGCCATGAAGGTGAAGTACATATAGATTTATTCTTTTTTGTTTTGTCTTATGAAATTTTTGAGCCTATCTGCTAGAGATTTTAAGCTTGAATGAAGATACTTATTTAAAGTTAACCTGCATATTAGTATTATACTTATCGTTTGGTCAACATAGTAGTTAAAATAATTTGTGCTGTAAAATTGTATGACCAAGTTTGAATTTTTGTTTCCCTTTGTTTCAAATTGTGATAATTTATCTAAAATAAAAGTAAAGTAAAAATCAAACAGGTTAGAAAAATGTTCCCATAAAAATTTATTTAAACCACAACTTAATTATCTTTAGTTACTTTTATCTGTTTGAATAATTACGAGCTTGTAAAATTATCTAAAAAAGATTGTTTTGGCTTGATAAACTTGGCATGTCTATAGCTAATTGGCCTGAGTCTTGGCCTCCAGATGCAAATTAAGTGCTGTTGTTTTTTTTATTTGTCAGGGCCATAGGCAGAAAAAAATCTACAACTGAGGCAATGTTCATGTTAAATAAATTTCTCTTTCTAGGTATTTAGGGTGTTTAAGATGACTTTTAACAACAAAAAATGAAAAAAAAAGACTGACTGGCAACTGCCTCAGTTTGCCCTATTTTTTTATAGCTACAGGAGTACCAAGTCATTTGTTTTTTTAAATCTCCTTACTATTAGGGCCTCCCATACTGGGACTGGACAGTAATGTATGATCGTGAGTGCGTCATTGATAATCCCTATTATGTAAGTGATGAGATAACAGAAGAGGACTGCAACGTCTGCCGAAAACTCAGGCAAATAAAGAGAGTTTCTAACATAAGTCAAACCACCATAGCTGATGACTTCTTGTTCTCCAATGTTCCTGTAATTGTCACTGATGCTATGGAGGAATGGGATGCCCTGGAAAAGTTCGATATCAGTTTCTTGGCCGAGGTGAGGTCTGATTGTGTGGTTCCAGAAAATATCCATACCTGCCCCAAGGAGGATTAATTGTTGGAAATTCCAGGAGGGAGGGGGGTCTCAAAAGCCAAAATTCTTAAATGAAAGTATGAACCAAAAACTGGAATTTCCCAAGCGATATAAGGGTGGGGTTTAAATCAAAACCCTTTCTGTGTGAGGAATATGGATTTATTTCTGAAACAGTACATTTTCAGTTTAGAACAAATTGACATACTTTTCAGCCTCTGTCCTAATAGTGATTTTGATAAGTAGTAATATTATTGCAGAGTTGACTGATTGGTCAAATCCAAGCCCAAGTCTGGTGGGTAGCCCTATGTGAAAAGGTTGGGGATGTTTGTCAGGAACATTGAATTTAATCCCTGAAGGCTGGTTTTCACTAGCGCATAAGCATAAGCACAAGCATAAGCATAACATAAGCATAAGCAAGTGAGAACACCCAAGACATAAGCATAAACAGAAACATAAGAAGAACGAACCCACTTATTTGTCTGATGCTGTTCTCACTTACACATAAGCACAAACGCATAAGCATAAGAAAAACAAACATGTTCGTTTTTCTTATGCTTATGGTTATGTGCAAGTGAGAACAGCATCAGACAAACAAGTGAGTTCGTTCTTGTTATGTTTCTGTTTATGCTTATGTTATGTTATGCTTGTGCTTATGCTTATGCGCTAGTGAAAACCAGCCCTAAAGGAGACCACTCTGGGGTGTGACTTGAACTTTATTTGACTCCTAAAAGATACCAGTTTGAACGGAAAAGGCTTGAGTCATGCTAGTAGATAGGACTGAAGAGACCAGTAGAAACTGAGCCTAAAGCTTCATCACAAATTAATGTTGAAACTCTTCAGTTTTCATACATTTTGCTCCTCCCCGCCCCTGCGCAATGTTGACAAAAAACACTTTGAATGGACACATGGGTTGAATGCATTTTGCCTTTTTCCAATATTTGAAAGGGAGAAATGGAGTGTTGAAAAGTTTTTACTAGTTGCTATGATAACAACTTGAAACCACTGCTTGTGTTTCAACTAAAATGTGATGAGGCTTGTAGCTAGATTATTGTTCTGACAGGCTAATGGGCAATGACTCCAACTAAGCTTTATCAATGGTACAAATTACCAATCAAATTATTGGGTAGTAATTTTATGCAAGAAAGTATGAATAACAGTGCTGTGAAAGCTGCCATAAAACTCTGATAATCATTATTTCAACTAAATCTTATTTGTTGCCAGATGTATGAAAACAACGAAGTATTGAGACACTCCAGCAAGGAAATATGTCAGTTTGAGAGCACCACACCAGAGTACAGCAGTCCACAGCTTTTACTGTCAGCTGCCAAGAGTGGGCAACAACCAAACTTTCAGGCTTTCTGGTAAGCATCCAAACCAAAAAAATATATATTGTGTGGTCCCTGAAAATATGCATACTCACCTGGGTTGGTTTTCGGAAATTCCAAAGGGGAGGGTGGGGTCTCGAAAGCCAAACTTTTTAAAGAAAAGTTATGAACTGAAACTGGAATATTCGGAGTGATTGGGGGGGGGGGGGGTTAAACCAAAAATCCCTCCCATTATTGATATTTTCTGCAACAACAAGTACCTGTCCAATGATTTTACTGGAGGTTACAAGGTTGAGTTTGTTCTAAAATATGACACATGACCTTGAATATTTTGTTTGTTTTCTAACAGGGACAACTGTGAGAAGGAGTCAGCCAAAGTGTTCCGCCAGTATTACAGGCGTCCTTACTTTCTGCCACCAATGGCTGAGGCAGTTGAGGAAAACTGGTTCATAGTCTCTTCAGGAGAAAACAAGACATTAAATGTAAGTGTTCAGGTCATCATTTTGATTTGGTAGGGGAGGCAACTGAAAACAAATTCTTCCAATCCCTTTCTCACTTCCCCAACCTATTCTACACCTGTTGGACAGTCTCAGTTTTGTAGAAACCATACACCTTTGTTGAGTCACCTTATTGTTGGCTTACACAATGACGTAATTTAGAGCTACCGCCACATGGTTTGCTCAGTTGGTAGAGTGCGAGTCTGATTTGCAGGAGCCTCAAGCACCTCTTGCACCACTCGATGTGCATCACAACTTGATGATGGATGCTTAAGCTCGAGTCAGTTGTTATGTACTTGAAGGCCAATAGAGAGATTTGTTAAGAAATACCAAAAGATTTATCAAGTGAGAGCAAGGCTTTATGTCTAACATGTAATGTTATGTTATATTTCTACTCATTTCAGGTTAACTGGGATTCCTCAGCTACTTGGATAGCTCAGGTATACAGAACATTGGAATTTTTGCTTATATATTTAATATCCATACATTATCATGTAGATAAGTAACAAGTAAGACAATCATCAACACTGCAAATTGCCTTTATGTGCAATTAAAGACAAGGCTCAGTGCTCTAAGAACAATTTGAAGGGCCCAAAGGTTCCTATGACCATGAAATCCTGGGTGCCCAACACTTAAGCTTATTTGGAAAAGTGAGGGGTTTTTTTCAGTCAACTTAAGACAAAAGGTGGTTGCCTGTGGAACCAGGGTGCTTCTAGAGCACAGCCCTGAAAGGGGTTGCAAATGGTACCTAAAACATCGGTGAATAGAGTAAGAAACTACTGACTGATCTGGAAATCTCAGAAGCCTTTGTTTGTGTGTTTAATTTCTTTCATATAAAATCCTTGTAATCTCAGTCTTGGATATTTTTCCAACAAGGGTTTTTGGGTCTTGGTGAGACTTTCAGCATTTCTTACTCCTATTAATGTCATACTAATAAAATTGAAAGAAATGTATGACAATCGCTAACCTTAAGCAATTGTCTCTTTTACATTTTGTCTTTAAAATGTGATCAGTAGAATGTTCTAATTCCTATACCATATTTTAAGTACTTTTGTGCCTAATCATTTCCTTTTTTCAGGTCAAACGGTCTGGTAGATTCATCTTGAAACCTAATGAAATTTGCAGGAACATCTGCCACAAAATTTTGGTAAAGTTGGATCAAGGAGAAATTTGTAAGTTTTAAAAAATTGGGATATTAAAAGTGCTTAGGAGTTGTTAATATGTGTCCCAGGAAATACCGATACCGTCCCCTTCCATTGGCAGTTTTTGGTTGTGACCCCTAAACGTTTCTTTAAATTTTGGACTTTTGATACCCCGTGTCCACCCCCTCAGAATTTCCATTGACCTTTCATGTGGTGGGTACTGGGAAAAGGGGATACTTCAATAAATTTTGGATAGGGTGTGTGCCAGAAAGGATCTTACTGTAAACCCTGACCCTATATTTTAGTGATGAAGCAAATGAATATTGATTACCCTCTTTAAGGCCCAAACCCAAAAAATGACACCCAACTCAAGGGAACAGGCCAACTTTATTTTGTTTCTGTAACACTGGTAGTTAACGGACAATTCAGTGTTAACAGATTTTCTTTCTCTTTTAGCTGGCCAGTTATGCACTGTAATTTTAGCTGATGCAATTTAGGTACACAAATGACAACTGGGGTGAAAATGATAAATTGAATATGAGGCTCAAAAGGCTCTTAAAAGTGTCAACTAGTTGTTGTTGAACTAAACGTTTCGGGCTTAGCCCTTCATCAGTAAAATGATAGCCTATTTAAGGATCAAAAACCTCAAAAACCCTATGCTATCAAACTCAAAAACCATACCTTATCAAACTCAAAAACCCTACCCTATCTCTATCTTGTGACACATACATATGTAGCCCATTATTGGGAGTATGTCCTGAAGAGGACACTCGACTCTGTGACACAAATTGATATCAATGCAAGTTAATTTGGTAGCATGACTCCCTGGTGGCAAGATGACCCTGATTCTTGTCATAATCTCCCTGTGGTAATTAATACCTGATTTTCTGTACAAAATTTAAGTGAATCACAAAATGCTATTTTGTTGCAGTGACTGTGCCCAACAAAATGTGGAGTGTATCCTACAAACCAGTTGGAAGTGATCAAGTTGTTACCTTTGGCTCTGGTGTTAACTGGGATTGAAGTTTAACATGTCTAGCATTTGTGATGATAATTGTTGACAAAATAAAGCCACACAGCTCAGAACCATCATTTGTCTCTTTATTCTGGTCACAAAGATAAATTAAAGTCATGGATGTATACCAACCCTGATGCAAATGAACAAGCCAATAAAAGCACTTCAATGCAGCTGTCAAACTGTCATCATTTTTGTGAGAACAATCACTCGCTCGGCCTCTCAAAAAGAGTCTGAAGAGGGGGGCAGTATTAAATGGGATAAAAGTGTTAAGGGTATCAATAGTTTTTTGTTTTGTTACCTTTCCTACTTACTCAATAGGCTCCAGCAAACAAGGAAACATTGTTGTGGAAACTTTGTTGCCTAGTACTCAAGCATGTGTAGCATTTGTTGCAGAGGAAGAGGCAAAGACTAAAACTATTTTTATTTGAAAAACTTTTAGGCCGTAGAAAATATTTGGGAAGCTATGTTTCTGTATCTGGTGTGTCTGCACAAGTGTCATCACACCATAAACTACTGCTTATATAAGCCCCCCCCCCCCCCCCACAAATACACACTTATAAACCCAAAAAATACATCTGATTAAAAGGCCTCCAGATATAAGCCCAATGCTTTCCTTGTTTTGCATTCATTTGATTCGGATATTTTGAAGCTTCATTAAAAACCAGGAAGTGAAAAACCTTCATTTCAATCAACACAGCTTAAGCTCTTTTGAAACGTTTTCTTTTATTCCAGTTATGAGCCACTCAGGATACAAGCCCCTCCCAGCCTCGTTCCCAGGGTTTTCCCTTTATGAAATTGGAGGGGTAAAGGGGAAAGCCCTGGGAGTGAGGTTGAAGCCCCTCCGTTTATAAGCAAACTAAAAGCCCTCGGAAGTTGTATCAGCCAATCACAATACGTTATTCACGAGATACAACTAATATGTTAAAAATTCATTCTTGAAATGGAAATCATGAGGTTAGCCCTACACGTGACAATGCCATAAATAAAAAGCGTAAATGACGTGCACAATCTACGGGACTTACGCTGGCTAACTGTAACACAGCAACTTTACCTAAGAGACGCTGTTTTTACTTTCAAATGTATGACAGGTTGCGCCCCAGATTACCTTAGATCCAAGCCAAGCTAGTTACCAGAGGCCAAGCTTCCGGTCGCGTGACACGAAATTCACAACAGTTAAATATCCCTTATTTAGAACAGCCACCGGTCAGCGGTCCTTCCAGTACAGAGCTGTCAGTTTATGGAACAACTTAGATAAAGATCTTAAACTTAGTAAAAATCACGAGGTTTTTAAGCGTAAACTTAAGCATATATTACGGGACACTTAGGTATTTATAGATTTTCGATTAGTAATTTTTTACCTTTTATGGACTGTTCTTATATTATATATCTTTTAATTTTTATATTATCTTTTATTTTAAACATGATGTATTGTTCACCGAAAAGCCCCTCAGGGGAGTGTTCAATAAAGTCTTATCTTATCTAATCTAAGAACTATTTACAAGCCATGATATGCAATGCCAATTAGTTGCCAGGTTATAAATTGCAAATCATATTTACATACTAAACTATGAAATCTTCTCAGTGTCAGTGATCCAGCGTGTACAACTTCACTTGGGAAACTATCTCATCATACATTAATTACCTGGACAAAGAACAAAGCGGCAGCTTACTGTATGCAGCTCTATTCCTGTCTCGACCTGTCAAGTTCCAGAAAAAATATGATCACATCACCTACCATTACCCCCAGGGAATTCAAAACCGGCTTACAGGAAGACTGTTCAGTTTGCAGAGTTAGGTTCTCCATAACGAAAGTTTGGTCAGAATCCGCTTTGTCAAAATGTTGAGATGTTGTAATTGAACGGTTTTATTGAGAATTCAAAGAGTTGGATAAGTTTGGTATTAAAAACCAGGGATATTAAGGTATCATGGTAGGTGGATTGACAGTGTTTGGAAATCGCGCCGTTACGCTGACGCTTTCAAAGAAAACCCCATCAACCTATACATTTTCTGAAAGCTAAATAGTTATAGAATACAATCATATCTTTAAAAATTTCTAAAGAGACAATGACGAAGTGATATTAAAAGAAATCACCAGAAACACTGCTTCGCTTAAATTGGTTCGCTTCCGCGAGTGAATTATCGGATTGGCGAGATTTACATCGGAAATGTTTTCTCACACATCACCCCCAAAAAGGGGGTCTGCGATTTTCAAGATGTGGTTTGGTTTTTTTTTACAACCTCCTAAAGTTTGATATTGTCAATGCGGACGTTCCTTTCTGCAAAAGAGGTCATAACTTGGAAACGGAAGCGAAATTTAACAAAGCCCGACACCCTTTTTCGAACGAATTATCCTAGAACGTGGCTGGCAATTTTCAGCTAATTCCGTCGGAAGACGCGCGTAAACGAACTAAAATTGTTCACCCTTATATGCAGTTTTACTTTATCGAGAAAAAGGCGAAAAACGTTTCGTGCGATTTCTATGATGAGGTGTTAAAAATCACCGCATGTAAGAAGATTTGATGAGGCACTGACAGATGTCGGCACGGATCGGTTTGCAACAACAATGGCTTATGACAACAACCTGAAATAAACAGACGTCTACAATTCTGGCGCGAAAACTAGTCGTGGTTATCGTTGGAGCGTCAAACTACCAGAGCTTTTAGGTTTGTATGTAAACCTCCGTGATTTTTTGTTGTTGTTCTGCGGCTTCACAGAAGGGACTAGTGTCCTCGACTAACCATTCGTCTTGGTTGTAGTATGATCCTCGGTCACTCAAAGCATAGTTAGTAGAGGTCTCCTCTACTAACTATGCTCAAAGTTAAAGACCTTGATCGTTCGGCACTGAATTCTTCGATTGAAGATGCTTCTTCGAATGGACGCAAATGGACACGAAGTTTTCTTTCGTTTTCGTCCAGACATAAAAAGACCAAAAGCTAAGTTTGTCAAAAACAAAAACTAGCTAGCGGTAAAAGGCAACCGAATGAACACAGATTAGGACAGTTCGCGTGTACGTCTCTTCAGTATAATGAAAATTACACGTGACAACCGGCGGTGAATTTTAATTGGCGATGACAGGAACTTGTCATCGCGCCCTCAGGAGTTAATGAGATTCAAAAATAGTTTCTTTCCGTATCTCAAAAAGTAAAAAAGCTTTTTTGCTCATTTTTTTTTTTGCAAAATATTTATCACAGTCTTCTCAATTCGAACGGCAAAAAAAAAAAAAAATAAAATCTATTTTTTCGTCAAAATCCACCTCCCATGATACCTTGAATCTTGTGTCTCCACCAGAGTGACACGAGAGGACACGAGAGCCTCCTTTTCCTAGCGCCAAGGCCCCGCAGGTTAAGAAGAACAGCTGGTTCGCTTTAGGAGAATGGTAGCCAGCCAAAGTCCCCATTAATCCAACATGGCTGCCTCATTACCTCCTTACAACTAGCGGTAAGTTTCCGTGCCTAATAATGGGTAGACACAGCTCAGATTCTGACGACGATAGGCGAAAGAAACACAGGTCTTCCAAGAAGCGTGACAGAAGAAGTCGAAGTCGAGAACGGCGAAAGCGGTCACGATCTCGCGATCGAAAACGGAGCCGATCAAGAAGCAGCAGTTATGAAGATCACAGACGCAGCAGGTTGCGTAAAACACCCAAGCTATATTCTACGCTTATTTCTTCCCCGTATTATCTATGTTTCTAAACCAAGTAACTATATTTTACTGTTGTTTTTTCCTTTTTCCTCCATGGATCACACTACAGATCGACTCGAAAAGGTACGTTAAAACTGAACCTACTTTCATAGCTAGGTTAATCAAGAGAACATTTAGAGTATTTAGAGTGAAGGATGCTATACCCAGGGCATGTATTTAAGGCTTTCTTTAGTTTGAGTAGAGTCATGATTTGAACCCCTAACTATAGGTCAAGTGCCCTCATCCATCCAGTACCCTCCTGTACCACTGTTGCTTCCGTAAAGTTGATTTGAGTAATACGAATCCTGGTAATAATCAGAAACTTTATTTGAAATGATTATCCCAAAACATTGCTTGTTTCCTCAAGTGGCATGTAAAGCCTGGTTCATATGTGCAGCACAAATGTAACTGCAAGCAAATGCACTCGTGAAATAGCCTGATGCAAATGTTAATGCAAGTGTACGCCCCAACACAAGATATGGAGAAGTCTTTATTTGCTTGCACTTCACATCTTTGTGCTTCTGTTTTCATTTCCGACATGTGAACCAGGGCAACATAAACGCAGCACCAAAGCCTTACGTAGTCTCATCAACCATCTTGGAAACATTTTTTAACTTTGACTGTGCCTACATTTCTTACCTTCCTTGCATTTGCGAGAGCGTTATTGGCATTTGCATCTGCATTTGGGCCAAACCAGACTAACTATTAAGTTCAGTTGTGGAGTCAGACTTTGACTTGGATTTTTCATGAAGAAATAAGACTCTACTTAAAACCCCTTTATTTGTCTGAAGTTAATCACTGTTGTGATATATTTGTAGATCGCAGATACAGCCGATCGAGCAGCAGCAGAAGCTATAGTAGTAGTTCAAGTGACAATGAAAGCAGGAGAAGCAAAAAAGATAAAAAGTAAGCAGAGGCATGGCCTGCTTGATTCCTGTTGCTTCCTTATTGCCCTATACATACTCATAAATTTGTGGATCAGGTTTCTCTTATAGTTAAGGTGGTGTACTACAGTTTAAGGGTGTATTATAAAAAGAGCTCAACTTTTTGAAAAGTTTGAACTCTTTGAAAAATAGTCCTCAGACTGGTTCACCAAGGAAATGGCATACATGGTCTTATGATAAAGATTTTTGTTTTGCATGTATATTAAATCAGAGCCATTTACAATTCCTGACATTTCATTAAGCACTCAGTCATTCATTTTGGCTATTTGTTATGGTTTGTGTTGTTTAAGGATGGTGCTTACTATTGTTAGTCCATAGAGGTTCTGCGCATCACACAAGGCATGGTTTTTTAAGCCGCGCATGCTAGGGTTCACATTGACGTAATCAACTACACTACGAAGTACGTGACTTACGTGAAAGCAAAATTTTTCTACTGTAACCAAGTCAAGATTAATGAACCTGTACAGGAACACCAGAATAGCAGCATATCGCTCATCACTAACTGTTCAGTGCTAACGGCTTCCACCTGAAAAACTAGCTGTTATCCATAGAAAATTATGCTGAAGTCCAACTGTAAACATGTACCTGCAGATGGCATAGTGTGCGTGCAAAACAAGTGTGAGAGGTGCAAATGTTTGACTTACTGGGGAGGTGACAGGAAAAAATGTAACAGGTATCGAAAAAGTTTTCAAAAAAGATGAAAACAAACTCTTTTAACTCTTTAAAATGCATGGTTTACTCCTACATTTTATATTATGAAATGGAAGTGGTGGGCCTATTTAATACGTATTAATCTAATCACGTATTAAATAGGCCCACCACTTCCATTTCATAATATAAAATGCAACTATTTTATTGAAAGCATACTAAAAGTGATTTTTATGTTATCATTTACCATGAAGTTTAAAGATCTTCATAAGTGTTTTTGCTTTTCTGTATGTAGAAGTTGAACTCTATGGAAATCTGCGAAGAAAAATCTTTTTAGACTTCTTTTCTCAGAAAAATGCTGACATCAGCATTTTTGTTGACATTCAAGGCTAATGCATCTCGGAAAAATGCATAGCTACCCCCGTTTTTCTTTGTGGATTCCAATAGCTCTTGCAAAGATGTACTTTTTGCATGGTCCTAACCTGGCACAAAAAACCTTTGTATTTCGTAGGTACCATCCTTAAGTGCTGCATATCATTGTTAAAGACTGAGAAAATGGTGATTAGAGAAAGAAAAATATCTTTGGACATTTTACAAAAGTTGAGCTCTTTCACAAAATGGAAATAAAACTTTTCTTGTAACCTGAACTGCAGCAAAGATGACTTGTGATGATTTTGACAATAGTATTTATTTTATCTTCATTTATACAGGAGTTCAAGTTCTCAGGTGAGCTAGTTACAAGTATGTGCAGTTGAAGCCGGTTATGTGAACTTCAAGGGGAAGCAAAAACAGTTGGAGACAGCAGGAGTTCAAAATAGCCAATAGTAAATGGCAAATCCAAGGGAAATGGTTTTAAGCTCGAAGTAACAGAAAGTTTGAAATAACTGAGCACAAATTAGCAGAGCGGGAATGCAAGGACAAAAGAGACCAGGGGTTATGGATAAGTTGGCCCCATGTTCTAAATAAAACCATTTGCACATTTCCAATTGAAGTTTCTTAGTAAAGCTTCTTTCAAACCTTGGAGAAATAGGATCTTTATTGAGGTCTGGGGTGCGCCATAGATTTGGCTGATTTGGGTGAATGTGAAATGAGTTTTTGGATTTTTCATTTTTCAACTTACCTCTCATTGCAAATCTTATCTCTGCTTTCTTGAAGACCTCAAAGGAAAAAACAAAACAAAAAATGAAGAAAGCTCTAGCAAAAGCAGGTAATGTGTAAACATCGTTTTAAGTTTTTTCTCTTTTGTTTCAACTTCCGTTTTGTTGTGAATAGTGTTAACTTGAAATGCACTTTTGTAGAAATGTATTATTTTGTTAACAGAATCCAAAGATGAAGTCCTGAAGAGAGATAAAGCTACAAAGGAATTAAGTTAGTCCTTGTATATTATTGTTATTTAAGAAAATGTTCATGCTATGTAAAACTTAGCAACAATCGTTGTGTTCAGCTATTTGATTGGATAATTTGGGATCAGTGTGATGAACTTTGTTGATTGATTATTTTATGGTGAGAGTGTGTAGGGAAATGCCATTCAAACAGAACAGGGTCAGAAGACTCTTAAGGGTGTGTTTCTCTTTATTTTCACAATAATCTTTTTTATCATATTTGTCAACAGAACAGTTAGCACCTAACAAGGAGACAATATTACAGATAGAAAGCAATGAGTTTGTACCACAGTCATTCAGTTCATCTGCAGGCTGTAAAGAACAACAGGTATCAAATTCCTTTCAATTTATTCTGCGCTGTATGGGAGAGGTCTTGGATCAAGGGCATGGCTTAGTCACCAAGCACCAAGTTCTTTCTTGCCCCCCCCCCCCCCCCCTCGTGATAGCTACCTTGGGTACCAGAGGGTCTTTTTTGTTTTCATGGCAAAGCCGCGATCGCACACCACGATTGCGACTTTGCCACTCACTGAAAGCGGGTATGTCCTAGCAGGGTATGTCCTAGCTCAGTTCTTAAGGTAACTCCTTAGTATTGCATTGCGCATCCCTACTGCGCACGATTTTTGCGTCGT
>OZ026596.1:43208567-43223567 GCA_964020085.1 Micromussa lordhowensis
GCGACTGTTGGCTGGTTCGCATTATCTAATCGGCGGAGACTGGCGTACTCTCTCTTTACTTGTATCTGTGCCACGGATTTGAGCCTAAGTCCATCCCCTGGGGTAAGGAATCCGACCGAGCTCCTTTGGTGTGCCTTAGGGTCATAAATGTCTCTTAGAGTCGGATACGATACGGACAGCCGAGGCTTAACTTGAGGCGCGGTGGAATGATGGCTGCCTGCCAGGGATAGATTGGTCTGTGGTTGAAAACGGAAATCGATCGAAAAGTAGAGACAGGAATCAAACAAGGTGTTCGAGATGTTGGTTAGCAAACTATCTTTCTATGACACTCGGTGACGACCGCTAGGATTTGATTGTTTTGTCCTCCAGTAAGTTTGCCAATGTTCTGTTCTACTTCTTTCTGTTTAAGGTGCTCTTCGCAATTTAAAACCACGACAAAGTTTTTAAAATTATTCCGCCAATAACGGTAGAGTGAATTGTCGATTGCATTAAGCCCCGGTCAAATGATCGCAACATTACAACGCAACATATTATTTCCTGAAGAAGGCAACAGTAGTGGCCGAAACGTCCAATATATAATTTTAGCCTGTATCAACTTTTAACTCTTTTAATCAAAATGTTTAACATGCCTGGCTACACACCAAATAGTTTTACTGCGCCTTTCAATAACACGCGGCAAACGCGTTTTTCGCTACCGTCAATGATCAAATGTTTGGCAGCTCCTCCCAGCTTCCGACTATGTTGTCTGAACTGTGCTCTACGATTTGATTGGATTACAGAGCGCTCGACAGTAGTCGGAAGCTGGTAGCCGGGAGCCGCCGAACATTTGATTGACGGTAGCGAAAAACGTATTTGTCAGTTGAGATTTGAATTGTAGAGTCCGCATGTTATTGAGAAGCGCAGTAATATCGCAATATATTTGGGCGCAGCATGTTGCTCGCGTTTGGCCACCCTGTTGGCTCAATTTTGAAAATGGTCAAATATCCAACATGTCGCAACAGGTTTGTCAAACGCGCGCAAAATGTTTGCGAAGCGCCCAACAATGTTGCGATATGTTGCGTTGTAGCGTTTCGATCGTTTGGTCGGGGCTTTAGTTGACTAATTTGTTTTCACTTTTTCAATGCTATCCGTGTTACTATGATCACCTTTTCTTTCACAACTTCTTTACCTTATTGCTAACAAAGTGAAGCCCTTATAGCTTGAAACTACTGCGAGTCATCATAGCTAACAGAAGCTATTTCAAACATCTGTCTATCTAGGTTTCCTGTCTCTACTACTGATTTGCCTCTACAGTGATCTGTACTATCCCTGAAGCACAGCTGCCATTCTTCCTTTTTTTCCTCGACTGCCAACTACGTCTCTACATCAATGTAAGATAGTTAGCATAGATTTACCTTGTTAGAACAGTTTCATTACTGCAATGTTTCTATACTAAGGAAGGTAATAATCCTTCCGGATTCATTTAGCACCAACATGTTAGTTCTCCTTGAACATACTGATGATACCTGGTCGATTACTTCCATAACTATACTCGTCA
This sequence comes from Micromussa lordhowensis, assembly GCA_964020085.1. NCBI lineage: Eukaryota > Metazoa > Cnidaria > Anthozoa > Scleractinia > Lobophylliidae > Micromussa > Micromussa lordhowensis. Next base: position 43,210,105 of record OZ026596.1, read on the forward strand.
CCCGTCCCCCTGGCTATATAGCCAGTGTTATAAGATAACGAAAAGTTCAGATTGAGAAAATAATGTTCTGCTTTGATACACAGAAATAGAGTAACATTTTACATATAAAAAAAATGCCCAGTATGGCCCCCCGCCGGCTTACGGTTAATATTTAGAGAGGAAGCCTCCGGGTTCTCTATCCAGGTCGAGTCAATTTCATCACAGAAACTGAATTCAGGGCATCTCCCAAATAACGAGATGATCCAAAGCTGGGCTACATTATTTTAACTTGATATTTTAGAACAAGCTGACATATAGTGCTTACAAATGACTTGGAGAGCTGTCCTTTGTTAGCATGTGTAAATCTGTGTCTTTGGTCGCAGCTGGAGGTTGCCGTTAAGTGCATCTGTGAGTTGTCTCCACCCTCGTGACTCCCCTGAGAGGTAAGAAGAAAGCTGCTGTCAATTTAACAAATTGACGTCAGTTTTTCATGCGTCTGTCCTGTTATTGATCATAAACTTCGTCGTCATCACATTGTCAAAGTAAAAAATGGTCGAATTGCCCGCTCTCGCTTGCTGACGCGTCGCACGAATTTCAAATTCATGTGTCTGTCCGCATATTGACGATAAAAATTAGCCAATGAGCGCGCGAGAATTTCTGCAGTTATCGTGAAAACACAAATTACAAGTACAGGCCATGCGTTCAGGAAGACGCATATCTAGAGGCACAGGAAACACTGACATTTTGTACAATTAGTCTCAAAGCCAGGATGGAACTGGGTTTGTAACAGCCAGGTTAGAAGTAAGCTTTTAAGAGTATTTTACTGGAACTGTATACCCGGGCCGGTATACTCAAAATTGCTTCTTACCACAGATGTTATAGGAGGCAACTTTCCCGCTGGTGTGCCTTGTCGACCTTGAAGTATTGCAACAGAGGAACTTTGTGCAGTCTGATCAGCCTGAATGTCGATGTCACTACTGACAAACTGTGTTACTTCTGTGTTTTGAGGGCTGACTTGTCCTCCCTTGTGCCTAAAATAACGTGACGAGAAAAATGATCGGAAGACTGTAGAGAGATTAAAAAGTTGTCCCAAGAGTGATATATTTTCGTGTGCATGCTTACAGCTTTAACGGATTTCGTGGCTTTGATAAGGGTTTAAAGTGTAGCTTGATGTCAGTCTTTAACAAGCCACAGGGCTTTGAGTTGTCATGTATACGAGAAAAATGCATCACAGGCCTTAGCGAGCACAGCAAAAACCCGCGTGTAAGAAACTAGTGGTTTAAGGACCTGCTGGCAGAAATTTGCCATATTAGTACCCCAAAATATAATAACATATACCACTTATTAACCGAGAGTGAAGTCATTACAGGGAAATCTCAGACCGAGGCCTTGATGTATTGACCGAGCGACAGCGAGGTCAATACATCAAGGCTAAGGTCTGAGATTTCCCTGTAATGACCGAACGGACGAGGTTAATAAGTTGTTTATTATATGGCCTTTTTAGCGCTGAAAAAAAAAAACCCGGAAGCGCTTTCCAATATCCGTTTGCGCGCGCGAGAGATCATTCGAGGCCATGTTCACTGAACAGAGAAAACCCTGGCCGTGCGATCGAAACCAGAAGGGACAGTAAAAACAGTTTCTTTGAAAATGATACAATTTTTGCCTTTATTACGCCAAGATCTAGGTCAAATTTAACATTGAAAATTTTTTTTATAATGCCCGGTCATTAAAAGAAAATAATGCCCGCTAAGCAGCCAATCAGAGCGCGCGTACTATTGTAGCCATATAATAATGCAAATTTATATTACAAGAAAATACATAATACAGTTGTGAATAAATACACTGTATGTTCAAGACCAAACCCAAGTTTTTTTATCGTTCTGGTAATCAACAACTGCATCTTCTTCATATAAATTAAGAACCTTATTAACAATCTACTTAGCCTAAATTGCCAATAACTACCCCAAAATACAAGAACCTCAGTTGCCAAACTTCCTTACACGAGGGTTTTAATGTATTCTCAAAAACTTAGTGTTTTTTCAGCGTCTGATTACAGATTTACGTCAGATTTATACCTTTTTTATAAAAAAAAACCATGGCCTTAACGCAGGGTACTCGCGATGTATAATCTGTTAAATTATCTCGGGTATTTAGTCTTTATATGACCCACTCCAAGGACAGTTACAAGACTTGTTTGCTTTAAACTTTGCTTTTTTCATTTGTCATTTAAAAGAAACCAAGGTCAAAATATTACTGTTTATAAAAGTGTTTAAACACAGTTTTAATTGCATTGATATTTGTTCTTGTCATAAATCTTAGAATGGAGAGTTTTATTCCTTGTATTTTCTTAATCAAACTTAAAAAGAAAAAACAGAATTATTTTGTACTAACAGTGTGTAAGACGCCAGCGGAAGCTCTTCGTCTCTTGAGGTGATTCTGCTCAATGACCAATAAGATACAGCACCGTCGGTGTTGGAAAGAAATGTTTGTTTTATGAACTTATTTAAATATATAGAATTCACTGAGTTATAAATATTACACCTACAGTTTACACAGCTGCTCACACCGAACTGCGTTTACAATGGTTATTTCAGTTTATATGTGAACGAGGACTGAGATCTAGTTTAAGTTAAGACTGTTAAAACGGCGACGACACGCGTAAGCATGCACACGAATGTTTAGGTATGAACACTGTTGCTCTCTACCTTGCCCTTCCTCGGTCCAACTATACTCTGTGCTTTAACTTATTTATCTTCAGGGCTGGGTTGTTCAAAGCCCGATTAACCTAACCCAGGATTGGCGAGAATTTTGATTTTAGTTTTGCAACTTTTCGGTGAGCTTTTCTGTTTAAATTGTTCTTCCCTCAGTTGTAAGTTTGAAGAATCGCAAACTACACAAAACATAAACAGTCAAAAGCATTTTTTTAAAAGAAAAATTAATGTCTCGGTTAACTTTTAATCTAGGGTTAGCGTTAACCGGCTTTCGAACAACCCGGCCCACTAGAACTGTACGTGCTCGTTTCGTGTTTATTTTATTGGTGGTTTTCACGTCACGCAAGTAAGCTAAATTATCACGCAAGTGAAAAATAAAATCGCTTACCATTCAAGAAATTGAGTCAAGAAATTGAAATATCGTAGAAGGGTAATAAATAAACAACGTGCCAAAGTTTCGGGGATGTGCGATATTCCGAACTCGAGTTATTCGGCAAAAGGTATCACTGAAAATTACAGGTATGGAGACGCCATGTTGGAGCCCGTCTGAGGGACTCCAACATGGCGACCGGAAACGAGTGGAAACATCTGGAGTTTACTTTGGCTCTCTCACAACGTTTATTCCCTCTGTTAAACTACAAAACATTCGCATAGGCACTTCTCTCAACATATTGGTTACTCAGAACTCGAAAACGTAAGGCGAATCGATATTTTGGTGCACGTAACATGTTACCCAGAAACAATGCCGATGTCACGCATTGTGAAAAAACCGTGTTCTATTTTCAAAACAAAGCAGTCTACCGAGCTGAAGACAGGCCAGCAGATATTCGTTTAAAAATGCCTTTTACCCCATAAGTTTAATTTTAGTTTTTCTGACGTCACGTGAAAACCAAGAGTCGGCTAATTCTGACTTGTATATATATTTATCCTTGTATATACAGTAAACGGTCCGCTGGCGCAGTACAGTGTCCGCCCTTTGTTCCACGAGGAACCCAATGGTCTAAAGAAGAAGATATACATTAAACACCCGCGTATAAGAACCTAGAATTTCTTGGTTCAGGCTGAATGGGTTCTTATATTTTGGGGTAGTTTTTCCGAACTCAGGCTGATTAGGTTCTTAGTAGGTTCTTATCTGTAGGAGTTGTCATGTAGTGATACCATTCAGAGAACTACTGTAGCACTAGTATGTAATAATGGTTGAACATTTTTTTTTTTAAACAGCAAAAATGCCAAGCCTTATTATTTAAACAATAATAAATTCAGTATCATAGGCTACCATATTTACAGTTGTATTTGATAATAATGTAAATTGTTAACAGCAATATAAATATATAAATAAAAACAGCAAAAATACTCTGTATTTATAAGATTTTCAATTAAACAAATCATTTTCATGGTGTTTCTCAGAAATTTCACAATTTCTATCAATTAAAATCCAGTATTTTGGCTACAAAATAAGAGTGTTTTTTTTTGTATAAGAACCTATTGTTCTTTGCCAGCCTAAATAGGTTCTTGTATATTTGGATACTAAAATGCCCAATTTCAGCCTGTAGGTTCTTAAATCACTAGGTTCTTATACGCGGGTGTTTACTGTATTTATCACAGAACGTTTACATTTCAGTAAAAAGAATATACCTAAAGGAAACTACGGAGTTACTCACTTTGTTCCAGCCATTAAATCCATTAACCGGTTGTTGAACTTCATCAATATTATGTAAAGAATGTAAAGAACTAGGAGAATTACGGACTCATAAATCTCGAACTTGCCATCCCATGCAAACCACGAAAAGAATACAATTGACAAGGCGTAGCAGACAGAGTCTCTTATTAACGGCCTCCAGTCTAATTGAAGCACCTAAGGAATGTATGAAAACGACTTCAATCAATGCTCTACATTATAGCATGCACTCTAATTTCCTTTGCTAAGGTTATCTATAGAGGTATTTTTGCCGTAAAAATGCAAAATAGCTCTTCTTCACAGAGAACAGCACGGAAATCGCAAACTGACATTGTTTGGTGGGAGAGAACACGTTATAGGTATACCGCCGACCGGTTAGCTCAGTTGGTAGAGCACTGGACTGCTGTGCGGGAGGTCGCAGGTTCAAATCTCGGCCGGACCAACATCTGCAAATGGTTAGACTTTCAAGTCTTCTCGGATAAGGACGATAAACCGTAGGCCCCGTCTCACAGTACTGGTGTGACGTTAAAGAACCCATGCACTGTTCGGAAAGAGTAGGGGAATGTCCCCGGTGTGATGGCTTATCACTTATTCTGACCTGGGGGCACCGGTATATCATACTGTACTTTCTCATGAAAATTGTGAACTGCGTGGAGCAGTCTGGCAAAGTCCCCCACAAAGTGTTGTAAAGCGCATTTGATTATATCTATATAGATAAATGCGCTATATAAATAGGAAATTTATTGAAATTTTATAAAACAAGCGACCTCTTGGATAAAACATGACGACAACAAACCAATTGATGAGGCATACCTTTCCAGCCAAAGCCGCAGTAAGAGCAATAATTACAAGCAGGTTGAATACTGCACTCCTATGACGTAAAACAAAGAACTGAATTTAGTATCAGTTTCCGAAACTGCACGCGGGCTGTACGTGGAACGGCTTCGCCCAAAACGTTCTTATAGCCGCTACAGCCATTTTGTTCCTCCCCTTTTCCATAGTGAGCAGAAGAGGTCACTTAAGTGGATATGGCAGCCTCTCAACCCCCCCCCCCCCCTCCCCCGGAGGCTGGGGGTGGGTACTTCCTTATATGGGCTATATAGGTATGTGCTGCTCCAAAGGGTATGGTTTTTAGCTGTTTTGATCAGAAACAGGGTATCGATTTTGGTCAAATTGGTTTCAAATAGGGTACGGTTTTAGCATTTTGGGTTTTCTTGTCTTAAATTCGATTTTTGTTTAGAAGCAGCTACTTTTTTCATCATTATCGTTAACATCATCAACAAAAGCCATTCACTATGCCTTTACATCACTTTGAACTAGATAACTAATTATGCGATAGGTCTGGAACACAGTATTGATTTAAGAGTCAGGCCTCAAATAGGGTATCAAATGTTTGGCCAGGACATAAAAAGAGCAGGGAAAATCAGAGGGTAAGGGTTTTGGGAAGCGGGCCGCACACCCCCATCCGATTTTTCTGGAAGTACCCTGCCGGGCCTCTTAAACAGTTTATTGGGTATATCTTTGCCAGCCTTCCGGTTATTTTTGTCATAAGTTGCCATTACCGGTGATTGGCCATGGCTATAGCACTTCAATATGTGAAATATCTTACCCGACTATCGTTCCAATTCCAATATCGCTCTCGACTGTAACACCTGCGACTGAAGTAAATAATTCCGGAGCAGAAGAACCTGCAGCCATGAAGGTTGCACCTGCAACATCCTCGGAAAGATCTAATTTTTCAGAAATAGCTTCTAACGATGGAACGAAAAAGTCGTCGCAAACAATAGCAAGTGCTGTAAAAAATAATATATAAAAAGAGGGACATGTTTACATTCTCATATTGAGGAGAAAATTGGTAGAATTATTTTATTTTCTCTATTCCTCGAGTGGTAGCTGGGTTAATAAAAATAAACGAAAACAGCAGAGCGGCTGTCACACGAATGTTCTCCTTTCCTTGCATTTCCGAGTTATGGAAGACGTTTCTTTAGCTTTTCTCGTTCTTTCAAACGTTGTGTCGCCACAACTCTTAAGATAAAGAAACACGCACGTCTAAGTAATTTCCGTCCAGCCAAGAATATTTTCTTTAATAAATAAAAAAGAGCAACCTTATTTGTTTCCGGCTTGAGTTAAAATTATCAGTGTGTAGACCGTGAAAATGACAAAACAATCAAACAAGCATGACAATCAAGAATTTCAACTGTGTTTCACGTTTTTATGTTTGTATTATTACTTTAGTATCAACCAGAATCGTACTTTACCTATGAAGATGACAAGAACGCAAAATATATGTAACGATAGCCAGCCGTATGCTTTAGTGGGAGCCCACCACGAATCACGATTGGAATAGTTTCTTGCGTGGCCGATTTCAAAGTCGCATGTTTCCCACTCGACAGTCGATAGCAGATGCCTTGATCGGAAAACTGATTCTGTGGGGAGATTGTAATAAATAAATGAACACTAGAGATATACAGATGATTTATTACACTATAACAACAAAGCAAAGCCGTATACGGACTTTTAAATCTCTTATTGAATATCTGAATATTTGCCTCCGGTCAAACCAAGTAAAGTTACATGGAAGACTAACTTGAAAAAAGGGGAGGAACCAAGTATTCTGGCAAAGATAAAACACTTTTCCATTGGACTTTGCTTTGCCATATCAGTAATATAAAAGTTTATAAAACAATACTTTCAGTGTTTCGGCTGCAACCATTGTTACTTTTATGATTGATAAACTTCCAAATCCAGCAATCCAAATGTGTCTGTTTTGGTATCGCAAATTGTATTGACGATATCTGGATTTTCCGCGAGGATGAACCACATTTGTTATAAGGAGAGGAAGACCTGAGGGAGTATTTAAATTGCCACACAATAATTGCTGAGATTAATTTACTCCTCAGTAGCTGCGTCAGTGGTTCGTCACTAAAAACGATTTTGGGTCAAAGCCCTCGAGTCGATTTTTGACTACCTTTTCAAGACGACTTGGTCAATAAAAATACTCTTTTAATCTGTTAAAAAGCATAATCTTCCAAAAAAGATATTGCTATGTAGCACTCGAATCAGTAACTGGCAAAAATTCCTCAGTGATCAGAGTGCTTAGATGCTGTGAAAATGAGTCAGAGTCTGAATCGACTTAAAATTTCAAATTTTAATAAGTCACAAAACGTTTCAGTGACGCTTGTTTATCTTTAATATTTTCCTTCGCTGCCTTTCAAAATTTCTGTCATATATGAGCACTAGACGAGCGTTCTCGTTAGTTTTGTTTATTTTTGAACGACACACACACAAACAGTTCGGCCCTGTCCTCACTAATCCGTTTTCAAACGAAAACGGAGCTGTTTTGCTCCGGATACGGCTATCGTCCTCACTACAACGCCCAAAACGATCACCGAAAACGCAGCCATTCGAAAACGCTCTCCAGAGTGGAGCGATTTGAAAACGATGCTTTTTGAAACGCTGTTTTCTAGGTGACGTCATCAAATAGACAGACCGGGCGCCAGACCACTCGGCCGTGAGTATCCAAAATGGCGGACAGACTATCAACATATGGCGCCAGTTTCGCGGGCCGATATATTGAAATGCGCATGCATCGAGTTCATTTGAGCATGCGCACTGAGGGTATAAAAGCGTTTTCAAACGGATACGGCGTTGTAGTGTGGACAGGCGAAAACGATACGAAAACGATGAGTGTGGACGCAAATCTTTTTGAAAACGGAGCAAACAGCTCTGTTTTCGCTTGAAAACGGATTAGTGTGGACAGGGCCTTAATGTATTTGAGAATCAACAAATACTAATGAAGGGGTGTAGGGTTATCCCCGAAGCGGCTGATCTTCGTTTTCAAAATTCAGGCAGTCTGAACAAACATATGACCATTTTTTGATCGAAATGTTACGTTTGCCTTTCAGTTACAACGACATAATCGGCTTATAAGCCACTGCCTTTCAAAGAATTTTGTGCTTCTACAAGTTGAGGATTGTCACAATCAATTAATAAATCAGTGCTACTTCAATTTTGTATAAAGCTTTCGCGATAAGAATGCCATTTTTCCCGCTAAACTGAAGCGAGTATAGATTTTAAATGAAACAGAAAAATGCGTTTGCAAATTTCGCACGGGGAAATCCTCCCACCGTATCTGCAGTCTTCAGAGATGCTTTTAAACCAGGTCAGTTGTAGTCCTCACTAGTTTTTTTTTCTGCGTACGAAAACCAAAACACCATTCAATGTTTGCCGTTTCGACAGGTAAGGCAAACACGCTGGATAATAAAACTCTCGTAAAACATTTTAGTCGGAAATATCGTCCGCTAGAAACCATAATTTATAATCGCTTGGCATTTCTGAACAAATATCGAGTACTCTCAGAGAGTTTCGATTGTAATTAGTGTTGATTTTAGTCTATGAGAGTTGACTCCCGAGTCAGAGTTCGATATTTTCCTAAGTATCGAAACATTGAGATTTTATAGTATAGCCAAGCTCGAACATTTCCTCAACTACAAAGCCAAAATAATACTTGATCTACTACTCTAAGAAGAATTCCGTGGAAAGTACATAATAATTTCAGACTGCCGGGTACCTAGGTTTTTGAAAACACTTCCCGGCTGCCGGGAATGTAGACACAATGCGCATTTTTACTCGTTATTTGTAAGTCGACACTCGCTTTATGGGCTTAAACACGGAGCGAGCCTATAAAAGGTCAGCGGTTTACACTTTGTTGGCTAAAACACGGCATTTACGAAACTCGAAAACTCTCGATATGCTTTCACAAGTGAAACAACAAAAATAAGAAGTTAAAATGCATGTATATGAAGTAAGATACCCGTCTAAATTCTTCTTCTGTAGATGTCATTCTTGTTATTTTCGCGGACCTCTTTACAAAGAAAGCAAACAAACGGAAAACCTTCCCTTGTGCTGTCGCCAGAAATATTACTTAGTGCGAATTTCGCGGGAGTCGACACGCCTGGGTGAATAAGCCAATCAAAGAAGAGTATTCCAATTTGTGATGGACGGGCTGAGCCGCTCAGCCTCCATTTATAGGCTCGCTCCGTGTTTTAAAAAGCCTGTTGACTATGTTCAAAAAAGAAATGTTTCCATGGTCATGCAAAACCAAGGCCCAAAAAATGCACCGAACCAGCTGCGTTTATAACATGGAACAACTTTGTTTTTACACCTTCTGTTGTAGCTCTTCAGAAAACTCACACATGGAATTAGCGAGATACAGAAAATTTCATCAAAATTCCTTTCTTTTTCTTCTTGTTTATTAAAATCGTCTGCATTGTTAGAGACGTTTGAATGCGGGCTTGTAACAACATTCAAAACTAACAGAATGAAGGCAGGTGAAGAAAGTGTCTGAATCGCGAATATATTCTTTGCCTTTTTACGAGTGCTATAAAACTGTATTCCCTTTTTTTCATAAACGTAGGCCACAACATACCCCAATTATTCATGGCTCGTGCGATTTATTAAGTTCTTATATTACTTGTTTGTTGAGCTCCAATCTTTTGTCACTTACAAGAAGACAGTTAAACGTCAAAACAAGGAAATATGTTTGTCGTTCCTGTCCTATAAATAATGAAAAAAATATGTTCAGATCCAAATTTCAAACAAGTGCAGACAATAGCTGACAACAATACACAAAATTTAAATAAACGTGTTAAGACAAATGTCTCAAGACAAACAGTTTGCAGCCTTATCGGGCAATGACACACTGCTTATTACGAATAAAATGCTTTCCATAGTCTGCTTTTAACATGATGAAATTTTGAAGAAAATGATTAGATAGAATCAACGGTTATTCTACAACAAATATCGACATTTAAAGCTTGATTGTTGCATTGCGTGTGGAAGGTGCAATTAATTTGTTCTTTTGTTGTGACCTTGCGGACAATCGTTTTGCAGTGGTGATGCTGTTTTCCAAATCTAGTGATTAATGGTGGGTTTCGCAAATAAAAACTTCGGCGTTTCAGATGACACAAAATTAAGGATGCCTAAATACTAATATATAGTAACTACTGATTAAGCCGGAGAAAACGTTTTGATTAAATAATGGCACAAAGACAACAGAACATGAAAGATGGTCTATAAAGCTAACACAAGCAATTTTTTTTCTCGAGTTCTCTTATTTGCTGTATAATTATAGTTTGCTATAATTGTGTTTTTTTTAACCCCTTATCTCAACATCTTTATTACTCGTGGGAGGAAATTACTTCGTGTCAAAATGAAAAGTGTTCACGATCAAAACTTCTTTTGTTCTCTTACTCTTTTCAACACATCAAACTTATTGCCCAAAAAAATAATTTGCATTTTAGAAATAAATTGAGAGATCTTCTGTAAGCCAAAGGCAATACTTAACACCTCGCCAGTGATTGTTTTTAAACATGAGCACAAACAAAATAGAATATGAAAAATTGTCTTTTGGGAAAAAAGAATTGAATAATAATGGGATTAGCTAGCGGCATGGGGTGTCGTCAAGTTTTAAGAACCGTATATGCATTGTTTTGTAAAGGAAACACGGAGTCAAAACTGAATTTTAAACATCGCTTATTCTGCTGAAAGTAACAAATCAAATAAATGATTGGCTGTTGTTGCTGGAAAACGTTAAATGCATTTCAGATATTGTACTGTTTAGAAGGGTATGTGCAATTAGCTGTGCGTTAAGAGCCTTGATTCAAATATAAATTTTACGTCTACATTTTTAAGAAGAAACATGTCAGACAGGCAAGCAAGAATTAAGACATCATCCTTGGGTTTTTGTGCAGGAAAGGGAAAACAGAGAGAAAAATGGGTGGATTTTATTGATTATGTACTGAACTTGGCTCATATGCATAAAAACCCGTTTCCTACATATTGTATCCAAAATGCTAATAGCCGGTTTTGTTCTTATTTTTTTATCGTCTTTATCGAAGTCTGTCAGTGCGACTACAAATTAAACGAAATAAATTTTAATGCTTGTGTGCATTGTGCAACTGCTAACAAACAAACACATCGCACATCTGGGAACTATTTTTTATTACGAATATAATGGGTACTTTCTTCGAGCGAGTAAATTACCATAGGCAATTACAGGCTTCTTTGTCGAGACATCGTTCTCACATTAAAGTAAAAAGTGTGGCGATGTCCTTCACTTCCCTAATTGCCACTTAGATCAGATTTTGCTGTCATACTTTGATATCTTTTTGTGTTAGCGATTTCCTTGCTGGATCTTGGGGAGATCTTCGCTAAGTTAAACACAGTCAGGAAGGATGTTTTTCGATTATACCTATGGTAATGTTCTGTCTTTCAAAGAATTTAGCCGCCGGAAAGTGTTTTGCAAAATATATTTCACATAGAGTTGTCTCTATTTTTATTTTTGTTCGGTCGCTGTGAATTGGCAAGTTTCTGGTTTGAGCTCTGCAAACTTCAAACATCATCTTTTGAACGAAGAGTATAAGTGCACGAATTTGTAATCCTTCTTCTCCGCGCAATTCCTAAGGTTGAAAGACGCTGAAGATTTCGAATGGACATTGCTTACCTCAAAACTTAATATTTTATGAAAATTGGCTGAAGATAGATGGAAAAATCGAAATGCGCCGATCTGTTTCGGCGTCTTTATTGCTTACGTAGTTTCTATGGCATTTGCTGCAAACCATAAGGCGGATAAACCACGATGTAGATTAAAATCCAATAATTTCGTTGTTAAAAGGTTGTCAAAAAGAGCTGTAGTTCTTACCGTCTGTCAATTCCAAGCCATCGGCTGCTGCTTTCACCATTAAACCGCAACCAACGAACAGTGATATCACCAAAATACGGCGACACAAGATCAGACTTTTTCGAAGCGGTGACCTCGATGAAAACGTCTTTCTTCTGCTACGCCAGTTCATTTTCGGCGGCTGAAAAGTGGATGACAAACAAACATGTGTTAGCTAAATATGATTCGTTTACGTCATGAAATATTAAGGGCAAATTATGCTTAAAAGTAGTTTAGCCCACTGAAAGCAAAACATCAAAACGCACCCAAGAAAATGTGAGCGTGATAACAAATACAGACTTTTTCTGATAGAGCGTTTAATTTTTATTTTCACCAATTTCCTGGTTTCTATTTGAGCAATTTAATCTATACTGCTTCAGGAATAAGATAACCTGCGATCAGGCGTATTTTTTTGGGGAAAGACGAAGGGAAAAGTCGAAAAGACGAAGGGAAAAGACGAAGGGAAAATTATTCGCCGCGTCTGAATACAGGGAAGAAGGGCATGATCGCAGGTTAGGAATAAGACTGCTAAACTCACGTGTAATAAACACGGTGACGACAGGAAACTCACTGGATATTAACGAGTTGTTTGACAAAACAATTCGGCGAAGAGGTTTGACGTGCGAAAAATGAAGATCACTTAAAACCCAAACAACTACACATGCTTACGCTGTTTACGGAAATACATTTCTTTCCAACTCCCTGCAGTGATAGTAATCTGTCCGAAAAGCAATCTGAAGTATTTGATAAGATTCTCAGGTAAAATTTCCGCACCGCACACGCGAAATGGAAAACTCTTTTGCTTTCTCTTTCTCGTCGGCGCTTGAAGATTCATGAAAGCTGCATCGAAAACCTAAAAACACTGAAACGCAAACTAATTGAAATTCCCTCCGATGATTGTAATTAACAATTTGAATAAATGAACATTTGAATGTGCAATTTTCATTTGTTGAAGGCGAAGTGCGGACAATGCTTCATTTTCAATATCAAGCTTCACGAGCTTACATGGCGAGATGTCAAGTGGACAGAAAAACAGCGCTAGATTGTTTTTCTGCCACCTTGCAGCGACAGAGTTTAAAAACTGACAGTTAACTGCATAAAAGATACCTCTTGTCCTCAGCTGCATTAGGTTGTGAAACTTTTTCTCTTCTTTTTCATGCTCTATCATCCGTTTGATATTCTGTCGACCCCCATAGCCGTTGTAGGATGTGAATCAAGGCTTTCGCCATTCAAAAGCATTGATGCGTCACGATTACGTCATCGTAACCAAGGTGACGCCCTGATCAAGTGATTTTCGCTCCTTCGGGCCGTATCTGCCTTGCAGACATCAAAATTCATGAATTATTTACCGCTTGGCAGAAAGATGCTTGGAAAA
>OZ026596.1:43228567-43231067 GCA_964020085.1 Micromussa lordhowensis
CGAAAAACGGTTCCTTTCAGTCTTTATTCAACAGTTCAGAAGCACAAGCAACCAGAAGTAAACGTCGTTCGCTGGAAACTATTTTCCGCTGCTGTGGTGACCAAAGAAACGATAAATAGCCAACAATTTTCACCGCCTGCTGCTTAAATGAAAGCCCAAAGTCCAAGTTTCCACACAAGCAGAATCGGTTTAAAATCTATTGATAAACTTCGATTGACGATTAGGCTGTTCAAAATGTACCCTTCAAAAGATATTTACAGGTATTCAAGTACTGTTTTATCGCAGTTGAAGCGAAAATCATTTGAACATGTGTGACCTTTGTGCGATCACATGTTTGATCACATGTTGTAGTAAAACCAATCACTCGCGCGTGACTAAAACGCGCTACAAGATGCGAAATTTCTTTGCTTTGTAGTATAAACAAAAAATAGCACGGTTTCTTCGGGGTATTTGGTATAAATACCGGCTCGTGATATTTCAAAACTCTCCAAATATCACTCGCCGCGGCGGCTCGTGATATTTTGGCGAATTTTGAAATATCACTCGCGGTATTTATCCCAAATACCCCTAGAGACCGTGCTATTTCCTATACTAATTTATAATTTCACATGTGAAATTATAAAATTGCCATGGCAACATCTGTCGCTCGATCAGTGCCAAGATGGCGTCGAGATTCAAGAAAGTTACAAACGATGAAGTTACGGAATTAAAAGAAGCCGCAGAAAACTTAAATACGCGAAAGAGCACAACTAACTGGGTGAGGGTTTTTGACAACTGGTGTGACGAAAATAGCCTTGAGAAAAACCTGGAGATGATTCCACCTGAGCAGTTGGATAAAGTGCTCGTGCGATTTTACGCCTCCGTGTGTAAACAAGACGGAACTGATTACGAACCTGGGTCCCTAAAAGTGATGCAAGCAGCACTTGACCGCCATTTGAAAGAAAAAGGTTGTTCTTTTTCAATTATAAAGGACAGATAATTTTTCAATTCCCGAAAAGTTCTTGAGGGAAAGGCACGTAAGCTAAGAAATGAAGGTAAAGGAAAATTACCAAATAAGTCCAGAAGCCTAACCAGAGAGGAAGAAGAAGCTTTGTGGGAAAGCGGGCAGCTTGGAAATTCATCTCCACGGTCACTCACTGAATACAATGTGGTGGCTGCTCTCGCAGCACGATGAATGTGGAGGATTTCACGCTCAATAAAGACGACAATGGCAACGAGTTTGTAACCTTCGCAGAAAGCCCGACAAAAACACGCCAAGGAGGTTTACGAGTTCAGCCGATATCTGTACTACCCAAAATGTTCGCAACTGGTGAAGCACGATGTCCCGTGGCTCTTTTCAAGAGTTACCTGTTCAAGAGGCCTGAAGATTTAAAATTATCGGGTTCGTTCTACTTAGCATGCATCGACAACCCCACCACAACAGACGTATGGTACAAGAAGACCCGAATGGGTAAAAATACCATCAGTAAAATTATGAAATGCATGAAAGAAAACTCACCGTTACAAGATATGTGTCCTGAGAAAAGATTATCCAACCACTCAGTCCGGAAAACGGTGGTCAGAAAGCTCAAGGCTAAGGGAGTTCCAAAATCCGAAATATTAACAATAACTGGCCATCGACAAGAACAAAGCGTTGAAGCCTACGACTCCGGGAACGAAGACGAGCAGCGACAACTGTCTAACATCATTGATGGCAAAGAAATCTACTTAAACCAGACAACCAGTCGAGTTCCCCTTCAGCCGCTAATCCAGTCCACAGCAGCGGTGTATGGCGCGTTTTTAGTGTCAAAATTCAAACTGCCGATTCAAACATTCGATCCTTGATTTCAAACACGGAATTGTTCGACTTGAACATTCGATCCTTTAATCCAAACATGCATTTCTTTAATTGAAACATGCATATCATGAATCCCTAGAGTCTATACTTCAGTTCAAACATGCAATTCGTATATTTAAACGTTCCATAGTTTAGTTCGAACATTACATCCTTTAATTCAAACATGCAATTCTTCATTTCTGACAATCAATCCTGGAAGTCGAACATTCAAACCCTCAATTGGAAGACGCCTTTCCTCAACTCAAGCATGCAGACTTCTGAGTCAAACACTCAATCCGTCAATTGAAATGTTCAATTCACCGATTCAAACATTCCATTCGCCGATTCAAACATTCAATTATTCGATTCAAACATTCAGTTCTCCACTTCAAACGCTACATTTCGAGAGCAAACGCTTTATTTGTCGTTTAAAATGTTCCGCCCTTTAGTTTCAAGGTTTAAAACTGGGATTGCTCGATCCATAAATTCATTTGCTCAATGCAATTATCCAACACCTCGATTCAAACATTCAGTTCGGCGATTCAAACATTCAGTTCCGCGATTCAAACATTCAGTGTACTCGCCAGTAGACTGGGACAGAGTATCGGTCAGTATAAAACATGGACTGCGGACTACGGACTACGGACTACGGACTGGGTATTAAACACGGACTCAGGTATAAAA
>OZ026596.1:43236067-43286067 GCA_964020085.1 Micromussa lordhowensis
ACGGCATAAAAGTGTTTCCTTTATTCAGATTTGTCAGCGAAAAAACAGGGCATTCGCTATTCTGCCGGTTTTGAGACATGAAGACAAATGTCAATTTCAGATTCGTTTTATCTAAGGCTATATCTGAGGTAGAACAAAGCTAATTGTGGCCTGTAAAATATTAAGATAGTTCTTTTACGCTGTAAGGGAGTATAAAATCTAACTGCAGCTCTAAGTTGAAATGACATAGATTAAGCTGGTACGGTTTCAATAGACTGTTCGAGAAAACCCGATTATGCTCGAAAGAGGGTTTTTTTATCCATACTGGCAGATAGTAAGAAAGGTGTTACGTTCATTATGTTATGAAATCGTGCTGAATTTGACGGGCTTCGAACTCATCGAGAACGCATAAATTTTCTTTGCTCCACGCTTGTAACATGATGAACACTGCATCTTACTAATTTTGCTCTCGAAATAAAAACAATTACCGATCTTTCTTCACTGATCACGGGAAGGTATTTTTTTAACGCAAATGCAAATGAACGAGCAAGTCGTTTCAACGAGAAAGGCGTGAACTTTGACACTTTCTAACAAATTAAAGCACGATTTAATGAACCAAATACGCCCAGTTTTTTTAAATAAGAATATTGCTTTTCTGGCCGAGACTGAACATTCCTATTTTTCTGCCGATTTTGGGCTGGAAATACTTTTGTGAATATTCTTAGATTATAGCGTATGACATTTCTGTTTTCGAATATATTTGGGTGTCTAGATGGTGTTAAAGTAATTTTGCAGCCAGCCTGCAAGCATCAAACCCTTTATATGACGCACAACTTCTTGCATTAGCATCGAAGATATACGTCTAGTGCTGTGTTTTTGCTTTTTCAGTAGCTAGTTTTGCCATTAACAAAAAATTAAGAATTTTTATACGGTTTAGTTAAAAACCAAAAAAACATAAAATTGTATTGTATTTACAAATTTTCAACACAAAATTATATTCAAAATTATATTGCGAAGCAATACTAGATTGAAACGTCTGTCTAATTATGAAATTCGTATACCAAAAAATGTCTTTAAAAATGAGTTTAACGCAGCGCATAACAAAATCCGCAGGTGAATTCTACTGATAGGGACACTTTTTCCTTTTGACAGATCGTTCAGTTGTTGTTTACAGTTCGACTTCCTCGAGACCAAAGGCAGCGATTGGATATTCAAGGCGCATCTAAACCCAGAGCCAGCCACAAAATGAACGAATCACTTTCTTCAAACTCGTCTCGTGAAGAAACCAACAGTCAACGCAATCTTGCGTTCATTGCCACGAACGTGTTTCTTGTGGTGATCATAATTTTCGCTGTGTTTGGTAACACCCTGGTATGTTTAGCTTGCGTGATGTCGAAACGGCTTCAAAGTTTCACCAGTGCTTTTATAATTAGCCTCGCCGTGAGTGATATACTAGTCGGGGCGGTTTCCATGCCAGTCTGGCTGTCAGTTAATTTAACAGGAAAGCCAGATGCTGTGAATTTCCCAACGTTCTACAAGGCTTGGTTGTGTTTCGACATCGTCTGTGGAACAGCCTCCATCATGAACCTTGTGTTCATTAGCATTGACCGCTTCCTGGCTGTCAATCATCCTCTTCGTTATCCAATCATAGTCACTCGAAATCGCATCACGATCGGAATTGCATTCATCTGGATTTATTCTGTTACAATAGCAGCTATAAATCCACTTAAATGGCAGGGCTACCCGTTGTTCGTCTCCTTAGCTTCGTTCTTCGTTCCCCTGTTAATCATGGTTGCCGCCTATTCTCGGATTTTCCACGTTGCCTTGACACACGCACGCAGCATCCGCCGTGTTCACTCGGATCAATCAATAACTCATCGGAGAGTGGCGGAAAATTTCAACCGTGACGTCAAGGCCGCCCGAACACTCAGCATTGTGATTGGTGCTTTTGTTGCGTGCTGGTGCCCGTTTTTCGTGGTGACGTTGGTATTTACCTACTGTAAATATTCTTGCCGGGTTTCCAGCGAAGTATTGGTCATGATAAAGTGGTTACACTACGGCAATTCGGCGCTAAACCCGCTTATCTACAGCTGTTTAAACAGGAATTTCAGGGCTGCTTTCAAGGACGTGTTGAGAAGGATCAATGTGAACAGGAGAATAACGCATGCGCACAGCATGACTACCAGGCAAGTTACAACTTGCGACCCGCCTCTCAGCCAATCTTGGGCAATGCAAGAGCATAATGACCCTAACAACAGCACAATCGAGGGGTGAAAAGCGAAAGAAAAAGGAAGGGTTCTTTGAAAGCAATCTCATCTCAAACAAGTTTCTCCCTGAAAACTGAAAATGAGACGAGTTTGCATAACTGTTCCTTGAATAACACTGTGTAACCTGTGTTCCTGAAAAACAAAAACAACAAAAATGCTTTGTGAACCAACAGGCCCTTTCATCAACTTCACTGCGAGATGGATCAAGAGAAAGTGCCTGTACGAAATTGTAGCTTACTATCTGTCAAAATCTCCCACGAATATAAGCCCACCCCTTCCCCCCGCGGACTACCCGACCTGTCCCGCAAGAAATATTTCCCCGAAAGCCATATAATATATCCTTTATTGACCAAGCTTGTTCGGCCAAGATGGCTGGATATTGGCCTCGTTCCTTTTTTTGCGTGTTTATGGACCTCTACTCCGTCTCGGTCCATAAACACTCAAAAAAAGAGAACTTGACCAATTCCACCTCACACTTGGTCAATAACCCATTTATCATTTCTTTGGAGAATTTTATGATGCGGCTCTCTTAAGTATAACTTTTATTTATTCGGCGAAAACTCTCCTCAAAATGAAGCCTGGCAATTTTTGAAACACAATAGTAAGTCCGGCCCTCCAAAACTTCACCCACCAAAAGAAAACGTGGTTTGGACGAAACTCAGCCAGGGTTTATGATTGGAGTTTTAAAATATAACGAAACCCGCCCTTTATAAAGCTGTGAATAAAGGGGGTAAGTTTCTAAAGAAACTGTGGTGCTGCGTCGGTGGGGAGTATTAGAACATAACGCCGTTATGTTCTGAGTTGATAGTGTGAATTGGCCACCGTAAAGAGATTCGAAAGCTGACGTTTCGAGCGTTAGCCCTTCGGAGCCAATCTAGTCGCTCCGACGAAGGGCTAACGCTCGAAACGTCCGCTTTACAAACCTGAGTGCGCGTAATCTTGCAGTATGGACAAAGCAAAAGATGACGACTAGTACATTTACCCATAGCTCTTAACGCAAGAAAACCTCAACATTGCTCAAAAAAACATACTCGAGAGTTTTAAAATCTTTAAACCTAGCGGCATACACAATGTGGTTGGTACAGGAACAAAAATTTCAAAACTATGGCTTCCCTTGTGTCTAATCCCTGCGTCAGCTTCACAAGGTATTATGGAAAAATGAACAGCCGCCATCTTGTTTTCCTAACGAGGATTAATAGCGCTCAGTCTCTCTTCAAGGTAACACAAGCCTCATTTAACTGGCTTATTATTGCCACAAAACCTTCAATGTGTACTTTTACATATAAAGAGGTTTAAATGCGTATAGCGACCTCAAACTGGGATAATGTAAATATTATAAATATTTTCTACTATTTTCATTTTGTGTGAGATTGTCGTTTTTGGCTTGTCCGTTGCCTAAAAATAAAGTATAATATGTTGAAGTGCACTAACCTATTCAATCAAATAACAGACCCTTTGCATAAATGGCGCCTGAATTTGAATAACAATACTTTGTACATCCTAAGCCTCGTACTTACGTTTCCAGACAAAAGATTTTTCACAAGAATGCAAGGCTTGGGGTGTATAAAGTATTGCTGTCATACTCAAATACGTTATCCGATTGGAGGAGAACGCGTCACGTGTCGTTGATCAACACTCACTAACTCCCTGGGGCGAGCAAAACTCACTAACTCCCAAGGGAAACAATAACTTGAACTTTCGACTCGCACGTGATCTGGTCGTGCACTTAAAACCGCGGCAAATGTGTGTGCCAGTCGGCGTCAAGAAAAATATTTTTATCTTTGAATGCCTCAACCTCAATGTTCCCCTTGGCTTCGCCTTCGCCTTGGGAAATAGTGAGGGTCTCGGGGAAACAAAACTCACTGTTTCCCGTGGGGCCAGTCATTAAGTACTTATTATCCAAATATTGGCGCATTTATGCAAGGGGTCTATAGGGCTACTCGGCTTGAAGCTCATAAAAGATCATAGGCCCTAATCCAGTTTCGGGTCCTAGTTTTGGGTGCCTGAACCATTTAATACAGTGATTAATATATAGATTTAGGCCAGCCTAAAAGCGTAGCTCCTGGGCCGGGTTGTTCAGAGCCCGATCAAACTAGCCGAGGATAAAGTAGAATTTTGATTTGAGTTTTGTAACTTTGCGGTGAGATTTTCTGTATATTGTTTTTGTGTTTTGAATTTTAATGAAAGCAAAATACGCAAAACAAAAGCAGTGAAAAAACTTTGTACAAAAGAAAAGGTTATAATTCGGTTAAATTTTAATCCTGGGTTAGCGTTAACCGGCTTCCTACCAACCCTACGCTGTTTACAGCAAGTTAATCCTGACATGAGCCCGCGATCTAATCGAAAAAAGCAGCACTTGGGCAGCGGTCAACTTTAAAAAAACACGTGACCTCGATGAGCCCTGAACTTGAGCCCGCGATATGGTCACGTGATACTGGTCAGCGGATTCCTTGTTTTGACAGGTGTCAATTGACTGCAACATGGATGTCCAAAGGACGCTTTAAACCAAGGGTACATGTGCTCTGTCAACCTACAAGGAAAGCCCGCGAAAACTAAAGCCTCGTTTTGGTTTACGTGTCAATTGTGGCCGCCATGTTGCGCGACTCCACCACCGTCGTCGTCGTCGTCGTCGTCGTCGTGCGTACGCGCCCACGAGCAATACCGCTAGCCATGATACACATGAGAAAATCAGTTCATGGGTTCCCTTCAGTTTCCTAATATGGGTATGGGGCTCCGCTTGGCGGCCTTCGGCCGCCGGAGCTCCGCTATAATGTGCTTAGAAAACCATTCGATATCAAAAAACTGACCAATGAATTATTTCATATATACTTCACACGACCAATTGTTATCGAGAAAAATGTGATTGTCTG
The DNA here is from genome assembly GCA_964020085.1 of Micromussa lordhowensis. Classification (NCBI taxonomy): domain Eukaryota; kingdom Metazoa; phylum Cnidaria; class Anthozoa; order Scleractinia; family Lobophylliidae; genus Micromussa; species Micromussa lordhowensis. The sequence goes on from OZ026596.1 coordinate 43,241,184, forward strand.
CCTACAATGCGTCTGAACCATCTTCTCATATAACTACCACACTACAAATCCACCATCTCATTTATATCATAGTAAATATGCGATTTACTGACTTTCCACTCCTAGCTGTATGCAGGATGTTTACCGCAAGAACCTACAGTCATGGACAAGTCCATGGCTGTGGAACAAATTTTCCCTTTTGGCGCTTTTGCACACACGCCAAACGCGGCCTAACCTCTCCCCCACCCCACATACAATGTTGATAACTAGTAACTGCAATTTCTCCTGAGTTTCAACATTGTATTGAGTCGGGAGGGGGAGGGGGGCAGCAACGCGTTTTATAAAGAATAGCAGCGCTTTTTTCAAACTTCAGTTGTAAAACACAGATAATCTGTCGCATTGCATCAGTGTCCCAAGGACATTTGTCCACGATTGTGATTTAATGGCCTTAGGTCACTCGAGTTCCAGAACAAGGTCGGTCTTGGGCTCGACTCCAAGTACGCCTGTGTCACTGACTGGACAAACGATCTTTTCATAGCAGAGCAGTGCTTGATATTCACAAGTTTATTCACACGCTTGTTCCATTTCTCGCTCCTATAACGTTAGGGACTGGTCCCGAAAAATTCCAATCTGGTGACGTAGCTCTACAGACATCGGGTGTACTGTCTCGAAAAGCATGCCGGTCTCGAAATGCTAGTTTGCACCAAGTTCAAAACTGAACAGCCCGCAATCAGAGGCACTTCTCCGCTCTACGTAGCGTAGGTCATTAGAATTTCTCCTATTGATTGAGTCTTAAGCGTCTTGAACAAGCACAAAATTGTACTCGGGAAGAGTTCTTTGCTTACCCAGATTGCGCTTGTTCAGTCATAAGCTAGAAACATTAAATTCTCCTCATGGATTGCCATGCGTTTCTTTTATGCATGTTTTGATAATTTGGTGGTAAATCAAAACATTTCTCTCGTTTTATTCTCTTAACCTATCTGCTCCAAAATGCAATGTTTTAATACTAGATCTTACTCAGACTCGGAAGCAAGTCAACCAGACGAGCGAACATGTCGCAGTTGATGGCAAATTTCGGTCTTTTGAGACCGGCCCGACCGCCGGCAGTTTTGGTCTCGAGGTTGCCAAGCGACACATTGCGCCATGATGACGTAACAACTTTCGGAGCCCTCGCGATAGCTCGTGCTATTCGTTGATTGGAGAATACACACCGGAAACTCCACCAGTGATTCAACGAAGATTGGCCAAAACTGGCATATTGTTCGCACTATAAGCTTACAAGAAACATTATACCAGTAACATCAGTGTTCAGTTCGAAAAACTGTGCCTACAGTCTTCGTGGAAATGGTAGCAGACTCAATTAAACGCCCTCAAATACTAGTTTCAAGCACAAATCTGTTCTTATATTGCATACCGACTCAGGAACAATCTACCTTCTCATGTCAGGGAGGTACTCGATCTCAAAAAATTTCGTTGTCAGGCTGTTCTGGTTGACTGTTTAGTTATAAATTGCTTAGATAGTTGAAGTTTTTTAGCAGTTTCTTTGTATATATCTTAAGAATGCATGCATTTATTCAACCTCGATTCCAGGGCCAAGCCAGGGAAACGGCCCTGGGAACGAGGTTGATATTTATTAGTATTATAAATACAGGTACATTTTTGTAACGAGCCTTCGCTTTAGGCTCACTTATGCCTCGTCTTTAAATAAAGATTGTATTATTAAGACCCCAACTAAGATTCTAAACTACTGTGACAACTTCGGTGCAAACCAGAATTTCCACCTCGCTCTTAGAATTGGCTTTGTCTAAATCAACCACAGTATTTGCGCTGCTTCGGCGGCTACTCCTCGGCGTACTGTGCGACAGCAACCGACCAAAGTAGGAGAATCTTTGGCCTGACACGTACCGACAGAGAATCCTTCGGAACGCCGCACGGAAGTGTCGATTAAGCAACGTGTAGATGATTGGGTTTACTGCTGAATTGGAATAATGAAGCCACTTGAGAACTTTAGCGATCTGTAAGTTCGTTTGCTCGGGGATACACGTTTTGCAAGAAACTGTCACCAGCAGGCTGATAATGTAAGGAGACCAACACGCGAGGAACGCGCCCATTACTATCGCTAGCGTTTTGGCGGCTTTCAAATCAGTGTGGAGTACACGACGCATTTGACGCACAGAACTCTGACTGGTTAATCGCGGGCGCACTTTATGGAAAATGAAGCGACTTGTAGTGGAAGAGCTTCGGGGTCGCATACTGTAAGAGGCTCTAGGCTTGGTATTCACGAAGGCCGCCGTTTCTGTTGTTTCGCCATTTTTTTCCACTTCAAATTCAGGCAACTCGTGACCATAGTTCTCCGTGCGCATTTTCAAGGCCTGGACGTGAGCAACGCGAAATATTCTTGCATAAGAATAGACAAGTACTGGTAAAGGTAGGAAAAAACTAGCACACGCGACAAAATACGCGTACCAGTCCCCCCGTCTCTGAATGTGTAGACCTGCGACGATGATGGAATACAACCAGACCAAGACTATACAGCAACGCGCGCGGTTCTTGGTCAGTTTTAAGTGGTAGTTAAATGGAGATGTGATGGCGTAAAAACGATCAACGCTTATAGCTACCAGATTCATAATTGACGACGTCCCGCTTACAATATCCAAGCAAATCCACAATGTGTAGAACTCGTGATTTCGTATCGGATCAGGCCACTTTTTGATAAGGTAGGTGAACCAAAACGGCATACACACAAAGCCAACCAGGAGGTCCGCGACTGCCAGCGATACAACAAAGTAGTTGGTTACATTCCGTAGTTCTCGGCAGAGATAGAACGCGGCACAAACCAAAGTATTTCCAAAAATTGTAAACACAATCAGAAAAGCCAATGGAATCGAATGAAGTGCAACGTTTTCGGATAGGCTCGGGCCCACTTCGGATTTTGTCGACCCCGAACTGTTTGTCCCTTGCATATTTCCCTCGCTACTTGGTAGAGTTCAGGCGATTTTCTACCTTTTTAGCCGGTTAAATTTTGATTTTAGCTGTTGAAGACCTTGCTTGAAATTCTACTCGTAACTTTCAACCGTGGCTTATGATCGATTCAAGTTTGTTGACCTTATCTATAATGTTTCAGCTGTGCAAACACAATTTCACGGCAAGTGGGCTCGCCGCTAAAAGGTTCTTCAAGCTTCCTTTGGCGTCCAACGAGGCGAATTTTGACTAATATAATGGAGACCTTCTTAACTGTCGTCTGCCGCAACCTCTGCCGAAGTTATAAGTAGTTTTCAATTTGTTTGCCGCAAATAAACAAACAGACGCCTACTAACTGGGAAAAGTAATTTTGTCAAGAACAGAGCAAAGCACAGCAATTTTCAAGTAACAAATTAATAAATGCTGTAGCGGCTTCTTTGTCTACTAACTACAAACGATCCTGAAGTATAATTGATTCCGACTATTTCTCTTTGTGGAGGAGTTTAAAAGCGACGACTCAATCCATGCTGTTAGCTCTCGACGGCCAAGGTGCTATCTGTTATATTTGCTGCTAACACACAAATCTTATCGCCAACCAGCTTTTAAAATGCTTTTTCTTGTCTCGCAAATGTATTATCTCTTCCCAGCCGAGATATTGATAATGGATGTTGCCTGATTCTTTCCTTCTTCGATGCCGGCGGACCTGACTTTTAGAAATTAGTGAAATCTTCCGGTCGCAATCCAATCTGAAGTAATTTAAATGTTGCTTGTGCAATCCAGCCACATGAAGTTTTCTTTCCTTGCTAGTATTCGAGGCGAGAAAAACGCCTTTCTCGTTTTCTTGGACAGAGTTGTGTTTCGCGGCAATAAAAAATGGCCCTTGACAATCATTGCAGTCACGTTTACTTCGGTTGGACTGAAAGAAAGCGAATATATTTAAACGTTTCCGTGAAAAGAACACTGTAAAATGTCAGATGTCAAAGACTTTAAATGTTCACCTGCCAGGGAAATTCACAGTCACACAAAAACTATTCAAAAGCTTACAGAGGAATATAAGTAGATTATCAGAAAATTGATATATACATATAAGTAAATACATCTTTTTCGTGGTAATTGTACACAAGGACTCACTTTCTTGATGTTTCACGTCGGATGCAAACTACTTGAAAACATCACCTTTTTTATTAATATTAAAAACCTAAAGCCACTTCATTAAACGCAGCAAATTTGAAAAAGTGTGATTTGCGAATTCGAGCACGTACTTTTGAGGAAAGGAAAACTTTTCAAACGAAATTAATAAATGCGAACTTTGAGGCTAAAATTAATGTTCCAATTTACCGAATATATTACCCTTGCTCCAATCGCAGAGCATTTTGTGGCCATTAGTTAAATTGAGGGATATGAAAGCTTTACGAAAAGGTGTGAAAATTAGTTTTTGTGAACAAATTTCGTTTTAGATGCCCCGGTAATCCTTCACAAGAAAAGGGGATTTGCGAATTTACATCTCACGTTTGATATTAGTTTGGACATGGCATGCTAGTAATAAATTTATTGTTTTAACTCAAAATTTCTTCTCTAGTTAAAATTATTTTAATTCGCTTCAAGCGATTAAGAGTTTGCTCTTATATAATGTTAACCTGCTCACGCAGGAACTAAATCATTTTTAAGTCTTCAATTTGGAATTGACAAAGACGACTACCAATTTCCTCGCGCGCAGAGTTTAAAGAGCAAACATCACATTGCAAAATGAAGGGTTTCACTCGGGTTAAAAAAAGAGGAAAATTTAGCACTTAAAAGCACTTTTAAGATAATAACGAGAAACAAAGACAACTCGGATCAAGGTGGAGACCTCACTAGCGTGAGCGCGACAAACGGCAAATACACGCGAAAGCGCCAGTTCTCTAGTTATTCCGTACGACAAGCTAGGAGAACACACTTAGTCTGGTATCTTTCAGCTTAATGTTTGCACTTACGTAAGCGATAACATTGTGCACAGATTCGCATAACGATCTTTCAATTCGATTTCTACTTTTCAAATTTCATTTTTTGCAAAAAATTACGTGAATTGTTTACTCCGAAGTTGTGGAAGGTACTACGAATTCCAAACAGAATAATGCTCTCTCTGTAAACATTACAAGATAATATTTTTGTTTCAAGATGAAGAAATGTTTAGAGAAAAGTTTCCAAATAAATTAACTTAATCAGCAGAAGTTGGCGTTTCATATTCGCTCATAAAACCCATTCTTTCTAACACGTCCAAAGTATTTTTTAAAAGTGTATGCTTGTTTGCACGTTTTTCCGCCAAGATAGTCTTTTCTATCTCGCATTCTATTTATTTTTTTATTTTTGGCAGCATGGCCTACTTGTACAAACAACTGATTTAAATTAATGAAGTTTTTTTTAACAATGCATGTCACGATAATTATGACTCAACTGACAGGAGATACGGCAGACGTTTTCTCCGAAAGGCATTTAAACGGATACGCCATGTCGTGTTATGACTCACGGCACATAGACAGAAGTTTCTCCACGGTTTTAATTTGATCTCTTGATAAATTTGGGCTAGAAAACAAAATCGAAAACAAGAACACGACACGGCTTCTAAAAGAATCAACACCGACTGTTAGCAGTTTCTCTTTGAGAACTGGGCGAGCGCACAGCCTACACGGACTAACCTCGTTCCCAAGTGGAAAACTTGGGAACGAGTCCGATCTTAGACTATCTGATTTTTGCCTCGGTAAAAGAGAGAGAGCCTAGGATCGAGGTTGCAGACCGTCCTGTGAGCATTGCTTGCTGAGAGGGGGCCGAGAAGGGTTCGTTCACCAATGGACACAAAATTTAGTTTTTGCTGGAGAGCTGTCAGTTCTAATAGCACTGTAACAATAAGGCTAGCAACCCCGAAATCTGACATTTCTGTGATTTTAATGTCATTTTAATGTCTTATTAAAACTCCTAGTATAGTCACGCTGTTTTTAGGAGTATATTTATTAAAGTCAGGAAAGATAACAAGCTACAAGGTAAAACTTTGGCTTTTTACGGCCAAATTGCTTCGGCAAAATACACCTGCTGGAACTTTTGGGTAGAAGTCGCGCGAATATTCAACGTTCGGAAAGTTTCGGTTGCATGAGGAGGCAATAAACACGGACGATGAGTTGTCAACTGCCAAGAAATTTGACCTTGTGAGCAGAGTTCTCGCCATTTTCTTGTAAGACTCTACTCGCTGTGTTAAGAAGTGTAGCTTTTGCATTCCTACCACTGCATTTTTAACTTTGTGATTGATAGTACTTTAGAAACTTGAAACAAAACTTCCCAGATAAAAGATTTTATTCATTGTTTTCTCGCTACATTCTTTTCCAAACTATTTACTTGCAGATTTTTCTTTGTATTCAATTAATCCCTTGTCTATAAGGTCAGGGATCTCCACGGCAAGCCATGGTCCAAGCTGGAGGAGAAAAAGAATGTTGTTATCAGAGGGATTTTCAGGTGGCTCAAAAACAAAACTGCTTTAAAACTGAACTTGGTGTTCTACAATAAATTGTCCAGCTCTGGCCCTCTCTCTGTCTACGAGAGCGTAGCGTTGCGTGACAAAGAGAGACTATACCATAACTATAGCCCTGAAAATATCAAAATATCGAGGGGCGGCAGCCAGGATGGATTTGCACACGTTGAAAGCTTGTGTTTTAACATATTTTTAGCCCATATTTTTAACATATTTTATTAGCCTAGTAACACTAATCAAAGACGTTTAGTGAAACCTAACAGATTGAGATGTACATGAAGCCAAATTTGTTGCAACGCAACATCGGAAGAGATCAAAAGAACCAATTTGTGACACTTTGAAGCTAAAGTACAAGTAAAGTTCTTTCGATATCCTTCTTTTATGGACAAAACAGGCATGTTTAAAGAATAAGAAACGAGATACAGAAGCAGAGTCAATGTTTTAGCGATCACAAGTCTTGCACGCTGCCACAGCGTCTTTCTCAAGTAAATATGGCAGGAATCTGTTTTCTAAAGAAATTCTTAAAAAGACAACATTTACAGACTTTTGTATGGGAGCACCACACACAGCGACACATAGTGAACAAGTGCCTGAATATTTAGCATTAATATTATTTTTTGATGATGCATACAGATGCTATCAATAAATTTATCTGTGAGTTTGGCAAAATAATTTTTTTTTGTTAGACAGTGAGAGTCTTAGGAGCGAAAGCCTTATGGTCCATGATAAGAGAATTGGGCTTCAGGTTTAGCAGCCTGGGGGGTGGGGTGGGGGTACTGCCTTGTATTGGCTATGTAGGTATGTGCGGCTCCAAAGGGTATGGTTTTTGAGCGGTTTTGGTCTGAAAAATGGGATACATGTACATTTTCACCATTTTGGCCTGAGGTAATGTCTTTCACTCTGGCTTGGCATTGAATATTTTGTGTACAAGAAATAATTTTTTCCTGCATCAACAATGGCAAATTTGTTTACCTTCTCAAATGTTTACCCAAATGGAAACCATTTCTGGTTAGCCACAGTCATATATTAGAGCTGTGCACTGGTTTCAGAGGTGTGAATGGGGTATCGATTTTTCACTCAGGTCTGGAATTGGATATGGAAAATCACAGATTACAGATTTCAAGGTTCGGGTTCGCACATCCCCACCAAAACCTTTGGAGAGTATTTCCTGGGCCGGGTTCAAAGACCTGGCCAGGCACCACTGTGTCGCTTTGTAAGTAACAAGCATTTTAGTGTCTGTAATGTACTGTAAGTTATGTATTACAAGGTGCACAGTGTAAGTGAAATTAAAAAAAGAAACGAAACTAGACTAGAATGCAAAGTTTAGACATAATTAGTAAAACTGGCAAGAAATTAATAAGCTATAAATAAATAAGGTCTCCTTCGGAGATGGCCTTATTCAGTATAATATGTTTGCTCGGCACGCTGCAAGCAGAACACTTACCCCAAGAGCCATGGCATGAGCGATTCCAAATTTGGGAACATTCCTTCCCCAGAGAGGTTTAAAGTGATCTGTCATACAAATTTTTCCACCCCTGAAATGCAATAAATAGAGAATATCACATGGCTGCCCACAGATAGAAATATTATTTCTCTTCAAGTGTTGAAGTGTTGAAATATGTTTCAACACAAGAAGATAAATTTTGTATCTTCAAGCGGTCATGTACCAGTAATGTTCTATTTATTATGTAAACACCAATGAAATACCAATCTTTTCATGTGCCAAGATAACATGTTATTTCTAAACAAATCAAGCTCGGCAAAGGTGATGTGATAAAATACTTATTGACTGAGCTAGGTCAGACTGGAAGGGAATATACTTACCTCTCAGTCAAGACTCACCATTAGGATTGCTACTTTCATGACTTGTAACAGGCATGTACCGGTAATGTTATCACTTCACATAACTGTTGGAGAACCACTACTTAAATTGCCGGGTCATTCCCTTCAGAACTGTACATTATGGGGAACACTTGTAACAAATGCACCCCTTCACCCACAAAATAAATAAGAAAACAAGCAAAACAGCAAGTGATAAAAGGTTATTAATAATTATATAATAATAATAATTACTAATAATTATTATTATATGACTTGCATTTGTAGCTTATATAACACACACTCTGATTGGCTAATACTAGGGCATTATTTTCCCATTGCCCACGGGCCGATTACTGGCCTGCAAAAGCCGAGCAAAAAGTCATACAATAAACAACTAATTAACCTTGAACGTTTGGTCTTTATGGAAAAATCTCAAACCTTGGCCTTGCCACATTGACCTCGCTATCACTCTGTCAAGACCCCACTCTCAGTTACTAAGTATTTAATAATGATATTTTACCTGTACATTTTTGCAGTTTTACCATCAAGTTCTGGAATGGCTATTTCTGGAGCAGTTGTAGGATATGTAATGGGAATCTAACAAAAGTAAACGGAAATAATAATTATTTGCAGCATTTGGTACATATAAAAATATAGCTTACCTTTAGCCTTGAAGCAAGCTCCCTTGGGGTTACAACAGGGGGTGAAAAGAACGAAGAGCTTGTGAGGACATTTCTGACGACTGAGCAGTGTTTCTTCTACACAAAAAGTTGTTTCAGTAAAATGTTTGAAGTTGTCCTTCAGTAGAATGTTGGGTGATCAAATGGACAATTTGAATGAGGCCTTGAGCTACTGTACTCCTTTTTATTTCAAGCTTTTGCTGATCTATGGAATCACGAGGGAATGTTAAGAAAATAGCCCACTGTGCATGATCTAAAAAGTGATGTAGGTGACACGAAAACTAGACTGCTTAATAGATCTTTTGTTCTTTCCACTACTCATTACAGGGCTTAAAAAATACTTGAATTCCAGCTTTCCCTTGGGACAAGTTAGTAGCTCTCAAACTTTGCTTGCCCTGGGCAAGTATTAGTTTGCTCTTTTAATGATTTAGTTGGCAAACCAGTTGCGTGATCCCTTGCCCATTGGGCAAGTGAGATTGAAGGGTTACTTGTCCAACAGGAAAATCGAGTTGTTAAGGACAGTTGGATGGCACTTCTATTGAGCCCTGCATTAGCGATTTTCGATGTTATTTGTATTACCATCGCCACATTTGGACAACTGATTGTCCTTAAATATACAGTCACCTAAATCACCTTCTATATCATACACAGTGATATATTTTAATTAATACATCCCTGATGATACCCTAGATCGGTGAAAGCTTGGAATAAACAGACATAGAGTAGCTCAAGGACTCAATCAAAATGTCCATTTAAAAAGCAGTTTTATAGGATTATCTTTTTTTCTTTTTCCCCAATTCTTATTTGATAAATTTGGTAAGTTTCAGTATTGTAAAGGACCCTTGATTCTAAATTATGACTTGTTTGAGCATTGAGATTTTCGTGATGTAATGAACTAGAAATTATTATTATTATTATTATTATTATTATTATTATTATTATTATTATTATTATTATTTCTGACTACAGACTTTATATAACATAGAATTCAGAGCACTTTGCAGTTTATAGACAAAGCTGCACAAGGATGCTTGTTAGAAAAGTGCTTTCCTTTTGAGATAAATTTTACAGTTCTTTTTAGGTAGACCATCTCTAGTTTACCAAAAGGCACTAAGAATTAAGGAAAGTAGCCTGATTGGCCCCCAAACATGGAGTTACTTTTTAGGAATAAGGCACTATATATTTATGTAAAATAATTTTATGGTTTAAGTCCTGAGATTTTGAATAACTAAACAAGTCATACAGTGAAACTTACATCAAATTCAATGTCAAATTCGTACTTCAAAAGGTTGTGGACATACCAGCATTTACCAAACCATCTATAGAGGAACGAAATATGCGATGAGCAGGTAAGATAAACCACCACGCACATTAACGAATTTGTGTTTAACTGTTCACAGTCCCCTATTTTTCCGTGAGATTGTAGGTGTTAATCGTCCAGTACAGTAAGGCCGCAATCTTAGTCTCTTGATGCAAGCGAAACTGTGCAAAATTTTGGATTTCTCAGCCGTTTTTTTTGGAGTCAGAGAAAGTTCTTCCACCCCGGATTCATTCAACTCAGCTTTGTAACTGCATTAAATTAAGCATAACTATAAATACCTAAATGTAGTCATTGTTTAAATAGCTCAAAACAGAGATGACTTTCAAGATATTAAACAACCAACAATCAATAAATCAAGACCGTGGAAATCACATTTCTGAGTACCTAAATTTTAAACTCTACAGGGGCGGGTGCGGGGGCAGAGGGGGGTGTGGCATGTTTCCAGACTCCAACCCCCTTCACCAAATCCTGATCCTACCCAGCACTGGCTCAACCAATCAGGTGCAACCAATCAGGTGCAACCAATCAGGTGCAACCAATCAGGTGCAACCAATCAGGTGCAATATGGTGCAATTGAAAACCAAACAAATCCAGATTATTTTCATCACTCACTTGAGAGGTGCCCCACGGTGTTGTTGTTTTTTCTTTTACTTACTTATTAGTTATAAGCTTTATGGTGTTAGTTTTAAACACATTCAAACAAAATCTGCTTTTTTTACTGCCGTTAAAAACCAACAAAAGATTAAACTATTTGGATCGTGATCTTAACAAGTCACCTCGTTCCTTCCTTATTTGATTCAAGTCTAAACCAGTCGTTGTCTGCTTCTTTGTTGTTACTTACATACTAAAAGAAAAAAAAAAAAAAGGTTAAATTAAAGTACATGTACACGTAAGCGGAAATTAAGGTTAATATTAAGCTTAAAGCTCTATATGTTATAATTCTTTACTTTTATAACCCCCAATATCAAAACAACACAACATACCTTGATCAAGCTGGTATATTCCTCTTTTAACCTCTGAACCCAAGCATCGCTATCGCGAGGTCCAGCTTTTGTTTTTAGAGTGGGAATAGAGGCGACCGTTCGTTTTGTTGCTTCGTCCACCATCTTCGATATTGGAATTTATTAGATCCGAGATATCCTTCATGTAAAAGGGCACAAAATATTAGAACCCAGGTCCTATCGCTAATCCCTGATATCGGGGCGAAGGGAGGGGAGGGTGAGGGCAATCCAGGACAAAATTGTTGGGAGCCCAAGCCAGTTCTCCTCTCCCCTCACTTAAAATGTGGATAATCAGGTGACTTTTTTCCTTTTTATTAAAAAACACGATATTTTTTAGCATTGATTAGGGGGGATGGGGGATACGTGATCCAGCTCAAGTGCCCCAGCTACCTTTTGTCAGGTCCTACTCCTATCGCCTCCAGGGCTATCGCCGATATTGGGGTGAGGGACGGATGAGGGATCTCCGCAAAACGCCGACCGGATGGCAGATAGCGCTAGCGGATGGAAAAATGAGGATTACAAAATCCGGACGAGAGGAAGTAAACGACGATGTTCTCTTAGGTAGGGAGAAGTCGAATATCCGTCAACAGAATTCGATCATCCCGGCAAGATAATATCGCTGTTTCATCTGATGGCTAGTGGCGAAACTGATATTTGTGAGATTAATGCTTGGCAGAACCATCTCCCGAAACATGTTTGATAAGTTTTCTTAGTCTTAACCCTTCGAACGTTTTCCCGTTACCCGTTTTCTCGTCACCCCGTGACTCGTTACTGCCTCAATCTGTTTAATTAAGGTGGGGGTTTACCTGAATTAAAGTGAAATTTGAGGAAGTTTAAAGAGAGATTGAAAGGGGGAGAAAAGGTTATGGAACACCACCAGACAGTTGCCCGACCCCACAATGGCACTCGGGTTGTTAGGCAACTGTTTGGTGTGTATCTATCAATTTTTAACTTCAAACTCTAATTTTAAAACAACACCAAATCTTCAAAATTTCCTATTTCCATAAATTTTACTAATCCTTTGAGAAAAACTATCTGTCTCCAAATAAACCTAAAAATCACCAAAAAATTTACAAAACGGCGCAAAACATAGATGTGTGTAATGAGTGAACAGATTCTTGATTGCTTGAAACGTAAACGAGATATTTGCATTAAGAACATAATACCAAGCCAAAATACGGCTTTCAGGTGGACCCCCGCCTTAACACCTGCTTTAGATTTCTTTTGATTTTACTCGATTGCATTTTTGACTTTTCAACCAAAAAAAAAATTCCGTCAGCATTCAGTCAAACTTCAGTTATCGGAAATCAATAGAAAACAGTTCTCTTAAGTAACACTAGGCAGAAAAAATCAACCTAGATAACTTTCTCTTGTGAGGTTGCTTCACGCAACAGCACGCAACCGTTGGTGTGAATCTTGTGACTGGTTTTTACTGCTGACATGCAGACCTATTTTTGGTGCTGGTAACCATTCTTTAGAAACTAGCAGAGATAAAATGTGTTTACAGTGGGGTTCTTAATTCGGGAATGATTTTGAAGGCATTGCAGGAGGAAGGTCTTTCTGTTTATAAGTGTAATAAATGGTCAAAAGGCGATATTTTCCTTTACAGATGAATGCCCGGTACTTTAATCGTTTTTTTTTCTTTCTGGATATTCATGTAGTTGGCGAAATAATAGAGCGATAATAGAGTATTCTCACTGCATACATAATTAGCGCATCACGGGATTTTGTTTAGTCCCTCAAATTCCACCATGCTTTTACGCCCGGGGGCGGGCATGATGCTTCGCGGGCTCGGCGTATAGATTCCCGGGTTTTGCTTCAATCATTAGGGAGCTTAAGGAAAGGCGTTTTTGAGCGACGTACGGCAACCGGAAATGAGAAGTTTTCTCTTTTTACTCGCCTTGGCGCTACCACATTTGTAATACTAAGTGTCGCTACTCGTATAGAGACGATTCACCTGAAAATTAGGACGCATCGACTGCCTAAAAATGAGAAACGTCCACTTCCGGTTGCCGTACGTCGCTCAAATACGCCTTTGCTTAAGCTCCCTAATATTGTCATTTTGCCGGCGTTCCGGTGTAGGAGGTTTTTGGCGCCCCGCCCTCCTCCCCTGGTGCCGGTTGACGGTGCTACCCTCGTTTCTCGCTGCATACCTTAGCTGCCACAGTAGTCGCGGACTCCCATAACTTAGTCTACCGCGATGTGGTAATGGGTATGTAGTGAGGATATATCACAAGTTTCACTGTAGAAATGGACTATTATTAGCATAAATTTGACACCCGAGGGACACCAACATTTGAGCAAAGCTTGTGACGTCACGTGAAACCAAGGAATTGATGATCCTTTGTTTTATTCTTGACAATAGAAGTAATAGCCTTCTGGTTGGTTAGTAATATAAAGAAAAAAATTATTCTGTAAAGTATATTTTTAGAGACTATGCTGTAAGTTGCATTTGCAATCGCGTGGATGCTCAATCGGCGAAGTCCTGGGGAAGAGGTTTAATAGGAGGTGATGTGAATTAGGAAACCTTGTCTACTGTCCTGATATCCTGCGATATCGAGTCACTGACCTGGTATGGGTGCGATATCACGCTCACTTGGCCGAATTCTGCATGGTACCTAATCGTACCTTTTTGGTACCCTTTGGCGATATAAGGGCTCGCCATGTGTACTTTAGCCCAACAAAATACGAACCATGGCTCGACCAAACCAGCCTGATATGCACCTCAAGCGTACCAAAAGGTACGATTAGGTATCAATAGCGACTGTGTTTCTTCTTGTTATTGTTCTATAAAAGAAAAACATCAAAATCCGCCTGGGCGCTTCTCAAGACAGCACTAAAACAACTTATTTTGGATCACGAAAAGTTACGGAACGTAAGGTGGCTGGAAACAGTTTCCAGTACTTCCAAAGACATATTTTGATGGGTAATTATAACCACTCTATATCAGTTGACGCCAAAATCATGGTATCAAAAAACTGGCCAATCATTGGTGAACAAGTTGCTGTCAATGTTTTGGTACAATAGGTTATCATAGCAACAATATATATATCTCATTAGACGTTTTGGTGTGTAGTATCGCTGTATATTTTACTCATTGTTTGTATTTTGACTCGCCCTACGGGCTCGTCAAAATACTGCACAACTCGTAAAAATATACAGCGATACTATACACCAAAACGTCTAATAAGAGATTTATTATCCAACGATTTCTTTTCCCAAAATTCTGACTTGCTAAGGTTTTGAGCTTCACGCGGCCGGGAGGAATGAGGCGAGTACAAATATCTGTTATTTGTACTCGTTTCGCGCGTTATTTGTACTCTAGGAAGCAGAGTTGGATAATAAGACCTGTGAAAACACCCTTAATTTTAGCTTTAAGCGCTTATAACTCAAAAACGAGCTTGGCGACCCCCATTTTTTATTATCGAATTGTAATCAGCATGATGAGATGCAACTTTTTGGAAAGTTCAAAAAAATTCTACGAAGGGGGTTCAGAGCCACCTTAAATTTTCGAGAATTTATTAATCATTAAACTTCTCATACCTTCTAGTATAAAGCCTGGAAATTTTACAAAATGTTTTCTATAAATTATATATCTAAACCACTACATTATCAACCTATTGCCCACTGTTAAATATACAATATCTTTGTTCGAAGCCTTCTTTAAATTTACAACGTTCAGAGAGGAAGCCACATCAACCTTAGCTGGTTTTCATGCGGGTCCTATATCCTGGTCGAATTGGAATTTGGAGTGAATGTGGAGGGAGGAAAACCGGAGAACCCGGAGAAAACCCCTCGAAGTAAGGCGAGATCCAACATCAAACTCAACCCACATATGGCACCGGGCCAGAATCGAACCCAGGTTACATTGGTGGGTGGTGAGCGCTCTCAGAACTGCGCCATGGAGCTTTGCTCTCGGAAAAATATCTTGAGCGTAAAGAATACAACCTGAAAGACAATTCTAGTTTGAGCCGTGATCTTAAAACTTAACCTCGCTACGCAAACACTTAGCTTTACTTTCCACAAAAGATGATCTACAAAGTTTCTTCCCATCCCCCACCTCAGCTCGTATGTTTAATGACGTCACAGGTGTTTCGCAGTTGCTAGAACAACCTCGTTCCCAGAGTCCTTTCTCTTCCTCCCGAGAGAGGACCCTAGGAACAAAAACGTTAAACGGCTCTCATAGTCTTTTTGGTCGTTCTCTCTGACGCAGCAGTCCTCCAAAGCTTTCTACTTCCAAATCTCCACAGCGAAATTCTCCAAAGTAACGGTGCAAGAAGAAGA
Organism: Micromussa lordhowensis; assembly: GCA_964020085.1. NCBI lineage: Eukaryota > Metazoa > Cnidaria > Anthozoa > Scleractinia > Lobophylliidae > Micromussa > Micromussa lordhowensis. The sequence continues at coordinate 43,256,730 of OZ026596.1, forward strand.
CTGATTGTAGTTACGCTAAGTATGATGAGATAAACCTGAAAAAGTAAAACAAAAACATCGGAGGGCTGGAGACTTCCACAAACTACCGGCAAACAAAGTTCAAATCTTCTCTCAAACAATTATAAGAGCTCACATGAAATTATTCATGCAAAGTGAAAGCCAATGAGCGGTACTTTCGTGTGTTACCTCTTCAATATTTTACAAAAAGGAAGATCTTTCTATCAGTTTCTCCTTTAGAGCGAAAGGAAATAAACCAAGGAACTAGCGAGGAGTGAAACTCCCTTTTGTTAAAACTACCAAAATAAAGTAACCAAACTTTAAAACCTTTTACAGAGCGGCAAGCACAGTAGAACATGTACCACACAGAAGCAAATGCGACAAAAACAATTGCATAACCCACCGGAGCTGAGGTAGGTGCGATGATTTTCAATAAATTGTCGCAACTCAGGATTGGACCTTTTGACTTCTGAGGGGCTGTGTGTGTGGCTTGGCACAGGTACGAAGTTTTTTTTAACCGTTTTGTACACTAGGACAATTTTTTTTCTCAGGATGTGGGTATGCATGAAATGTTTTTCGCTCACTGAACGCGCGCGAATATGTTTTTGGCAGTGGTGTGTATGAATTTATTTTTTTGGTACAGGTATGCTTGCAGGATTTTTTTCTTCAAAATCAACCTCCCCCCATCAAGATCAAATGGTTCACGCCTCATAAGGAATTGACTTAACTTCGCTCTGTGATTGGTTAAAAAAATCGCGCCACCTACTTGTCACCCTTTCTTCAACCAATCACATGTCAAACAGAAACCAATATTCCCGCGCCAATTTTCCCGCGCGTTTTCCTGTATTTCCTTCATATCCTCATTTGCTTTGCTCAGTTTTAAGACACTAAAATGGCAACTATTATAATATCCACGCCTAAAACATTACCTCTCTGGAAATTAGATGAAACCGTCTTGCTCGGCTGCCCAGCACAAACGAAAATTCACTGACTTGAGCGAGCCCAGCGGCAACGATAAACTTCGTGCTCCGGGACTCACATAAGAACATACGAAGGACAAGCACAGAAACCACGAACTGCAAGATACAACACAATAAATTAACAGGCAAACTCAAGTTGAATCTGCTTAGAAATAGAATCTCTGAATCCCCAGCGGGAGTCAAAGCCTGCCAGATTTGGTTACAAGAAAAGAAAAAAAAACCAGCATAACAACAATTAACTTAACCCTTTCACTGCCAAGACCCACTTATAGATTTTACTCTGTCTAACGCCAGACGATTTTACTCGTCAAAGGGAGACCCCTTGGTAGTGAAGGAGTTAATTAGGCAGAAAACCACTCAGAAAACTAAAGAAGGTGAGTAGATGGGAAAAATTAATATGCTTTACCTTGTTTAAGTAAGGTAACCTACAGTAGGGTAGGGTTCATAGATAGCCTGATATGATAGTCTGTGGGCAGGATATGACTGATATTTCAGGCTAGGTTCGTAGGATGTACTGACCTACCTTAACTGACACAACACCAAGTGTAAGAGTCAACACAAGAGGAAATTCATTCAGTACAAATGTAGGAAAAACGTGAAGACCTGTGAGATAAATAGCAATGAAAAATAAAAATTGTTTATGTCAACACCCCAAGTCACCCCAACAACGTTTCTGGGAAAAATAAAAGGTGCTAAGTCACAGAATTTAGGCCATTTTAATCCTCCTTGTTTTGCTACTCCATGTATGCCGTGATTATGCCAATGCAAGACTGTTGCTCTTCCAATTTGAAGTTTAGAGCTCATAAGCAACGGAAATAAACAGAATAATCTAAAATTATAATATTTAGAGAGGATGCCACATCAGCCATATTTGATTTTCATGCAGGTCCTCTGTCTTGGTTGAATTGGAATTTGGGGATGTTGGTTTCTTTGAAGGGAGGAAAACCGCAGAACCCGGAGAAAAGCCCATGGAGCAAGGCATGCGCAAGAACCAAAAACAAACTCAACTCAAGGAAGGAATCCGGTTCAACTTAGGCCACATTGATGGGAGGCAAGCGCTCTCACCACTATGCCATCAGACCCTTTGTGCAACCTGCAAATTTTGTCAGTGGAGGAAATTTACCATGTTGATGGGAACTCATGCCATTTTTTAGTTGAAGAATAGAAACTAAAAAAGCTTTTTGGAGAATCAGTACTTACCAATTGATGCAAAGAAAAGACATGAGAAGAAATCACGCAAAGGCTCCACAAGCTCATTGACCTGGTGAAAAAATCAACACAGATCAAATGAAATGCACAATGACAGTCCTTGCCATAAAAAAACTAGTGAGTCTCAGTGCTGTATTCATGGCAAAAAGCCGTCACTATCTACCACACTGCTGGGCCAGGTTGTTCCTGATTAATCTAACCAAGGATAAGCGCACATTTCGATTTCAGTTTTGTAGTTTTTCGATGCTAAGGTTTTCTGTTTATATTGTCCTTCAGTTTTGAGCTTGAGTAATCTCAAACTACAGAAAACACAGTTAATATTCGCTTTAAAATGCTAAAAAAGGTTAAAAAGTTAAAACACTGAACGTCTTTGACACTAGATCTTCAATGGGTAAGTGAATGCACGATGTACTGTGAAGATAACCTTGTGTCAAAAACATGCAGTGTTTTTAGCCACTTATTTCCTCATTAACATATTTTATTGCATACATTTTTGTAAATTATGCAATTCTGCATTTTCATTCTGCATATAGGGAATTGGACATTTAAACCTGACTAGTGTGTATACTTTCAATTATAATCCATCAAATAGTTTCACTCCAGTGCGATTGGTCTAAATGGGTCACATGATCGAATATGCCCCAGCTAAAACTAGGGAATATTCCCCAATTTCCAAATCGCGCTACGCTCTTATAACATAGATAGGACCCTGCGCGCACTCTGATTGGTCAAAAACCCATGTTTTATCAGAGTATAAAACCCATGTTTTATCAGAGTATAAGTTTTATTGTTTTGTGCGCGTAAAATCTATATCATAAAGCAAATGAAGAAGCCTAATCCGTGTATTACACTGTGATAAAACACTCCGGACATTTGAGAACACTCGAGAAATGCTGCGGCTTGTGTTTTCTACAATTCCCTTGCGTTCTCAAATGGCCTACGTGTTTTATCAAAGTGTAATACACAGCTTAGGCTTCTGTATTCTATGATTATAGCTACGTGCCTCGCTGGCTATCTGTCATCTCATATCCAATGCGTGCTTGTGGAATAATTGTTAACTTGTCTTGTAAATGGTAGCCACCTAACTATTTTAGCTCTGTAGTTATTTTGGTTGGCTAGCTACAGGGTCTATATTTTTTAAGCTATATATTTTGTGCTGAATCTTGTAAATTACAATACAAATAAAAGTTGTCTGTTGAATAATGATACAATTAGAAAAAAACATCAAAGGTACTTTCAACTAATCAAGCTTAATGTAAAAATTAGTGTATTTTTACTGTTCACCTGATGAACAAGATGCTCTCCATTCGAACTTAACACCACTCCAGCCATAAAACAACCCAGCTCCATAGAAATTCCTAAATGTTCAGACAACTGCAATAAAGAAACAATGACTCAGTCACAAAGCCACATTGGGGGGGGGGGGGGGGGGGCAGTGACAGATGCTGAGGGTGGGGTGATGTGATGTGAAAGGGTCAGGCATACTTGTCCGAAAACTTGAACTAGACCCCTAAAATGGAGACCAACCTGGGCATGCTAGAGCTTTATCTGAACCTTAAAAGATTCACGTCAAACAATGTTAATAGTACATTGATTTTACTGATGGTAAACATGTTGCCATCAAATACTTTTTCCTATAAATAGATTTGAGAGCATGACTGCAATTAAAATCAAATTGTAACCCTTCGAGATGCCTTGATGGTTTGATGGCTAAGACAAAGAGGTACCTACAGTAAGTGAGATGACAAGCATCCGTAATTCTTTCACCTGGGAGGGACAGATCTAGAGGAACTCAAAGAAAGAGCTTGGGGGAGGGGGCCAGAGGACAAGGCAGGGGAAAAAGGAAGATGGGCCTTTTCATGACTGAAAGGAAGTGGGTGGGGCATTGGATTGACGTCGGGTCTCTCTCAAGGTCTATTACTGGAAATCTTGGGCTGAATAATCTGATTTTGTTCTTGCCTCCAATAATTTTTCACAATAAAGGCAGGCAGGTTGTTTACTACTTGCACATTTCCAATTAAGTCCCACGCCACCAGTAGAATTAATGGTAGTACCTACCATTAGCAAGCAAAATGCAGTTGATACTGTTGCCAAAATTAACAGCTCTTTACTGCCAGTGCCTTGAAGCAATCTGAAGAAAAAAGGATTGCAGACTTGATTACTTGTAAAGCATGCTAGAGTATGCTAGTGTGATTGGTCAAAACATACAACACTCTTCGATATCACTGGGTTGCTAGGTGCTTGGAATGTAATATACATGTACCAAACATGAAAGACACTGTTTGACCAGACACACACCAACCCATTAAATACTAAAAAATACTGGAAACAGCCACTAAAGCACTTTCTGACTGCCAAGGTAACCTCTTGACATCAATGACGGACAAAGAATGCTAGTAGTGCTGGAAATAACAGTTGGTCATCTGACTTTGTCTGACCAAATTTGGAATATGTCCACACCAGTTTCACATTATGATCAGACATGATGCCAAACATTTCACTGACACATTTGATTTCTTCCCTTGGAAGTAATTGTTCATCCATAAAAGTTGGTTAATACATACATTGTTGACAAAGGACGCAAGATTGCAACCGATACGGTAGCCACTCAGTAAAAACTAGAATCGTAATTAAGATTTTTTGTCTTACCTCAGCACCAAAACAATAGCTGACAACTTATGTCAGCTTTTTACGGAACAAGGCAACTAGCATTTCATCTTTAGCGACCAAAAATACTGGTTTGGTTGCAATAATGGTGACTTCATTTCTCTAGAGGTGTTGACGATCAATAAAATAACAGTTATTTTCTCAGACATTAAAGATCTTTGCTTCTAAAACATTAAACATAAGAAAAGAAGTCGGTCCATCATTTTGCTTTGCTGTAAAGGATTCTCAAATGGATGGCCATGCTCGAAATCACCCTATAGTGCATTGCTAACCCTTAGCATTGAGTACATCACATATGCCTATGGATTGGGTCTCTTGTAATGCACAGATCCTTCATATAAAAAAGTCTTGAGAATGATCCTTTTGATCTTTTTGTTTTTTCTTTGCAGATGTTATGCATTGAGTTCTTTTTCTGAATAAAATTCCTGAAAAAATTTTTATCACTTCGTTGACATGGACTCTGACAGCTTGAGCCATTCGATAGGTAACTCATAAAGCACAAGTGTTCATCTCTAATAAAGTACTATTCAGAAATAACTCTATAATGCATGCTGTTACACCTGTAGTAATTTAGACAATTTTGGTGGTGCTCAAATTAAATAAAACTAGGTTTGCTTGACTGAATTACATATTAAGAAGTACATATGAAATTTAAAATAAGCACATACCTAAATATTGGTCCAATGACCTTAGAAACCACAAAACACACTAACATTAGACCAATGAAGGAAAGCATAACTTCCAGCAGCATCCACATGGTGCTCACAAACTCATCTGACAAACAACAAAACCAACTGTTAGAGGCTCACTGAGGAGGAAGTTTTTAAATAACATCCAACATAATAACTCTTTTGCATTGGTATAGGTAACTGAATGAGTGTAGTGCAATTACGGATTTGCATCAGGAGTGATATTTAAAAATTCTTCCAAAATAGGACATTACTAAACCACGAAACAGCAAAACGAAACACCGAAACGCCGAAACGAAGCACTGAAACACCTGCTTTTTTTTCTCTTTTTTTTTTCTTGATCACTGTTTTTAATATAAAAGAACTTAAACGAGTTTTTCTATTAATTGTGAATCTACATTTTGACTCGGAGGGTAGAAAAGACTGACCCCCGCTCCACGGACTACCCTATGGGCTACTCCACGGACTACCCTAAAAAATTAACCAAATTCCTTTTACGGTGTAGAAAAATACAAGAACCTTACCTGCTCTTCCTACACGATCATAACTGCACAAAAAACAGCGGCCATTTTCTTTTCCAAAATTTCTCGACCCAGTCTATTTCATTTTCATCCCATTCTTCACCGGCCACCGGCCAAAACGCCGTTTCCACAATGGATGATCGTTTAAGTTCTTTTATATTGAAAACAGTGATTTTTTTCGAGTTTCGAGAGAGAAAAAAACATGTGTTTCGGCGTTTCGTTTCGGTGTTTCGTGGTTTAGTAATGTCCTCCAAAATAGACCTTTTTAGCTTGGGTGGTTTGTTTTTCCATTACAGACCACATGATATACTCTGGGAAAGTTGTTCTTTTGTCCATCTAAAACTTTCTCATTCATAAACAAATGTAAAATATGACTTCTCAAGAGTATCATCGCATGGTCAGATATGGGGAATTAAACCACCAAAGCTAAAAAGCTCTATTGCACAAGCCTTTAGCCGAGTGCAAATTGAAAGAATTTTGAGACATCATGAGAAGGGTGAACCCACATTTGCTCAAGCTTTCATTTCATTTCTCATTTATTACATGTATATGACAGAGAAAACTATGAACATGCACAGTAATTTGCCCTGCAGTGCAAATAAAAAATTAATGATAAATTGGCCTGCCCTCAGCCATTCAGTTTTCAGTTCAGTTCATTTTTATTTACTTTAATAAATTATAGTACTAAATTACATATAGTTATCATACATTTGGCAGGCAGTCCAGGAAGCTATTTTGCTTATTTAAAGGACTGTCTTAAAAAAAGGAGTAAAAAACTAGAATGTAAACTGTCAATGGCAGAACAAAAATATTGAGACTGAAACTAAATAAATAAATACAGAATTTATAATTGAACCATGCGTTTAAGATAAAAAGCAGTGCAGCAACAACAGAAGCAAGAGCAAGCGTTAGCACTCTTATCCAAGAACGTGGATTTTAATTTGGAAGTAAATTCTTTAAGATTTAATGAGTTTTTTATTTCGTCATTTATTGAATTAAAAATTTTAGGACCTTGAAATCGAAGTGAGAATTTTCTTACATTTGTCCTACAATGGGGGAGACGAAAAAAATTTTTATTCTAGTAGAATTTCTTCACCAGTGAAAAACATGTTTTTGAAACTTTCAGGGAGTTGGCCATTTTTATTGACAGAGGTAAATAATTTTAGCTACTTGAAGAGAAACGATATTCTCAAATTTAACAATTTTAGACTTTTAAAAATTGGATCAGTGTGAGCATCGAAAGCACTTCTAGAAATCGTTCTAACAGCACGTTTCTGTAAGGTAACCAGGCGCTTGAGATTAGAGTGATCTAAGTAATTTTCTCAGTCATAAAATAAGCCCTGCTATAATAGGAGTATTTACGTAGGTATTTGGTACCTGGATTACTGTTATTTGCATTATCATGTCCGCCGAGCATACCATGCACCACACCACTATTTGCCTTGGCTGGAGCTGCACCTTTCCGTCCAGCCAGTGCTGGAAGGAGTGCAACTAACAAACCTAAGTGTACATCCTGCATGACAAGGATTCCTAACAGTGAACTGGTGTAGTCCCCATCTCCATTGGTGTGTTCTGTTGACAAAAATATAATGCACAAAACAATAACTAGATTTACAGTATGATCCAGATAATTTGTACAAATTTCTATGAGTCGCCACGTTTGCTATGTGTGATCAGGTTTCTATTGTTCTGTTTTCAAAAATGTTGTCAAGATCAGAAAGAAAAGCTCCTTCACTCTGCAGAAAACAAGCAAACAACAAAAACAACATGCCTGAGTAACTTAGGAAAAGCTCCTTCACTCTGCAGAAAACAAGTAAACAACAAAAACAACATGCCTGAGTAACTTAGGTGTCTAAATGTTCCAGAAAGACACAGGCCTTAGAAAAAGGTAGCCATGTGCATAAAGGCAGAGATGACAGTAACATTCCAGGCAACCACTTTCATTTTCATTACCAACTATTTCATCTAGTCTCCCAGACAGTCAAGATAACTGTCCTGGCAAGCTATATAGGCTTGAAGACATGCTTTGCCTTATCATTCACTGATGCATTACCTTTTGTAGAAGAATCTCCACTCTTGCTTTCAACAAACTTTGCCACAAGAGGTGTGCTTGAAAGAGAAAGACATGCTGCCACAAATGCACTCTGTCGCGGGAGGATTCCAAAACAAGAACCCCAGAAAATCCCAAAAACAATCATCAGTACCATGATCAGTGAACTGCCGCCAACTGCAACCTTCCAAACCTGCATGCAGGAAAATAAACTAAAGGATTTGGTATTTGTTCACTGATGCAGGCAATACCAAAATTATCATAACTTCAGAAAATAGTACAACTTGTGCATTTTCATGTATAAACAGTTAAAACAAAATTTTGAGAATTATCCAACGGGTTTAGCTAGATACAACAAATCATATTAGTTTACAAAAAGTCACATTACCCTCTTTATTCTGTCTGGAGAAAATTCCAAGCCAACAGCAAATAGAATGAAGAAGACTCCAAATTCTCCAAGCGTCTCCACCTGGACAACTGTCTGTTTAAAGGAAAATTACAATAATAGTACATGTATTACATCGTTATTGTCATCATCATCATCATCAATCTTTATTTATACACAAAATTGTATCATTTTACATGGTCTCCCTAGGAATCGTGTTTAAAACTAGACTAAAATACTCTAAGGAACTATTGACTATAATGTTAAAAATACAAAAATTTACATTATGAATAATAAGAGTTACAATGGGTCATGGCGTATTAGAAAAATCTTTCCCATGAAATGAAGTTTTAAAAACATTTAAACTAGGCAGTTTTTTAATCTCTGAGAGAATCTTGTTCCACAGAACAGATCCTCTGTAGTGTAGGCTCCTTTTTGCAGACTCAGTTCTGGGCCTGGGGAAATAATAATTTAACTCAGAATTTCTAAGATTGTATGAATTGAGGTGTTGGTAAAGATCCGCCTCAGATACACACAGGTACAATGGGGAAATTACATCAGGAGAGATTTGTTCAAAGGCTGGATAATGCTATCCATAGAATAATTTGCTATCCTGACATGGACAAGTGTTTGTAAATCAAACTACACTATCCACTGGATAGTAATTTACCTGGCCCCAGTTGTTTGAAGGCTGGATAACGCTCTCCACCAGATAAATCGCTACCCAGTAGATACCGTAAGTGTTAACAAAACAAACCGTGCTAACCAATGGATAGTGAGTTATCTGCTGGATAGCACCATCCACCTTTTGAACAACCCAGGCTTGGTAGATAGCATTATACACCCTTTGAACAAATGGGCCCAGAAGTGTAATTAATTACAAGTAATTACCAATAATTACCAGTTACTTTAGATCTCCTTTTATTTACTGAAAACTTTCACAGGGGTTTTGGGTTAGGAAATCAGGTTCAAAGGTATTAAAGACTACACTTGTCCCACATTCAGTCTTGGTCACTAACCTGTATCTGTATGCATTATTTTAAACTGGTGAGCAACACTGACACTTTCAGTGACAATTAAGTGTCTTACCAAGGAACACTATACAATAAACCAAGGCAGGACTTGAGCACTGACCTCTGAGTCTGTAGTCAGCACACAAGCCATTAGGCTACAGTTGATCAAAGGCAAGATAATGTTATCCACCAGGCCCCGATTGTTTGAAGGCTGGATAACGCTTTTCAGAGGATAAATCGCTATCCAGTGGATACAATGTAAGTGTTAACAAAACAAACCATGCTACCCACAGGATAGCGATTTATCTGATGGATAGCGTTATCCACCTTTCGAACAACCGGGGCCAGATAAATCGTTACCCAGTGCATAAGTGTTGACTTTCCATTGGATAGTGATTTATCTCATGGATAGTGTTATACACCTTTCAAACAACCGGTGTGCGACACTTGCAGACTGCAGACTGTAGACTTTTTCACTAAAATATTGTATTCCATTTCCATTACCAATAGCTAACCGTAAACAGGCTAACCTGAGTGCTATTCAGGCTAACCTGAGTGCTATTCAGGCTAACCAGAGTGCTATTTAGACCTAAATGTAGTCTGTAGTCTGCAGTCTGCAGTCTGCAAGTGTCGCACACCGTCAAACAACCAGGGCCAGGTCTCTCAGTCATGTATACATTAAAAATTAAGGAGAATATAATTTCTGATCAGACCTTAATCACATTTAATCCAGAGGGTCCCAAAAGCATTCCACTGATCACAAATGCAAACATTGTCGGTAGATGAACCAGTGTACAAATACAGGAACCCAAAAATGACAAAACCAAAATAAAGATGATGTCCATAATGAAGTGTACATCCTCATGAGGAACAGTTGCATCTTTAGCTTTCGCCAAAACAAACTGATTGCTCTGAGAATCGACAAGAATGCTCATGTCGTTTTCTTCAGCAGGCTGAGCTAATGTTGTGTTATCGCTGTCACTATCCTTGCTCTCTTCATCTCCAGTTATCCTCACAACAGCTTCAATTGAGGCTCCTTTGGCATTCCTAGTTTTCTCAAATGTCTTCTCATCTAGCTCATCTTCAAGTTTATCAGCAGCAAACGAAATATCATCTAAAATACCTCCAATGACTTTCTCTATGCGTGTTCCGTTGTTTTGAATATCAGCATGCTTATTTGCTGATACAAATTCTTTTTCCACTTCACTGATTGCGTTAAATTGGTCCTCTTGTTGTAGAGCCAATAGTTTGAGTGCTTCCAGTCTCTGTTTTATGGCTTCCTTCATGTGTACCACTGATTTATAATCCTCCTGAAGCAGTTTTCGTAAGCCATTTAGAGAATCAAACACTGCCTGCTCAGTCACATTTAACTCATTCTGAAAAATAATGATAGTTTTCTCTTGGAGGTTCGTAAGTTTTTTACGTTCTTTTGGAGTTTTTAGTAAATTTACCAACTTGTTCACCACGTTTTTCTTCACTTTAAAAAGATGGCTAACTGACTGACAAGTCGAGGGCATCCAGCTAGTGAGCTCTCCCTTGGTGACAGTTGCAAAGTTGCCCTTTGCAGCATCAACCTTGCACAATAACGAAACCATTCCAAAACAGAGCACCAAAAAATCGATGAGATTTAGCTGCATCACGCTCGATAATTCACGCTGATCGTCCACAGTAATAAGTCAAGTTGACGTAATGGGTGTAGGAAAGCTAAGAATAGAAGCTGAAATGACATTTTTGTATTATAGTTTCGGTTCCTAAGGGACAAAATGCAAAATGCAGCATTTACACACAGTCAGCCTCCATTTTGATTTCTACCCAGAGTGCAGCGACACGCAAAGGTTGCTGGGATGATTTGTTTAAATTTTTGGCGCGCCTGTCGGAAAAGGTTGTTTTTCAAGATGAAGCTGGAGTTCTGTGGAATGTTGATCGACCGTTTCCTTTCCTCCTGAAATTGTCACATGCTCGGACTTGATGCTTCAAGAGAAATCATGAGTAACGATACACCAACCTTTAAAAAAGCTGATGAAGCGATGGATTTCTTGCTGTACCAGGGTTAATAGTTAACTTTTACCTAAGTTTTTAGCTGTCTTCTAAAAACAACAGCTGAGTTTTTATTGAAGTGTTCTCTCTGTTGTCACTTGTTTCTAGATTTATCCGGTCCGAAAGTTCGGATCAAGGTCGAAACTTCTCTAGCAGTTGACAAGATTGAAAGTATTGCTCATAATGACGGGCTTCAGCCGGACCAAATTGAGAACTTAGTGAAGTTAGCGACCAACGGGAAGTATGGTAAGTTTCAGCTGATTTCGTAACAGACACGAAAACCCTACATTCTATGTTTGTATTGCTCTTAAAACATTTTTAATGTTCAGTAAAAATACTGAAAATATAACATGACTTTGTTTCTACTCACTGACTAGAATAGTGAGCAAATCTTACATCTAATAATCTTAACCTGCCCTCAAATTAAAAATTAATCTTTCGTTTGCAATACACTTACCTGGAAAATGGTTGATCTTTGGAAAGACAAACGACTGGTCAATATCAAGGGATGTTGGAAGATGTTGATCAAGGTTATTATTAATAAACCGTACTGATTACTTTTCCCATTTTTTTTGGTTCAGCTGATAGTGTTTCTTCAAGACTCATCAAGTCCCTGATTCCTCAGGGATCAGTTCCTTCATCAGCTGTTGTGATAGCAGTCTCACGGATTTCTAACAACAGACTTTCCACGGGTATTAAGGTACATGTGTTGAGAAACACTCAACCTTGTCTCGGTGTAGAGACAGACACAAGAGGATCATGTATCAAGAGGAACTACAATCCTGGCCAAAAGTCTTGGGACACTACTTTCTTTTCTAGTGGTCATACAGCTCACCTAAGAGAGAAATGCATAGATGTATACCCCCTTCCCCTCACAATATTGTCTATATGGCAAGAATTCTATCTGCAAGTCAACATTGTCTTGGGGGAGAGGGGTGGTGGTGATAGCTAAATAAAACTGTCTTGTTAAAGTCTCCTTTATTTATTGTTGTAATTCATACTGTGTAATTACCTGCTTTTTATTCACAAATTAAATTGTACGGGGAGCTAACTAGAAAACCTACCGGTTCACTTAGCTATTATTATTATTATTATTATTATTATTATTAAGTCATTTCTTAGAAAGAGAAGACATTAATTTTATGTTTCAGCCCATGTTAGAGTGACTTTTGGCCAGGATTGTATCTGCTTTAGTGTATCTTGAACAAGGAACTTAGAGAGGTTGACCTAGGGTGAAAAGGAGAATGTTGGAGTAAACAAATACAGAAAGACATGCACCAGTATCATTACATGTATATGTCTGGATGGTGGTGCACATCATGGCCACAAAAGAGATGAGATTACTCATCGAGGCAAACTATCTGCTTGTGCACATCTTGAAATGACAAACGACATGGTTTGTATGTCTGATTCAATCTGATATTTGGTCCTGTTTTTACACTGGAGACATAACAGCAGAAAATGGGCCAATTTCTCTGCCTCTGTAACTCTTATCCTGTAACCTAGTTCAAAGGGAAACGCCCAAAAGGTGGCAATGGCTGACCAAATGTTTGGACATTGTTAATCGGGAGAACCATAGAAGAATGGTTGTTATTTTATTAGTAATTGGGCTATTATCTGTGGTATTTATTTTTGTAATTAAAATATAATACCTATATATTTTAACTATTCATTTGTTTCAGGGATTACTGGTGCGATGGATATTAAATGTTTTCAACCTAATTGATGATCTAAAAGATTTGCATTCCTTATATGGAATCTTTTTCCTGTTCTTGGAAAGTGATATTTTGGTGAGTCATAATAGATTTTTTTTTACTTACACTGGCAAATGCAAATAAGCTAGTAAGCAAAGGAGACACTGAGAACACCAGTATAATAATAATAATAATAATAATAATAATAATAATAATAATAATAATAATAATAACTTTATTAAGAAATTCAAAAAAGGACCTTAAATTACAATAGGAATTATCATACAATTTTAAATTATATCATGTTGTTTACAAATTTAAAAAAAAAACTCAATATACGACAACAATGCTAACTATTACAAAGCTATTCACGTTAAAATTCTATTTACAATAAAGAAAAAGAACAATAATGTTAAAAAAAAAAAAACGTCACATTCATATATATGTGTAATACTTTGTTAAAATTTGGTACAGCTAAAATTTAGATGCCGGCGGTGGCGACATTAATCCGACAATCGTCAAGAAAGTCTCCTATATTCCGGAAGGGTACTCGGGTCCCCCTTACGCACGCATGTACTGATCTTAAAAGTTCAAATGAGATGACAGTTCTGAGCCAATTAATGACGTTGTTATAGGGCTCACCATCCTTCTGTACTAACTTGTCTGCTAAGTGCTTAAGAAAACGTTGGCACTCATATCCCATCCCACCGTTCGTTCCGAAAACCAAGGGTGTAAAGGATCCCATCTCGACATCAAGCACTCGTTGCTGATATTTCCGCTTTTTCTCCTCTTCTTGGTCTTTAAAGACTTCGGATGTCGGCTTGCTCTGGTTACATTTGGAGTTAACATGCGTGACCCTGACGTCGAAAAATGCTGTAACTCCTCTAGACCAGAAATCTCCCGCCTTGATATCTAAACGTGCCTCTGAGCTGGTAACTGCGCTTCTAAGATGCATCCGTTCGTTGTCAAGAGGTAAGAATAATAATAATTATATAATAATAATAATAATAATAATAATAATAATAATTAAAACTTTACAATAATTGCTTACAAAATTTAAAAGGCTAAAAGAACATTTGAGTAATTATTAACTAAATATTATTATTATTATCATCATTATAAATTATTAAAAACAGTAAGAAAAGCAAATTATTAAATCGGGCAATATTATAAGTTTCTCTATTCTTATACATTTATTATAATAATATAATAATAATAATAATAATAATAATAATAATAATAATAATAATAATAGAGAGAATAGCAATAAACTAGGTATACCTATCGATAGAGTGCCAACGAGCGAATAATTTGTGCTATAATAAGGGGTTTATTAATACAGCATAACGGATTTTTGGTTCTCTTCTGTTGCAAACATTACCGAGAGAAAATTATTACGCGTTTACCGGCCGGTAACGTTCGTCACACAATCCCTGAATATCAAGAGTATTGGAATGTATCGCTGCTCGGTCGAACTTTCAGTTCAATATGATGGGCAAAGTCAAAGTGAAAGTGAACACGCTAGTTTGATTGATGAACACAACTCGTTTAATTCTGTGGCAAAACAGATCCGATTTGTGTTTTGAGCACTGGATTCGACTGTATGATAAACACGCTCGTTCAGTTCTGTTCGGAAACACTGCCGACTCAACCTTCAGTTCGATATGCTAGATTTCAACACTGGATTTGCTCTAGTGGTTTGACTGGTGAACACAATCTTTCCAAAAAAGCTGCCCGATGGAACTTTCAGTTCGATATAGGTAAACAGAGAAGGAATACACTGTTTCGATTCATGAACATGCTCGTTCAATTCTGTGGTGAACATGCTGGTTCATTTTCGTGTCGATTTTGTGTCTTGGATTTGCAGTTTTCCTGAATATTCGAATTAGAAGAAGAGTTTGTAAAGGGTACGCTCCCCAATTGAACTTTCATTTCGATAAAGTGAGAGAGGAAACACACTGGTTCGATATGTTCTGAGACTATGAAATTGTTCACAGTTGGATAAACACAACAGCAAAGAAAACAATGACATTCCACGAGACAAGTCTAGATGTAACGCGCCTCCTGATTGGCTAAAAACTACAATAGCTCGAATAGTTCCGTCCTTGCAATTGGCTCAAACTGAGCCATTGTTACATCTTACACCTTACAGTTACACTTTCAGAGCTCGATCGAGAATTTTTTCGCATACGCCATTCTTCGCGCGGCACTATTCTCTGCCGCCTCGCCAGCCGAGCGTCTTCGCTCGGCTGGCTCGTTGGCAATTATCTTAATGAAATATATCACAAAATACTAAAATCGTTCATACTGGGAATACGCTGTCTCAAACATTCGCAATAATAATAATAATAATAATTAAATAATAATAATAACAATAACAATAGATTAATAAATTTACTACTAATACAATAACAATAGTTCTACATATAAAATTACAATTTGACCTAAAAAGGAAGAAATCCTAAAGCAATTTAAAGATAAAAATTATAAATTTGATAATCAATTAACAGACTTTACTATTAAAATTTCAATTGAATATTAGAACTAGCTGAGTCTTGAAATCAAAGTCATTGTCAAAAAAAAGAAAGAAAAACAACTAATAAGTAGCTGCTTCATCCGTTTCAATGTCAACGAAAAGAAAACTATCGGATTCGTGCTTGGGTTTTCTCTACATCCAGATCGGCCTCACCCATCTCTATATTGTTCCTTCTCTTGATAGTGCGTGAACCCCTTAGGCATAGAAGAGCCGCTTTCAAAATTGCAAAAGAGACTTTGGTTCTGGCCCATGCAATAGTCGTGGAGTAGTCTTCCCCTTTCTTAATTGCCAAAAGCTCCGCTAGTCTGCTGTGGTATCGTTTGCATTCTTCAGCCATTTCTCCTGTAGATGAGAATACTAGTGGAGTAAATGTCCCTTGCTCGATATCCATAACTCTCTTTGCGTATGAGCGCTTTTTCTTATTCTCGTGCTGGCGATAAATTTGTTCTGGGCTCAGATCTTTATAAGACTCTGCGTTGGGGTGACAGACCCTCGCATCGCATCATTGATTTCTTGTAAGACTGGTTCCACTTCAACGTCATAACAGACCATATTAAGCATTTCAGCTTCAAGATCGCGGACCTCATTATGGCGTTGTATAATGAAACCCCCGCGCCTGCAGATCATAGCATGGTCAAATTGTTAAATACATCGCCACAGACGCAAACTGATGGAATGTCGTTTAAATTCCAGTCGTATCTCAGGTGGATTGCATCCTTAAATTCCCTCTTATTCAAAGTAAAATCCATGTCCTTTAGAGGGAGAACTGTCAGCCAATTTGAGGCCCCTTTCTGTAATGTAAGCTCAGCAGCTCTCTTAGTTCTGTCGGGAAGATCACTCTTAATTTCCTCAAGTCTGCCACTCAAGCGTTGTTCCTTCACTTTACGATCTTCTTGCTGCAATGACCTTACTGTGTTGTCATCAGGGGGGTCATGTGCTTGTGTTAAGATTTGTTCTGCTAGTGGAGCAGTCACTTTGGTAGACGCTGTGTACTCTGGGGATGCGAGTTCCACAGGGTTGACGAGACCCAGTCCTCCCATACGCACTGGCAGGGCCAATAGGTTTCGTTCAGTATCCGTACATGTATGACCAGTAAGTGCCGGTATAAGGGAGTCGGCGATTGCGCGCTCTAGGGGTCCCAGGAGACACTCGATATCGGGGAGCGTTCTAAGGAAATAAGTCCATTGATGCCGCAGACCAAAAGTAAAGGCTGCATAGCTTGCTTGTGGTTGTGATGAGGCGAAATCTGCAAGGTTGGTGACCTGGTTTACCCAGTCCTCCACTTTCTCTTCGACATATTCTTTGAGGTATGATCTTGACCCAAGAGCTGCTCCTAGATGTTTCTGACCTTCGGTTGTGATGTTAATCAATGTCTCGCCAAATACGTTTTTGGCAGCCTCTTCTCGCTCGGGCTTAGTTATCAACCAACACTTTTTTGCATTGGGTAAGTATCCTAGCGCCGGCCCACTTTCCAGCAATTCATCCCACCATTTCTTTAGATCTTCAAAAGAACCACTTCCGGTTGCGTCATCAGCGAACCAACACTGTTTAACTGCGCTCATGATTTGCAGACGGATTATCAGAGGCTGAAGACTGATGGCGTAAAGGCTCATAGCGAGAGGATCTCCCTGCGTGGTACCCTCTTCCGATCTTAGTTCCTTCCCACCGGTAACAAAAAGGCGCGCAGGGTGCCTGTAGGTATTACACGCATACGTTGCTATGGTTGGACGCAACACTCGTATATTGTTCAGTGCAGCAGTTCTGTTCAGGGAATTAAAAGCATAATAATAATAATAATAATAATAATAATAATAATAATAATAATAATAATAATAATAATAATAATAATCTTTATTGAGGAGATCAATTTCAGTGATAAGTTAATCTGTATCATGGAGGTGTTGAGCTGGAATCTCATTAAGGAATCAGAATTTACTGAGTGTTCTTAATGCAACTGCTTATTAAACAATAAATATATTGCTAAAGACTTTTCTCATTACTACTAGTAAATTCTCAGTCCATAGTTCAGATGGTTTATTTTATACCTGTCATTTGTGTTACAGACAAATGTTTTTTAGATTTTTTTTCAGTTGCATTTAACATTAATGTTTATGTGGTAGGTAAAAATGGAATTCAGGTTAAAATGATTTTAACCTAGTTCTCTAACCTTAATTATTCATGAATAATTAGGGTCAAGAGACAACAGAATTTCATTTTAACCCACAACATTTACATTGAGTGATTTTTTAATAATATTTTATCATGATTATCATTGACCTGTTTTCAGTGTCCTCATATATGTCATCTTCTGTATTACATAACAAGAAGAGAGGATGGTAAGATATATTTTTTATTCTAATATCCCAAGTTTACATTGTTGCACTACTATTTGTAATTAGCACGACAACACTTGCACCTCTGTTATTCGCACCAACCAATCATAATACGTGTAATTATCATATCAGCACTAGCACATAACGCCTATATAAATCTGTGGACAAGTATAATTAAATATTCTACTTTGACCGTGAAATGTAATGGTCAACATGGTGGCAGCGGTGGGTTATAAATGATGATGATGACATTAAGCAGGTAACCAACTGACTCACCACAATGGTTTTCAGTGAAGTCCTGCAATAATTATTAATTGAAATCTTGAAAAAAAAAATTAAATTAATAGTCTTGAACAAAATTGTTATTATTGCATGCCACACAACACAGAAAAAAAAGATCTTGGCATTTTATTGATTAAATAATTCATTATTTTTAGTGAGAAATTTCAGAATCAGGAAACTATTGGATCTACAGAGTCGGGTGGTAAGTATTTTTTGCAAGCTAAATAATCTCTACAATCTCTATTGTTCTATTGTTAATTTCCTTCATTAAGATGCAAGGAGGAGTTATTTTGTTCTACCCAAAATAACTCTTTTGGAGTGGTATGGATACTTTTTGGAAGGACACCATTTCAAAGAAGCATCAGGGGTAGACGTAGGCTGCAATTGCAATGGCCCAAAAGTACGGTAGCTGTTATTCATGTGGATCATAATTTACAATATCATGGTTTGGTATCCTTCTCATCCATTAAAAGTCGATTGCGTTTTGTTTTTCCTTTCAGGGCAACAAACCCTACCTGACTGGCTTACTCTCTATGTACAAGATTCATCGTCCAAACCTTGTAACCATGGCAACTTCAGCTTCAAACAAGGTAAGGTATACAATACAATACAATACTTTATTGACAACTTCCCATGGGGGCTTTTCAGTGACAATGCAATTTAAGAGAGTTATCTGTAAGAGGCTGTTTAAGATGTCAGAGAACACAGATCTCCCAGAAGCTATTGAGCGTGTAGATTTTGCCAGCAGTTTATGTTATTGTTGCAACATACCAATGACTGGCAACTGCCTTTTTTTCTTTCTGATTCTTTGATTACTTCAGCAAGGATTTTTCCTTTCCAATGTAGTCCCAACTCTCAAAGTAATAAATGTCTCTCAAATTTTATCATTAGCTGGAAAAACGGGAAATATAATGTGATGGCTTTTTAAGGCCTCCAGAATTAAACTTGAAAGAGAAAGAGTGAGGAAATTCTTAGGAAAAGATAAGACTGTACAATATTACAATACTACTATTGGCTAACTGTACAAAGTGTCAGATGAGTTGAGGATTCAGATCAAATAAATAAATAAATAATAAATATTAAATAACTTTATTTAAGTGTCGAATGTATTTAGCACTGTTATACTAATTGGGGACACTATAAATAAATAAACAAATGTTTCAAATAGAATATAAACTATTAAGAATTCAAACTGGTGGGAGGCTAACCAGTTGGCTATTTACACAACATGGTCGAGGACTTGAACTTGGGACTACTGAGAACAAATCCAGATAGCGGTAGGGTGGGGTGGAAGATTTGAACCAGAGACCTCCAGATTTCAAATCCAGCACCCTAAACCACTTGACCACGCCGCCTCCACAATAAGATTGTTATAAAACATCCCAACAAAGTGTGGAGGAGTTGAATTTTGGACCACCAAACACAAATCCATTTTGTGGCAGGGAGGAGGACTCCGGACTACAAATCCAACACCCTAACCACTTGGCCATGCTGCCTCCAAATTATAATTTTGTTCTTCTACGATTTTCAGTGTCATTTACACATTCTCTTTTAATAGAAATTATGGTTCAAGCAATTAGATAAACCTTGGAAAGAAGCAATCAAGAAAGTCCAGGTACCTTGCGTCTGACCGTATTCTTACTCGTAATTATGAAATGTAGATAGTGTCAAAAGAATGTTCAGCTCTTGGAATTTGCATGCATTGTAAGCCTTTTAGTATGCTGCATGATGCTATTATTAATATTAAATTTTAAATCTTAGTTTTCATTTGACTGTCAGGCTAATTGATCGAAAAACAGATAGCTTGATCACATGCTCGCTAATTCAGACACTGCAATACATGTGGTATTCTTCTTTTGTTACCATTACTTATTAATAGTAAAACCTAAAATCTTGTTTTCATTGGCAAGACAAAAAATAAGTGTAAACACAGCTACAGTCTCAGTCCCTTGTTCCCTTTCTTTTGGTTACATGTATGTTTATAAATGTAGTAAAAACAAAACTTCATATGTCTCCTGTTTTTCTTTACAGAACAAATATAATCCACAAGATGCGGTTGACAGTTTTTTCCTCTCAGTGAGGGTTGTAGAAAAAGCTCCTGTAAGTGCAACTACTAAAGAAAACAATAAATGACAAAAAATCTTTACAAAGCTATGCTAATACAGTAAGGAAACTGCAATTCCTGGTCTGTGGAACAAAAAATAACAATCCGGTTCAAGTACAGTGTTTAATTCGAAGTATATATTTTGGAGGCCAATTCAACAATAATTTTACTTGTCGATTTTGAAGTCAAGTTTGAACTTTCCATGCACGTACTAAGAAAAAAACTACAAAAATGTTTCGTCTTGCTTTTACAATGATCTTTTCTATGATCCAAGTCATGCAGGCTTTCTACTGAAAATTTGTTTCACTTCCACTGAAGAAGCTTCAGCAATTTTCAATTTTGTTCCTGCATAGAACCTGCATTAGGCCGTTCTGAAATTCAACAGGGAACTGGGGCGAGTTTCAAATTTTAACCAATCGATAAACTGACACCACCACATGAAAGATCATTCATGTCGAGATTGACCATTTGACCAAGTATGATGTTTTTAGGGTGAACAGAGACCAAGTTATGGACCTTCAAATATGGCTCAAACCCCATACAAACGTCTCTAATTTTGAGACAGCGTCCCCCAAAACCATATAAACCCTTAAATTTTTTTTAGCAGTTTTGTGACAACTTTAAAATCCCGTCATGCACCTACTATTTGAAAGAAGCTGAGATGAAAATCACTATGTTTGCCCATTTTAAAGAGTATCACGGAAATCATGAAAAATTTTAAGAGTTTATATGGTTTTGGGGGACGCTGTCTCAAAATTAGAGACGTTTGTATAGATTTTGAGCCATATTTCAAGGTCCATAACTTGGTCTCTGCTCACCCTAAAAGCATCATACTTGGTCAAATGATCAATCTTGACATGATCTTTCATGTGGTGGTGTCAGTTTATCGATTGGTTTAAATTTGAAACTCGCCCCAGTTCCCTGTTGAATTTCGGAACGGCCTATTATCTGGAAACTGTTAGTTTCCCGCAAAACGTGACTATTACACCCTGGTGAAATGTTTTTTTTTTTTTCTGAAAATGTTAAAAACCTCGTTGTGTACTTGCAGATAACAAAGAGAAGAAAGCTTGGTGGTATTAGCATACCAGCAGTGCAGACGGCCACGATGGGAGAAACGAAAATTTCTATTGAACAGCTTTCATCTTTCAAGGATCTTCTGGAAAATATTGACAACATAGAGGTATCAATCTTGAGACGCTGATAGCTGTTCGTTTGCGTGCTGTTACATGGACGAATGAAACTTTTTTAACCGTTCACATTAGGTTTGGTGCAACTTGCCTCATAGTTTTGTTACCCCTTTGCAATAAAATTTCCATGACATACAATAATATCTACATTTCTAATGTCCTGTTTCTCTATACCAATGAAAATTATTTTTATTTGTTCCTCTTCAACAGTTTCCAGGCCAGGTTGCGTCGGTTTTAAACTCTCCGTTGCTTCAACATGTCCTGAGCTGTAACCCAGACTTTGTTATGCTGCAGAGATTAAACTTCTGGCTCAATCACTCTTTGTACGAAGGTAATAACACCACTCAAACAAAAAGTCCAAGCAAGTAAGGAATTATATTGCAGAAAGTGGTGTTTCTGTCTAAGTCAGTCGCCAAACGTGAAAACATGACAAAAATGAAACCGTAAGAATATTTCATGGTTTCGTCGATTTCATTTTGTTATACAGTGGCCGTTTTTATTCTAAAGACGCATTATCCGTCTGCACGAACTTGGGCAAACATTTGTAGTTCGTCTGGTTATGCGTCTCTAGTATAAAGGCAGAAACCGACACAACGTAGAATGTTTTTTTGGAACGTTTACTATATTTCGGCTGGCCAAACCAGCCTTCTTCATTGTACTTGAAGAAGGCTGGTTTGGCCAGCGGAAATATAGTCACGGTACACGTTCTAAAAAACATTCTACGTTGTGTCGGTTTCTGCCTTTATATTCTTCATTTTATTTGTGAAGCCGATTAGATCACTA
Organism: Micromussa lordhowensis; assembly: GCA_964020085.1. Lineage (NCBI taxonomy): Eukaryota > Metazoa > Cnidaria > Anthozoa > Scleractinia > Lobophylliidae > Micromussa > Micromussa lordhowensis. The sequence continues at coordinate 43,279,197 of OZ026596.1, forward strand.
TTGATCCAACGTATACGAGCAGGATCATCGTTCCGGTTGCTTGCTTTTAAAACATTTTCTAGTATAAAGACAGGCACAAGACGTATCATACGTCTAGACGAACTATCTCTCGTAGTGCGTCGTTCAAGACGCAATTCGAGTCATGCACGACCTAAAAATGAAACAACATTCATGTCCCAGAAAATTGCCCAACCTCCCCCCCCCCCTCTCCCTCAGAACAATAATGGTCCACCCTTATGCGAAAGTGACGAGGGATTTGAAGAAGGTAGCACTGACGTTTTCAAATTATCACGAGATATGACACTCACTTCCACTACCACTCCACTCATTGTGCACTAAAAATTTAGACAATTCCTGGCGTAAATAATACTAGTACTCCACAAACAAATCATTTGCTACCTATATACAAATGTATATGCCAATACATAGTCTAAATGTGTTTATTTTCAGAGTTTCTGAGCAGAACAACATCGGAATCAGATCCAAGTAGCTTGATGTTGCTACAGAAGTTAAAGCACTTTACTGGTTTCCTTCAAGTAAGTAGCTCGGTGGGAAAACACGTGGCCACTTCTGAGCGCGGGAAAACATAAAACTTGTGGCAAGCGGGGAGAAAACTGCGGGAATCAAATTATCATGGGTTCTTAGTTTTGCACCAAAACTTGCATGATCCGCTTAATACTTAACCTGTTTTCTCGTCAAAAGCAAATTAGTAGCGAAAACCCTGTGAAAGTTCCTCAACCGACCTCTAGTTACCGATGGAATCATGTTACTGGATCGGTTACCACGTCCGCACTACCCCGGAAGAATTTGAAAACGCAGCTTTATTCCTACGGTAACTGGCCTATCGTCCACACTAATCCGTCACGAAAACGGAGCTTTTTGAAAACGCTCTTCAAATAGGAGAGAAGTTTGAAAACGCTGGCTTTGCGTCTTCCTATGGACGGAAAACATTTTGAAAACGGAGCCTTTCGAAAACGATGGCGTCACGATAAATTCCGGCAAAATGACCGTTGATTGTTTCGTTTTCAAATCCCTCCGGCGTAGTATGGACAGAACCTTATGTACAGTGGAATTCACGTTGTGCTGAGATGGTATAGTAGTAATTGGTTTGTTCAGTTTTTGTCCATACCGTACAATAACATCCTGTAATTCCTTTGTCAAGGAATCTGTCCCAGCCGTTGAGGCATTCTTGGTTCGATATCTGTTTATCTGGAATGGACTGGACTTCAGGCCATTGGTTCTTCACCTTATCACCCACCTGAGTCTGTGGCCATTTCAGCGTGAGTTGAAGCTATTAAATTAGATTGCTTTAGAGCGCTTTTCATTCAAGTGTCGTAAAACCAAGACCAAAGTATTCTCTGACCATTTGTAACACAAGAAAGAAGACAACTATTCTCAAAAACACTTTATATGCCATCAGACTCGAACATAACTTGCGACTCTACTACAAGCACGTTTTTACACCGAGCTACAGCGCATGTCCGAACTAAGTCGGGCTCAGGCCCTACGCTTCACATTCACAACAGACGCAGGTAATCCAGTGGCCGAGTGAGTCACGATTGGTTTTGGTTTTACCTCTGATTGGATGAAAAAGTGGCGCGAACTTTTTAAGCCAATCGTGCAGCATAGTTGATGCAAAATCATTACTTCTCGACACACTTGAAGACCACTCTAAAGAAATTGAATAATATTTAGATTTAGAAAATAACCCAAAGCAAATACGCACGCTGATTGGTTTAAAACCGTGTTTCTACTTAACAATTAGATTATGAGCTCGAGATTTCTATCGCGTGATAGTTGACGAGGGCGCAGCCCGAGTCAGCTATCGCGCGATAGAAATCGAGACCGAATAATCTAATTGTTTTAGTATACATCAAGAGAAAATAACGGGACAGAGAGGGAAGCTCAGGGCGTTGGCCGGGATATGTCATGTCTACGAAAGTTATTTTTAACCCAGCGGAAGTCTGTTTTCCGAGACGTCCGCATGTAGTCTTGCCTCGCTCTCAGGTTGTTAGTGACACTTCGTCCGCCATTACATGAAATCTTTGCTTTTCTTTCAAACATCTGACCGAGGTTGTCGTGCATGCGGACGTCTCGGAAGACAGACTTCCGCTAGAACAAAGACTTCCGCTCGTCTAAAAATAACTTTCGTGGACATGACATATCCCAAGGGCTGTACCGGGAGCCTCCCTCTCTGTCCCCTCATTTTCTCTTGTATACATCTACTAGTCGTTCAAAACTTAATCTAAATCCTCGTCTCAACACTTCGAAAACGCCAAGAAACGGCCGTCATTTTGTTAACAAGTGCACACTGTTACGCTACTCACTATCTATCACAGAATAGATAGTGAGTAGCGTAGCCAATCAGAGAACGGCCTTCGTGATAGAACGCTAGTAGATTTATACTAAAACTCGATAGAAACACAGAACTAGCACGAGCTGTTGACGTAATGAGGGCGCGAACAAAGAGAATTTACATTTTGATGATCGACGTAATCAAGTTGTTTTTCTTTTCCTTCGTCGCGGTATTTTCTAAAAGAAATAGAAAGCATGTTCTCCGTGTTCCTATCGAGTTATAGAAACACTCGTGAAAGTTTGGGAGAACTCGAAAACGCTTTGGAAACACTCGCCTGCGGCTCGTGTTCCTACAGCATTTCTCGTTCTCCCAAACTTTCACTCGTGTTTCTATTTAACAATTAGATTATGAGCTCGAGATTTCTATCGCGTGATAGTTGACGAGGGCGCAGCCCGAGTCAACTATCGCGCGATAGAAATCGAGAGCGAATAATCTAATTGTTTTAGTATAAATCTACTAGTCGTTCAAAACTTAATCTAAATCCTCTTTTCAACACTTCGAAAACGCCAAGAAACGGCCGTCATTTTGTTAACAAGTGCACACTGTTACGCTACTCACTATCTATCACAGAATAGAACGTGAGTAGCGTAGCCAATCAGAGGACGTCATTCGTGATAGAACGCTAGTAGATTTATACTAATACTCGATAGAAACACGAGCATTCAACTCACGATATGGTCTCGTGATACTGGTCAGCGGATACTTTGTTGACAGGTATCAATTCACCATAACCTGGATGTCCAATATCAACCAAGGCGTGTTAACCTATTAGCTGGAGTATGGCCGCCATCTTGCTCGACTCAGTCGTCGTCGTTGCCGTTTTGCGTACGCGCCTACGAGCTATACCGCTAGCCATGATAACCATGAGAAAATCAATTCATGGGTTTCCTTTGCTTTCCTATATGGGTATGGGTCTCCGTCCTTTCGACCCTTCCGGCTACCGGAGCTCCGCTACACCTTATTAAGAAAGAGTGTGCACGATTTTCAGAAGTCAGTCTAACTTGGTTGTCGTTGTTTTTCAGGTTTAAATGATTTAGTTCTCGAACCGCTAAGAAAGCTTTTCTTTTCCTCGCCAGTGTACGTGAAGGTGAGTCAAATATTGTGCTCTCTTTTTCAAGTCTGTCACAGCTGGTGCGAGTGCGGGGTCTGTAAAGCCCTGATCAAGTTTCGCAATTTTCCTCGCAAGTACACGCAAGTCGCAAAAAAAAAAACATATCAAGGCTACATACCCTGTGTTTTATTGGCTAATTGTTTGCTATGACAGCAAATGGACATCACTCATCTTGCGTTGACTTGGGTGGCCAAACGGTAGACGTAGACTTGGGTACAAATTTGATCTCGACCCAAAGTGAGTGCATGTCAACGCAAGAGCACGCAAGGCCTGGCCAAATGGAGTCGTAAGTAGACTCAAGTTTTCATCTTGCTTCCACTTGCGAGTCCGTTTGGCCAGAGCTTGGCAGGGCTTACAATCGCTTTCAGTGTTACGTGGATAGGCGACATGTTTCGACAATCTTTCGACATGCTATGTAACCTGGCCTGTGTCACAAACGCGAGCACAACGGACTTCTTTACTGTCGAACCCGACTTTTAGTCGTGAAAGATGGATTTATTTGCCGTCAATATAAGGTTACGAGTATCAAGAAGTCATTCTGTGAGATATTATCGACTATTTTGAATATTTACATCTTTCGAATATTAAAAGTGGTTAGGGGTAGCGGCCCAATTCTACCGGAAGTCCCTGTTGAGAGCCGATCGACAGCACTCGAATCGTTTGATTTATTCCGTAAATCGGGAAACATACAAAGTCCACAATCTTCTTCAGACATTTCAGGTCAGTAATTATAACTATTATTTGGCTAGCTCAGCGAGCGCGCAAGATGAATCAAATCCTGCACTGTGATTGGCTACCCGAGCGGGCAAGATGGAGCCATCTTGCCCGCTCGGGATACCCGTTTTGTCCCGCAAGAAAAATTTCCCCGAAAGCCATATAATAAATCCTTTATTGACCAAGCTTGTTTGGTCAAGATGGCTTGATGTTGGCCTCGTTCTTTTTTTGCGTGTTTATGGACCTCGACTCCGTCTCGGTCCATAAACACGCAAAAAAAGAACTCGGCCAACATCAAGCCATCTTGACCTCACACTTGGTCGATAACCCATACTTATTTGTCATTTCTTCCTCTAATAACCGGAAAAATTGCCAGTTTGACAGTTAAACGGCATTTCAGCCGTTTACATTTAACATAGCATGTCGAAAGATCTTGCCTGTGCACGTAACACTGAAAGCGGGTGTTACGTCCTGAGGGCGACGAAGCCACGAAGAACATGGAGAATAGAGATCTCCCGCCAGCTACGCAGGCTATTAGCTCACCTTTTGTTACTCTTTACAGTTTCACTGAGCATTATGGCGATCGTCATGAATATCGTCCGATTTTATTGTTTCCACAGTGTCAAGTAATGTACTGCTTCACCGAACTGCTGAGGAATTTCCTAGCTGTCGAGTTGCCGAGGCAACAAGAATTACTTCAGGAGGAGCGCTCTCAAAGAGCACGTGACCTGGCAAGGTGACGTATTTTTAAAATTACTGTGGCGTGTGTTGTACATAGGTGTGGATTGTGTGAAGCGTGGAACACACGACAAAAAAAGAAAACATAAAAGTCATATGCAAGTATCAGAGTGTATTATTCATTATCATGGATCCATTCTTCGCTTGGGACCAAAAACGTTAGCAGGAGTTCGTTATTTCGACGTTCGTTGGTTACGTGATTTTACCGTTACACGGTTAGCTTACACCTATTCTCACCTGTTCTCGCCTGCCTTAAGGCTATGTGTAGCTGATGCCTGAAACTGATGTATATTTGGTTGTTGATTTGCTATAAATGCTCCTAGGGCTTGAATTTCCACACGATCGAGCAATCACCGGTAATTTTACCTTTATTGGGAAAAGCGAACGAGTTTGTTAATCGGCGATCTCTAAGTACTTTATCTCCTGGGCAATGTAATCTTTATTTCAATTAAGAGATTATAAAGTTTCAAGGCAATGGTTGTTCAGAAAGAATCCTTAGACATCAATGAACAAGACAGTCAAGTTGAGAACCAAACTTAGAAAAAATGAAAGAAACTTCTTGTCAACTTTCTTTTGTGTCGTTTCCGATCGTTGTGTTTAATATTGTGTAATATCTTCTTCGTTTTCTTGGTTTCAGCGTGTCGTTATTTAATGAGGACGAAGTTGACCCTTTCGATCCGCTCAAGACCATCTATGATTTCATCCAGTTTGTGGACAGAATTTGTGTTATATCGCTTCAGGTGGGTCCACTTTTATCGTGTACTTCGTTCTTCTCCATCTGCATACAAGCCAAGTGGCCCATCAGGCCGGAGCTTAACCCGGTTTCAGTAGCATGAAGCGACTAGGAGTATTTCTACTCCCCCCTGGATGGGATGCTAGTCCATTGTAGGGTTACCTCCAGCATTAAGTTCGCCGGTACCCATTCATACACCTGTCGGATGGAGAGAGGCACTGTGAGAGTAAAGCTTCTTGCCCAAGAACACAACACAATGTCCCCGGCCAGGGCTCGAATCCAGACCGCTCGATCCAGAGACGAGCAGAGTAACCATGAGGCGACGAATTCTTTCATACATGATGATACATACATACATACTTTATTGACTTCCCCTAAGAGGCTTTTCAAAGACAATAACTTGAATTTAAATAAGTACAACAATAAAAATAAGATGACAAAATCTACTTTAAGGATCCTAAAAAAAATTATTTCATGCTGCTCTTAAAACAGACTGCCATTGAGATAAGCTCTGTACTCGTTGCTTATGTTTGCAATCCACTTTAATAAGCTTCTGTTCATTCGTTTGCTTTTGTTTTTATTGAAGGTCGAAGAAGACCACGCGTTATTGCAGCATTGGGTTTTGAATTTTTTTGAACTGGTGAGTTTGGTAGCTGCGATGAAATCTTAACCTCTCCCTACTATATTATTACAAATCCAACAGCAGTGTCATGAGAATTAGTTCTAAAGTGGATTACCGTGAATTGTCACTTATAAGCCCCCCAACTATAAAGCCCCCCCCCGATTATAGGCCGATCTGCCTGTAAACCAAAAAATACATCCTGTTATACCCCCCCCCCCCCCGATATAAGTTCTTCCTCTAGCTTAGATTGTTTTGAATTTGTTATTATGTTGTTTTACTGAAGTAAAGCAAATACTAGCCTGCGAAAACAGTCGTCCTTCTTCGCTCCCGGCCTGAGTGGCACCACTCGGGCCGGGAGCGAAGAAGGACGGCTGTTTTCGCAGGCTAAGCAAATACCAGTAAATGAAAAACCTATTTAGATCAACATGTGCAGCTATATGAATAAAGGGGCAAGTTTCTAAAGAAACTGTGGTGCTGCGTCGGTGGGGAGTATTACAAGATAATTTGGTTTTATCAGCCGAGTTGATAATGTGAATTGGCCACCGTAAAGAGATTCGAAAGCTACGGTGGCCAATTCACATTATCAACTCAGTTGAT
>OZ026596.1:43291067-43321067 GCA_964020085.1 Micromussa lordhowensis
CCTTGTTCGCGTGCAGGGGACCGGCGATCAAACGTTCTAACCGGTCAATTTCATCCTTGATGATTCCACCACCGTAAGACATCACGCGCGCCATGACAGTAAAGTAAAAATTGGCTTCGGTCTGGAACTCATGATTGAGGGTTTTGAGTTTAGCTTCTCTCATGATCTCTGTTCGCCTGTGGTACTCCTTCATGAACTGTACGGCTAGTTCGTTGAAGTCGTCAAGAAGGCCAGCCTATGAAAAAAACGCAAATTCACGTAGAGCATTGCATCTCAGAGGTTTGATGACTGTTCAATGCTTCATTTCAATATAGCGTCCCCTTCCATTATTATTCAGAGCTTTCATGACATTGTAAATCTCCTCCATAGGTTTGAAGAGCAGGCTTAATAAAACTTTCAGAATTTTTTTGATGATTCTTGAACGTTTTTAAAGGGAGGGAAATGATGGGGAAAGTGGATGCTCCAAGAACTCTTTAGCTAGTCTATGAGGCTGTTAATAAAATGTCTTCGACGATTTTCAAATTTCCGACTTCACTGCCGATCATCTGACCATTTAGATTCCAGTGTGACATTTTAGTGGAACTCGAGAATTTTAACTGACGATAAGATACCAGCGTGCTGTGTCCCCTTATTAATATGGGTTTCTCCCAGGCTACACGGTTTGACACTTTAAAAAAGTTTTATTATTATTATCCTTGTAGTTTTAAAAAAATCCTTCTTATCTCGCAATCCTCTTTCAATTTTGATCGATGTAAATTGTTTAATTACGTGAAAACTACATGATACATCATGGTCCTAATGCCAGATTCCCTGACTGAACAGGTTTGACTAGAGCGCAATTTCAGGGTATCAAAACTCACCTTTTCGTTAAGTCTTCCTCGCATCTCTCTTTGTGTGCCACAGAGCGAATTCATGAACGTGGTCATATTTCTCTCGCTGTAGCTTTCCTGATAAGCGCCTGGCTCGTACACCACGCCATCTTTGTTGTGCTGAGAGTACACCTTAAACGTGGGATAGTGCGGGATGGTTTGCTCAATGCAGATCTGTGGCTCCGTGTCGCAGTTGAGCCGTCCAATAAGGCAGTTTGGCTCGTTTCGGAATGTGATGCCGACGTCATGAATTGTGTTTTGTAAACTGTTACAAAGATCGCAGTTTCCATTGTAGTACATGACCATGATGCTTCGCGCCCTGTCCTTGACGATGCGTTCAAAGTTGGACGAGCTCAGGTCGATCACTGGAGTCATGAAGATATCCGTGTTGAGATGGAGAAAGGATTTCGATTGTATAAAACGGATCATGTCTTCAGCAAGGTGGCCACTGCTGTAACTGGAAAATGTAATTCAGCAGGGTTTAATACAACACCATGAATAAATCTTTGCTTCATGGCTTAACCAGTTATCGATTTCGAGAGAACATTGCACTAAACCCTGGATTAAACACAGGAATGATTTAACTTACGGGTTTAAGTGCTGCCTGAAAGTAATATATCAAACACGAGAGACAGTGTGTCATCAGGATATCCAAACATTGAGAGAGAGTTGAAGATACGACGCGCGGTGGAGTATTTTTGACGAAATTGATAGCCATTGAAACACTGTCTCGAGTGCTTGATATATCTTCTCAGTCGAAACAAAAGCTAAGGAGTGAACGGAGAAGTAAAATCTTCAAAATCTATGCTGATTAAAACCGGGTATCCAAACTTCCTTTGACGGTTGTGAGTTTCTTTGTTTTAACTTGATGAATTATTAACGAGTTCGAGAATAGTTTATCAAAAGAAAAAATGATTCAGAATCTCTCCTACGTTTTTTTTTTTAATAAAATGTTTTTGAATTTTTATTTTTTGGTACGGATAACAAATAAATCGCAATACCGGAAAGAGGAAATTGAAATTGAACTATTCATGTTAACGATAATCATTTGCTGACTCTAGTGGCTGATCATTTCTGTAACTGAAATAGGCTGATTCTGTTAAAAAGTACCGTTTATTCATTCAGGACTATTTTTTCCTTAGAAAAAGTTAAGTTTTCTTTATAATCAATCAGATCACGAAATTTAAGTGAGTCAATGAAAGAGCAAACTTAACCGATTTCTAGAATGCAAAATGTTCCATTTCGTATTGGAAGCGTGCAACGAAACAGTTCTTCCGTGAATTCAAGTTTCCAGAGTTGAAGCAAGGTTTTCAATTTGATTATTAAATCGTCGTTCTATGGTAAACAGAGATTTGCTTTCTGCATAGGAATAATAAAATAATAAAACTTTCTACATCACGGTCGTAGCTAGAAAAAATATTGACTGAGGCAATGTCCATGGTTAAGTTCTCTTCCTAGATATTAAGAGCGTTTGTGATGACTATAAACAGCAAAAATAAAAAACTGACTGAGGCAGGTGTCTCGGTTTGCTTGTTACTAACTATGGCCTTATACTTACGTCTCTTCTGTAACGCTTCCTTTAATGAAATAGCGATAGGATGGATATTGATCAATCCAGAAACGTGTGGCCAGCTTGATTTCTTCATACGCGTTCACCTTTGCAATCACCACATCATCTCGGTCAGCAAACGCTTTTCCCACTTCTTCAAGACGGTCCAGAATTGTCTGACATTGGTCGTGCCATGCGGCGTAGAAAAACACGAATGCAAACCTTTCGCCGTCAACGTATTGGTCAAAATTAACGAGAGTAAGTTCCTTGACTTTAGATTTGTACAGCGCCGTAACAAATGTAAGGTTTAAAACGACGATCGCAAAAATACAACGGACTTGCATTTTCCCCGGCGGAAAGATAATGCGCTATATTAATGGTTGGAAAGTTTTGTGCAGTTTGGAAGCGCTTAACAAAACAGCTGTTACGCTTTTTTTCTTTCGTAGGCTATAAATTGCGTCGATGTAACAAAGTATTTGAAGGTTTTGATTCACCAGCAGGTATCCGGTTGAACTAGGACAGCGTCAGTCTTTACAGAATGATCAATCCTTGGTTTTATCGAAGGTTTAGTGATTCCTTCAGATTACGTGTTAGTCTTAGAAAGAGAATTAACTGTCCACTAAAAATTACACGTGTAGTGAAAACTGATTACATATTCATTAGAATGCAGTAAACTCTAACAGCTAATTAAACATCCTAATTTGGACACGTCACATTTTAGCTTTCGAATCCTTTAAATCATTGACTGAAAACCCCAGAACTTTTTTCGTAAAGTTGTTGCAGTTTCTTGCTTTTTCCTCGCTGTTTTAATTTAGACCTTCTGAGAAAATAAAGTAATGAAGTGAAAAGCTGCCTAAATTTTCATTTCCAAGCTCAAATCGTAACTATTTTAATAGTTATGATTATACGGTGGCCCACAAGTGCACACCGAATTTAAATCACTCACACCGAATTCAAATTACTCACACCGAATTCAAATCACTCACACCGAATTCAAATCACTCACACCGAATTCAAATCACTCACACTAAATTTAAAATAGTCAAACGCGAATTCAAATCACTCACACCGAATTCAAATCACTAACACTAAATTTAAAATAGTCACACCGAATTCAAATCACTCACACCGAATTCAAATCACTCACACTAAATTTAAAATAGTCACACCGAATTCAAATCACTCACACCGAATTCAAATCACTCACATCGAATTCAAATCACTCACACCGAATTCAAATCACTCGAAATCCCAGATTGGTCAGCGGCTGAGCTCATTGCGCAGTAGGTACGTCATGTATGGGGACATATATTGTACCGAAACGTATTTCATAGATGTCTTCATTTATACTTGAGGTTCTTGACCTACTTGGGCTGCTTGCCTTACTTGAGGTGCTTTGCTAACTTGACATGCTTTCCTTACTTGAGGTGCTTGACTTACTTCAGATGCTTTTCTTACTTGAGGTTCTTTGGTTACTTGAGGTGCTTTGCTTACTTGAGGCGCTTAGGTTACTTGAGGTGCTTGACTTACTTGACGTGCTTTGCTTACTTGAGGTGCTTTGGTTACTTGAGGTGCTTTGCTTACTTGAGGTGCTTTGCTTACTTGAGCTAGTAAAGGACGATGACTATATTCAATTCTCAAGATAATTACTCCCACCCTTAGGCGCACTTTTGAGATATGGTTTGTACGTTTCTACGTCGCCTATTTTACAATCCAACCCATTAAAACAATGCTGCTCTACAAAAAAATAATCGGGATAAATCAAGAGGTGTTTTCCCAAGTTAATTTAACGAATTGAAAAGATTTTCTAAAGGAACTTTGTAGTTTAATTATCCATGTTAAAGCACCTCGAGTAAGTCAAGTACCTCAAGTAACCAAGCACCTCAAGTTATGAAAGTGCCTCAAGTAAGTCAAACACCTCAAGTAACCAAAGGACCTCAAGTAACCAAAGCACCTCAAGTAAGCAAAGCACCTCGAGTAAGTCAAGCACCTCAAGTAAGTCAAGTACCTCTAGTAACCAAAGAACCTCAGGTAAGCAAAGCACCTCAAGTAAGAAAAGCATTTGAAGTAAGTCAAGCACCTCAAGTAAGGAAAGCATTTCAAGTTAGCAAAGCACCTCAAGTAAGGCAAGCAGCCCAAGTAGGTCAAGAACCTCAAGTAATGAAGACATCTATGAAATACGTTTCGGTACAATATATGTCCCCATACATGACGTACCTACTGCGTAATGAGCTCAGCCGCTGACCAATCTGGGATTCGAGTGATTTGAATTCGGTGTGAGTGATTTGAATTCGATGTGAGTGATTTGAATTCGGTGTGAGTGATTTGAATTCGGTGTGACTATTTTAAATTTAGTGTGAGTGATTTGAATTCGGTGTGACTATTTTAAATTTAGTGTTAGTGATTTGAATTCGGTGTGAGTGATTTGAATTCGCGTTTGACTATTTTAAATTTAGTGTGAGTGATTTGAATTCGGTGTGAGTGATTTGAATTCTGTGTGAGTGATTTGAATTCGGTGTGAGTAATTTGAATTCGGTGTGAGTGATTTAAATTCGGTGTGCACTTGTGGGCCACCGTATTACTAAAATAAATAAATCTGATTAAAATAAAGAAATAGATACAACTGGCATACATTTCTTTCAGTGTTTAGTTCAGAGAATTTAGTGGTAAATCAAGACCATATCCCGCAGCTGATTATTTTCTCAACTTTTGTAAAATCCCGATTGGAATTGTATTATATATTATAAGGAGAAATCGCGTTTTTGGATCACTCACCCGACCAAATAAAATTGCGAATCGCGAAAACTTTAAGTAAAACAGAATTGCCGTCTAATTTCACTTTATTTCGCAGTAATGTATATCTTCAAGATCTAAAAAAAAAAAGAACTGAACTCAAATGAACAATTTTTTCTCGCAAATCATGACTGAACGCTAAAACGCTGAACTAATAAAAATTCATTATTTCCCCAGCTGTGTTGACCCATCGCCTCGTACAGCGTTTTTGAAATGACTCATGAATTGTAAATTTCAATTAATCAGTGTTCATCGTACTAAAGAAATTCTACCAAAGCAGCCTTAGAATTGAAGCATTTTCCGTTAATTCAGTGGATCCAAAGTTTGTGATGTACCAGTCACCTACAACTAACCAGCCAAACCAGTTAAACGGGTACAGTCCTGTTCCAGTGTATCCGGTTTATGGCGAGATTCCAGTGGATGTGTGCTGTCCTTACTGTCAGACCAGAGTGTTCACCGTTACCACAAAGGAAGATGGCAACTTGACTTACTTCTCAGCCAGTCTACTCTGTTTTATGGGGTATGAAAGTTGAAGAAATTGTGCTTAAAAAATAGCCATTTAACAAAGCGTTACACGGTAATGAGGTGTACTATGTAATCAATTTTAAGGGTTAAGGCGTCGTCCACACTTGAAAACGGTGTTTCACTTTGAAAACGCATCAAAAGTTTTCCGTCCACACTGATTACGCTGAAGAAATTTGAAAACGGTATTTTCACTTAGAAAACGAATCATATGCTTTCCGTCCACACCGCACCAAAGAAATTTGAAAACGGTGTTTTCACGTCGGAGAAATTTAACAACGCAACAATCAGTAGCCTGCGTCAGATGCTACCTACCGCGGTTTACTCGCGGGTAAATTTCTGTCGGCGACGCAGGCTAAGCAATCAGCGCCATTTTGGATTTGAGTTCAAAGAAAACACGGTCAGTGAAATCACGTTGATAATTATCGCCGGGAAACGTCATCGTCTTCGAAAAGCTCCGTTTTCAAAACTATTTTCCGTCCACACTAAAACGCAAAGCCGGCGTTTTCAAATAAATCCGGCTAAAAGAGCGTTTAGGAAAAGCTTCGTTTTCGTGACGGATTAGTGTGGACAGTAGGCCTAACCGTAAAAATAAAGCTGCGTTTTGAAATTTCTCCGGCGTAGTGTGGACAACGTTTAACAACCGTGAAATGATTTTTACTGGACAAGAAACGAACGGTTAAATTTTCTAGTAAAATCCACTTTTCCAAGAGTGTTTTCTATTTCTTGAATTCTTCTAAGTTTCTTTAGCAGGCTTTCTCCTGTTTGGTATCACAAGGTAATCCAGTGGTTTTGGAAAGCCTGGGAATTTTGTTTCATTTCCTAAGGGGAAAAGTACTAAAACAATTTTTAAACGTTGGAGTACAGTAATTAGAAAATCTAAATTATTGAAGTATTCTTTTGAAGAACAAGGGAATCCTAGATATTTTAAATTATCCCCCGAGAAAAAAGACGCACCCCCTGGAACAATAAGTTGGCTTAATTTATTTGAATCAGTTATGTCTACCCTAAAACTCATTTATTCTTATATAACTCCACGTGTTTTATATTCTTTGTCAGGTGTTGGCTGGGATGTTGTCTAATTCCTTTTTGCGTTGATTCATGTAAGGACGTCATCCACACTTGTCCAAACTGCAGAGCACCGGTGAGAAAATTCAACAGGCTCTGTTGACAGATGCGGGGATGCGAGCTTAGACATCAGCGACTGCAAAGTTTGACCCCAACCACCAGAAGAAATGCAGTATTTAGAAGAGATCTGAACGAAGTGCTCATGTACAGTATACTGAGGCTATCTCCCTTGTCTTTTTAGACAGACAACTGCCAATATGAATAAAGAAAATCGTCCAGTTGTAAATATAGTATTGATGCACCTCACAGTTCTCAGTACTAAGGGTGCGTTCCTTTGGTGTGATCCGGATTGCCATGCGTGTCTTCCAATCTCAGGGTGCGCTCCTTTGGGGTATTCAGGATCAGTGATCCAAGATCACACTCTGGTCACGGATTCATCTGCTCCTTTGATGTACCATGATCCGAGTGAATACTTGAATACTTTTTTTTTACCCTCGGATTGTAGAGTAGCTATATCTCCGAGCATTTCCCACCCCAACCCTCAGTGTAACAACAAAGGTCAGACCACAACACCGGGAACGTCATGCCCGACTCTTTTCGATAAGCGCGGTGGTTCTTTTACGTCCCCTGCTAACAGTAACATCGAAGATGCTGGAGACGGGGCCTACGGTTTATAGTCCTTATCTGAGAAGACCTGAAGACCAGATATAATTACAAAGGCAGCACGTTCTCCTCAGTTATTTTGAGACCCTGAGTGTCGGTCCGGTCTGGGGCTCGAACCCTCGACCTCCCACACTGCAGTCCGGCGTTCTACCGACTGAGCTAACCAGGCGGCGGTTGATCTTGGATCAACCGCCGAGTGATCTTGGATCACTGATCCTGATCACCCCAAACATAGGAGGAGTGCACCCTAAGACATGCATGGAAATCGCAGGGGAGGGATCTTCCATATGAAAATGTTGGGGATGCTTGTCAAAAAATTTGAACTAAACCTAATGAAGACCAATCTTGGCCCTGCTCGAGCTTTATACAACCTTAAACGGAACAGGCACGATTACCAGCTGCTGTTCAGGAAGAGACCCCGTGCTAGTAGACAGGACTTGAGAGACGGGCGGAAATCAGGCCTAAAAACGGAAATAAGAGCGGTTCTTTTATCATTTCTTGTCATCTGAACCTAAAAGATACTTTGACAGCTACAAATAGTCAAATTTTGTGATGATCACCCTAAGTGAGACAAACGAACCTTGATTTATACCCCTAAGCAAGATGACAAGAATCCACAGCTTTATCATATAGGAGTCTCTCCTCCCCCCTCGGGATGAGTTTAGAACTAAAATGCTTAACTCTACGCCACACGCAAGTTTCAAAACAAAATGTTTACGCTCCTGGAGCAAGTTTATTCTCAAATGTTTACATTTCATGTAGCACATTTCTTGGATAATCAAAGAAGACTTAGCGGGACATTTTTAAAATCTGAGACAAGTAACATAGACATCAAAAAGATTTCCGCAAAGACATTCAAGTTACAATAAATATATCTTGCCAAGTCTTTCCTAATCAGTCAGAAAACAAGCGCTTTATTCGGAACATATTGGTAACACTCAAAGTGTTTCCAAACCTTGAGCTCCAGTCAAAATTGTCATGTCAGCAAATGAGTGATGTTGCTTAGCAACCAAGTCGATACTGTGGGCTCAGACAGTCATCGGACAACTTAGGGATTGGTTCTTATTATTGATTTCCTTGATCTTTCATTTCTCAAAGAATCTCAACTAAAAACATCATCATGGTCGAGATAAGTGTCTGATGCATTAACAGGGAGTCCTTTCTTCAGTTTGGCTTTCGTCTTTGCTCTCTCTTGTTCTTCTTTAGCCAACTGCTCATCCCGCTGAGCTTCAAGGATTTCAGCCACTGATACTTCTTGAAGTTCACACTTCGCTTCTTTTTCTTCATCCTTTTACAATATAAGAAAAACACGAAAACATAGTTAAATCACAGCTGTTTTCCGTCTGTGAGGGTCACAGAATCTCCTGCAATTGCCTCTGATTTTGTTTACTTCAAGTAAGTTTAATTTTATGACAGCCATGAGAAAACTCCTTCAACAAATCATAAAAGGATCAGGATACCTTTGGGTCATACTTGCGACCAACAAAGCCCAGAGAACTAGTTGCCGATTGGTCAGCCTGCTTGCTAGGCCAGGTGATGTGTTAGTTTTAGCCTTGAACTTTAATAATCTGGGTTTTACAGTGCTTTGACTCTTTCTATGGATAGTGTAATTGCTGTTGCTTTTCCAAAGTCTTGGACATCACTCTGACTACTAATCTTCACAATGAATCACTTACTATTTCACCAACAAGGACCATATTTTCTCCTCTGACAAGAAAAATTCCTCTGGGAATGTCTCCATACTTTCCTCCAACATGAATTCTTTCAATAGTATCTTGAAGCAAAAGATTGGCTGGAACAAAAATAGAGGATATGTATTCTGTTATACAGAAATATGGCAGATGCATTACAAAATTAGCTAATTTAAACATTCACCATGTGTCAGTAGTGTGTTGGCGAAGTTGTTGGTAGTGTCAGCTACCATGTTGGTAAAGTGTTGGCCGAAGCATTAGTAGTGCATGTGTCACTAGTGTATCTGTGAGCTGACACATTGGAGATTGGATTATTTACCTTTACCAATAACTTGATAAGATGTAACTTGTTGAATCTAAAACAAAAAATTAATTGTTGTCTGGTACCACCTGAACTATAATCTACAGCTATTAAGTTAATTGTTAATTCACTTTAACAAGAAGGAAAAAACGAAGACATCACATCTTCTGTCCACATTCAACACACTTACACTTTCAGCAATAAAAAGTTACTATATAAAAGCTGTATGAAAACTATAAACCATGGTAGTTAACAACTATTCACTGCTAGCCACCGACACCGAGGTGAATAGTTGTTTTAGTTTATACTAAACAGTGAGATAATAACACCAAACACAAATTAATTTGGATGATTTCTTCACTTTTCACGGATGCAAACCGGACGCCATTTAATTTTCTCTCAAGTTGCTCCGAGGTAAATAGCACAGGATATCCAGAGTTTGACGGGCCAATCAGCGTGTGCCATCCACGCTATCCGCTGTTTTAGTATACACTAATTTGAACTACTGCAGTTTATAGTTTTTACACGGCTTTTATTTATTAACCTTTTATTTTTGAAAGTTTAGGTGAATTGAATGCGGACAGAAGATGTGATGTCTTCATGTTATGCTTCTCATTATTCAAACACATTCCTGGCCTTGGGGTGTCAAATTTCCTGGATAATTCACTTTAAACATTAAAATTCATTTCAAATGATCTATAAACAAGGCAAC
This sequence comes from Micromussa lordhowensis, assembly GCA_964020085.1. Taxonomy (NCBI): domain Eukaryota; kingdom Metazoa; phylum Cnidaria; class Anthozoa; order Scleractinia; family Lobophylliidae; genus Micromussa; species Micromussa lordhowensis. The sequence continues at coordinate 43,301,236 of OZ026596.1, forward strand.
TGGACTGGACTCAAACTGGACTTTTTATGGTAGTGTTTGTGCAAAAAGTTTATCATAACAGTGTGGTGGAAATAGCACATGGCTCCACCAAAGCACAGTGGTAACTTTTTAAATCAAGTGCTACATGATCCAGAATGCTTTATAAGTACTAGGATTATGTCAAAGGACCTTCAGTGTGGGTTTCAAAACCCAGCTGTAACACCTAGCTATTTATCAACTTGAAGGGGAAAAAGATAAATAGCGAGTTAGTGAAGCTGAAGTTTTGATAGTTAGCTCCTTGCCAAAGCAAAGTGCCCAAATCAGTATGTTATGCATAAATTTGTATTTCTACAAAAATTTGAAGTTTGATAGATCTTCAGCAACATATGTCATTGCTCCACAGCTCAAGTTCAATTGAGGTGCAAAGAGAAAAGTAGGAACCTCAAGCTGGGACCAACCTATGGCATGAAATCATGCACAGTAGTTTCAAACCTTATCATTCCCTAGTAGAAGTTTGAAAACTTTAGCATTGACTCTGTCTGGTACTGGATTAAGATGGATGTACCCTGAATTGTTATTATGTTGCTTAAGAAAACATTTGAATCTATGAAAGGTCACATATTTGAATTGTGGAGAAAGATATAAAGACATGATTGGTCATTGCACTAGACCACTTTACAGTTATCTGGTCAGTGACCTGTCCTTTAAATGGCAGCGAGGATGGAAGTGAACTTGCTTTGATACAGACCTCACTGCTTTTGTTGTGTAAATCAAGTTGTTCTGGTGCCAACTAGCTGCATTTACATGACAAAAGCAGAGAGACCTTATCAAAGCAAGGTCACCCTCAGCCTCACTGCCATTCAAAGGCCAGGTCACCGAGCAGACCACTGTAATATGGTCTATTACAAACACAAATTAAGCAGCTGTTAAATTAAATCATAAAAAAAAATTCAGGCTTGAATGGTATTGCAGGAGCCATGGGTTTCAAGCCTCAATTTTTTCAGGCTTTAATTTCACAGCTGCTTTAAGTTGTGTATATAATTGCAATGATCAATCATATCTTCGCTACACTCACCAAATTGATCTATAGACCTCAAATATCCAATAAGCGTTCTTCCATCTCGAAGGACAACCATTAGTCTTTCTGTCAATTTTCAATGTAAAAGAGTGTTACCTTCCGCATTGTTATACAAAATACTGGAATATTAATATTTCCGAAAATATAAACTTTAGCTCATAATATATTGAAACTCTTCGTCTCAAGTATAATTTGCCTCAAGATGGCAAAGCTCTCGACTGTTATAACTATAAGCCCCCGGAACGGCACCTTTGCTTTGAAGAACGAGGTAAATAACAATAGTTGCTATTCCTATTCAATAAGATTCAAATAAGTGGCTGGGTATTCTGAAGTTTAGCCGAAAACAACCTAAGCTGTCTAAGCTATATTGACAAATTGCCAATAAAGTAAACCGACGCATTCAGTTCAACGTAGCAAACATTCAAAGCAAAATGAAAAGGTTGAAAATAAAATAAAGAATTACTATCTATCTCCTTGACGAGACTTGCAGTCCCGGGAAGAAAGCTCATTGTGGAACGTTATTGAAGACTTCCACATACAAAGTAAGATATGATTTCTCTTTTCCTACATAAACAAAATTTGTCAGGCGTATCAAAATCTCTCGGGAGGCCTGGTGTTGATAAGATTCGTCACTCCATATATGGAGATCTATCACGTGCACATCGTTCAGTTTACGTGAACAAGCGCATGACGAAAGCGTGACGCGTAACACGTGAAAACTGATCTTCAATGTTGTCATTCGCGATCAAAATACAAAATACGTACACCAGAGTACATCTTCCGTTGATCAAAGACCACCTGGGCAAAGTTCATACGTATACGGTTTATCGATCTGCACGTTTCGTTTTAAGATAGTTGCTATTCAAACAAGAAGTACAACGCTTTGCTCCCAAAATGACTAGTACACACAGAAAGAAGAGCAATTTCTCGCTCTCTTTTTCTGTGTTTGAAGAGCCGCTTCAATTTGCGGTCGTTTTGCTTATGACGGTGTTGTTCATCTTTGGGCATACCATTGGAATCCTCCTCTCGATTTATGTGTTCCTAACACCTATCTATGGATTTATCATCGTTTATTTGGTATGGACGTACTGTTTTGATCTGAAGACGCCAGCAAAAGGAGGAAGACGGTCCGAGACGTTTCGGAAACTGAAGAGTTGGGAATATTTTCGTGACTATTTCCCAGCAAAACTTATAAGGACAAAGCGGCTAGACCCAAAGAGAAACTACATTCTCGGATACCATCCGCATGGAATTATGTGTGCTGGAGCTTGGGCTAACTTTGCGACTGAGGCTACTGGATTCAGCAATCTTTTTCCTGGGATAAAGCCACATCTTCTTACTCTTAAACGTAAGTTCAACATTTTCATTTAATTTTAAAATGGTGGTTAGCAGTAGTAAGCTTATTTTCTTACAGGAAAGACTTGCACATCTTAAACGTAATTTTAAGAGTTTTGTTTGTATTTATACAGCATAATACAAGTGATGTTTTATGTTGGAGACTCCAAGAGGCATTTGATTTACGATTGCCTTTGTGTGTTCTTCTTTTTAGAATGTTAGAAAAAAATTCCCCTTCTCTAATTTTAGGATTTGGCTCACCAAATCCTAAACAGGAAATTAAACTTGATACAGTGTAGGTAGGGGGGATCTTCTGTTTATTTTAGGGCTTCAGTTACATAGATAACCTGTTATCTTTTTTTATGTTGTTTCCAACGTTTACCCTTCTTTTCTCCAAGAGAATAGCTAAATGATGTACTTCCCAGCTGGTAAAGAAGTCCTGCCCAGTGAACTTTGTATGACATTATATAAGCACTAAAGTTTCAAATGGCTTCAAGAGGTTTCACATTATATATTTCACCCCTGACCGGGTACAGCATGGGTGTTCATTGAGCCAAACCAGACAAGTATCACATTTCAAGGCTATGGTCATGAAAAGTTCTAAAATGTTATTTATTATCATGTGAATTTCAGTGATGTTTAAATTTCCATTTTGGCGAGACTTCGTCATGGCTGGGGGTGTATGTGATGTATCCAAAGAGAGCATTCGCCACATAGTTTCAAAGAACGGAACTGGCAACGCAGCAGTGATTGCGATTGGTGGAGCAGCAGAATCTCTTGATGCTCGGCCAGGCTCTTATACTTTGACCCTGAAAAACCGGAAAGGATTTGCTAGGATGGCTTTACAAACAGGGTAAGAATAGTGAATAAATATTTGCTTAAACCTTAATACCTACACTTGTCCCTCCCATGTCACTATTTCATAGCTTTGGACAGAGATCGTGCGATTTAAGCTGAAGCCATGCTGTCAAAGCAGAACTTCAGACTTTAAACTTGGTCTTGTTAGCAGTGCAGGTCATTAGAAATAGGTTGAAGAAAAAAGTTAGAGAGATTATGTCTTACTTAGGCCGATTGGCTTTGTGCCTAATTAGAAATACTGATGACGGAATGATCCCAACCAGTGATACTTGAAACTGATGGTAAAAAGAGTCATGAGGAGGGGGGGGGAGGGTGGGGACAGTGGGAATAGGGTCATGTTGTGTTATCTGTACATAAATAGCTTTTATCGCTTCCAATGTGAATCTCTCAGCATTTCATTCACCCTTGATTTCACCTACAGGCACCTTTCTACTGGCCCTTTCTGAAGTAATGAACATTTTTCTTTTGTTTTCTTTGCAGAGCATATCTTGTTCCAGTATTTTCATTTGGTGAAAATGAACTATTTAATCAAGTCAGTAATCCAAGAGGTTCAAGACTGAGAGCATTTCAAAACAAGTTAATGAAAATCTTGTCTTTTGCTCCTCCACTGTTCTTTGGAAGAGGAATCTTGCCTAGGATAATTGGTATTGTACCCTACAGGAGACCAGTATGTACTGTAGGTAAGTAGTAAACAGGAGTGTTGCTCTAAACGGGAAATATGCATACATTAAAAAATATAGGTGTGACTATTAACCCTTCACCCCCTGAGGCGAACAGCAGTTTTTCCTTAAATCAGCAAATAACGACTCTCTGCCTGTGTACAATATGCCATTTGAAAGCCATTGATCAGCTTATTTAAGAATTGACTTCAGGAGCTATGAAGGAGATACACATTTTGAAAGAAATTGCTTTAAAATGCAAAAATGGAAAACTTAAAAAATGTATCAACTTTCTACTATATTAGGTATACCCCTAAACTAGAGCTTTTTTGCAGCTCTTAGTGCATAGCTTGATATGAAACAAGTCCTGCATTCCATGTGCATCCCAAAAAAGAAACTAAAAACTTCTGGTGGTGGTCAACCATTTCCTCGAGAGGAGGGGATCATAATTTTATGACTTCAGGGAGCAGATCTTTACAAGACAATTTTTTGTGGCAAAAATTCATAGAAATGTATCAAATTGGTAGAATTTAGATTTTGTCATTATCATAGTGAACACTCTTAGCATACAATTTTAATCCTAGGGATAAATGGATTTGGTTAACCTGATTGCATCTTGGTGACACCAAATTCATACCATGTGATGATTGTTACAGTATTTTTTGTCCAGTTTGTCACATGCAAAGGATTGAATGGCAGTATGTAGAAACAGGACAACAAGGATATAACAAAGATATAAACTTGTTAGCCGATTCTGTCTCTTGCAAGTTAGAATCAGAAAGTTGATCAGCACCTGACTTTCCATTGAATTGACTAGATGCTTGTAGTTCCTACATTGTGTAACTTGCCTGCAGCTGGTCCGGTCTGTTGAAGACGAAAAATGTCACAAGATTTTAAATTGATAATCAGCTTCAGAAAATGTGAAGTGATCAAACTTACATAGAATATTTACATCAAGCAAGCATTGCAACCTTCAAGTGTCACTTGTGTCAAAGTCATACCATTTTTTAAAATCCAGGTCTAACCATGAGCCAGAAGAAAGGCTCCTTCCATGCCTATTACGCAGCTGACCTCTTGATCACAAGACCTGTACTCTGCCTACCCCAGTGCACTCACACTTTTCACACAATTAATAAAATTGTTGGTACATTCTTTTCACTTTGATTTTCTTTTGTCTGTAGTTGGTGCCCCAATCCCAGTGAAAAGAGCTGTTGCAAATCCAAGTGCTCAACAAGTAAACAGACTTCACAAGAAATATGTACAAGGGCTTATTAACCTCTTTGATGAGCAGAAACACAGATATGGCCTGCCGAGGAGTGTTAAACTGAGAATCGTGTAGCAGACAAGGATTAATCAGCTTGAATACAGTCCACGAGTGAAGAAAAAAATAGTAGTTTCTTCCAATTAGTATAAAACAAGACCATCATCATGTGGATTGTAACACATACTGCACTACATGCATTTTATTTAAATAATTATTATTTGGGCCATAATTAACACCATACTTGTGGCACAGGTGGCCAGTTCACAACTGACATTAGCTGGCTTAACAAAAAAGCATTCAGCCCTGCAAGGGCAAGTTTAAAGTCCATTTAAGAAAATATTATTTTCAAGTGGTCAGTATGACATGACCCAAAAAATGTCACAATATTTTTAAGTTGCGATGATCTTAAATTGAATTGAATTTCATTACAATTTTCAATGTGGCGTAAAAAAACATGAAATAACTAATGCCACTATCTTATCCAAGCCATACTAGAAGATGAGTGCCGGGAGTCAACTAAGTGTAATAAATATTTCTATTTAGCATTTTCTAATAATTTATTCATCATGTATTGACAAAGAATTTATTGAAGATATTCAAAAAAGTATATCAAAGAGAGTGACCATTAAATTTATTAAACCAATGTTTTATTACAACAAGTTATATTTTGTAATTTCAATTATTTATTTGCAAAGAGAAATATTAAAACCTCAATTTTCTACAGCTGGTGTGGTTTATGGTTTGAGTACTCAAAATTAAAATAAGTACAACCAGTAAAAGTTTGTACTTGTGTTTACCAGTAAGATTCTTAACAGTGCGAATACTTGAACTGCCACTTGGAAAAGAGTTAATCAATCAGAGCATTACCAATAACATTGAAGAATACGAACAATATGTCTTAACAAAATTTTAAAACCCAACAAATTGTTGAGAACCCCTCGACAAACTTTGCCATTTGTTGATTGGTTAGTTTCAATCCTACATTTTGAGCGCTTTTCAAGGGTTTTGATTTAGTTGTGGCAAATGAGTTTTCAAGCTAATTTTTTCGAGCAAGGTTTATTATCGCCCTCAAGTACTGAATCTCTGAGAGTGTATATAACAGGAGTCGATAGTGTTTGTTTCTACGTCAAACAGACCATTTCTTGCCGTCACCAGAGGCTACCAGTCCATTGTTCTCAGTTTAAGTTTTGATTGGTTAGTCTTCTTAGTGGCCGATACGAGTACAAATTTATCCTTACCAGTAATAGTTTGTACACGTGTTTACTAGCTAGATTTCCTCGATACTGGGTAACCCATTGAACGACACAAGGAAAATTTTCGTTAAGGCTCCAGTCTTCACCGGAAGTAGCCAGACCAGTTTCTCCCAAATCCCTGATCAAAACCAAAGAGCTGTCATCAATCGCTCAAAACGTAAAAGATCATCGCGCGAGGTTAACATTCTCATCGCTCGAGCGCAGAGTCTTGCGTGTCGAAATTGTGGCTCTGTGTCGTCACCTTGTTGTTTGGTAACCCGATTGTGTGACGGCTGCGAACACGTGTTTTGAAACATGACACAAACCGGAAGAGGGCTTAGACACTCGTCCGCAGCATTTGGCACGATTATGTTCTTTGAACTCTGAAGACTCTGAACGGGATAGTATTTTGAATACGTGCTTTCTAAAAGCATCTGTACAACTGGAAAGGTTGCTAGTCTCACAAAACAGGATGCCTCTTGTAGAGTTTGCACCGCTCCGCATCCCTCTTCACCGTCGATTGGAAACCGCAGCAGTTGCTCTTTATTATTACTCGTTCTTTTTCGGAGCATTGATTGGTACCTTGATTATTCTCGGCCTGTTTTTCACCTCATACTATCCCATTGCCATTTTGTACCTGAGCTGGGCCTATCTCATCGATGGACGCACTCCGGACCACGGAGGGCGGCGATCAGACTTCGTAAGAAGACTGCGAGTGTGGAAATATTTCAGGGATTACTTTCCCATCACGTTGATCAAAACAGCGGAACTTGACCCGAGCAAGAACTACGTATTTGGCTACCATCCTCACGGTGTTCTGTGCTCGGGGGCCTTCTGTAATTTTGCCACCGAAGCCACGGATTTTAGCGGTATATTTCCTGGAATAACCCCACATTTGTTACCACTTATGGGTGAGTAAATGGTGCATTTTCAAATAGCTTGAGAACGGTAGTTGAAGATATTTCCGGACAAGTTTTCATCACGCATGAGTTCCATCTCCTGTTGGGATCTTTTGGCATATAGCCCTTTTCAAGGTGATTTTTTCAAATTTGCATTACAATGTAATCCAGCGTGGATGCGAGGCAATTTCGGGCTAAAACTACAAAATAGCCCGACATAGGCAATTGCAGAAACGTGAGAGGACTGGGAAAGAGTATGGTTGTTTTCCGTTTGTTTGAAAAACTAAGATATTCAAATGAAAGATCAACTAAATTTGAGAATATTTACCAAGAATAGAAGTATTTAGAGAAGGAAAATGGCAAAATGGTAGCTCTTCAAATATCACCTAAAATAGAGAGTTTGTATGGATTGGGTAGACAAGCCACAAAATTTTAAGGATTTGTATGGAATTTTGCAACTTTTGAGATTCTCCCATTTGAACAATTTCCAACGCTGGAAATTTCAAGGGGAGAGGGTTCTCAAAACCCACAATTTTTGAGGAAACTGAACCAACACTGGAATTTCCAGAGGAACAGAGGGCTTCAAACCAAAAAACCCTCCGTGGGAGTGTGTGTGGATATTTTTTGGAACAACGCAATGATGTTTTCCTTGGTTATTAAAATTTGCTTCATGTTGTTGTGAATTTTCTTTCATTCAAAGCCTTGTTTAAGCCTCCATTATTCCGTGACTACATCATGAGCAGTGGAATGTGTAATGTCACTCGGGAGAGCTGTGAGTACATACTTACCGAGAAGGGACCGGGTAATTCAGTCGTGATTGTGGTGGGAGGGGCTGAGGAGGCATTTGATGCCCACCCTGGAACTTACACCTTAATCCTGAAGCCACGGAAAGGATTTATCAAACTTGCACTACGAACTGGGTGAGTTGCAGACATCTATAACTCTTCATACATCTTGCTTAATACAGTGTCAGACAGAGTGCAGGCAAACCTTGCTTGCTTTTGTCTTTTATGTTACATTGTAGTATGTATGTACTTCCAAGGCCAAGAAAACATTTTTTTTGTGTTTATTTATTTCGTTTTTTGTTATTTATAGCCTTTAGAAACTCATAATACACTCTGTTTTTTTAATTAATAAGAGTGTCTAAATTTTGGAGCTGAGGCTAAACGTTGTTATATACATATATTTTTGCCATTTGAGGCTGAAAACGTTCTTATTAGTAAGATGTTCTTAAATTACATGGTATACACTATTTCAGTGAATCAATGAGGACATGACCAAGAGGCCTATCAAAGTGCATTGCCTGCTGAGATATGGTATCAAGTTGCTTGCTCATATTTGTGTGACTTGCTTGCTCTGATGCCACGTGCGAGATGTCTCACCAACCAACACTAGCTAAATTTGGCTTTACAAAATATAATAATATACAGATTAGCAAAATTAAAACATTCTTAATTGACTCTCAACCTGAGAAATGTTCTTAATACGATGTTAAATTTTGGTTCATCTCAGCCTCAACGTTCTTATGAAAAAGGTTCTGATAAAAAACAGTGTGTAATTTACTGAGGCTTACATATAGATGACGGCAGGGGTAAAACGCCGAATGCACTGTTTGCTTGTGGTTAGTTTCACTCATGTTTGCTTGCGGTTAGCTTATATTTATTGGCCAGGGCCATATGTGCCATCCTTAAAAGCTAACCGCAAGCAAACAAGAGTGAAACTAACTGCAAGCAAATAGTGCATTTGGCATTCTGCGTTCGGCGTTCGGCGTTCGGTGTTTTACCCCTGCCGTATAGGTGCCTCAAGTTTGGCTGTTTAATAATAGTAGCTGCAGTCCTGGTGTATAAAAAACAAGAACTACACTCATGAACATGTTGACTTTGACTAGCTGCAAGATATATATATATATGACATCAAAGGCACTGAAGTCGTCTAAAACTGCTTTTCCACCATTTCATGTTCAACTTATTGTTTCTGTTAATATTTTCCCTCTTTAGAGCCTCTCTCGTTCCAGTGTTTGCCTTTGGTGAAAATGACCTGTTCAACCAAGTGAGCAACCCTCGAGGGTCAAGGCTACGAGAAATTCAACTCAAAATTCAAAAGAAAGTTGCGTTTGCTCCTGTTCTTTTTCATGGACGGGGGATTTTCCAATATACCTTTGGATTACTGCCACACAGGAAACCAGTCAATGTTGTTGGTAAGTTAAAAATAAATAAATAAATATCAGCAGCTAAGAGCCATTATATGTATTGTTTGAGTTAATACTCCTTATAAAAAAATCCAGTAGCTTTATCCCAGGGGGGACTCCAATATAAAAAGGGACGGGGTGCTCGTTGAAAACTTTGAAAAAAAACCCTAAGAGGTACCAATTCATTATCTCCTGTTATATTTTTTCGGCTCAATACCTTAAAAGGTACCGTAAAAGCTCCCGCTGTGAACCTTTCCAAGCTGAACACCCAAAGAGATACCAAAACTAGTTGTTTTTGAACTCTTAAAAGATACAGCAAGCACCTCCGTCCTTTTTATATAGGGTTTCCCCTCAGGAACTTCATCGGCATGCAAATACAATGTTTGCAAAAGGTTGATATTAGCTGTTAGCCTATGCCTGTACATAAATTGCAAGTCTATTATAGTAAGTAATAATGGCATTCAAGTCTCATTATAATGATATGCCTGCCAATTGTCATGCTGGAGGTCCAAAACGTTTATCTCACAAGATCTCTCACAGTCTTACAAGATCTCAGATAGACCAATTTCTTATGCCTACCTGAAAAATTCAAGCTATAAATTTTACAGCCTTAAGTGATATGCTTTAGAAAAATGTGTAAACTAAAACCAATGCAAGAAAAGGAAAGTCTTTGGAAATAATTTCCCCTAAAATTTTTGATGTTAAAAAGGGAAAAGTACATGTACTGACAACCGGCACTGAATGGGGAAACATCAGAAATATTTGGAACGTTTGAAAATCTTGAACATCTGATATAGTTGATCAAAATCTTGCATCATTGACTCGGAAGAAAAAAAGAAACAGCTGGCAGGTGTTTACTCTGGGCATCATATCTCAATACTTATTTTTTTAACTATGTGCTTCGCAGTTGGGGCTCCAATTCCTGTTACAAAAGTGGAAAAACCAACTCCTGAACAACTCGATGATCTTCATGCCATTTACATTGAAAAACTCAAGCAGCTGTTTGAAGACAACAAAGCCAAGTACGATGTTCCTGAGTCGACTGAGTTAATTATTTACTGAAATTTCACTTACGTACAACTCAGTGGTATCAGATTTGCTACTGTTTAAGGACTTGGTTTTATTCATGTGCAATGCATGTACATGTGATGATTCTTCTCTAGTAAACAGTTATTACTTATTACTAAAAGACTTGCATCACCATTGACAAAGTTATAGAATGGCAGTTCAGTTTCTTTTATAATGTAATGCTCATTTCCATTTGAATATGGAAAATGCATTAATGAAGCATTCTTCATCCCAAGAAAGAAACCAAGAATAGCTGATATATAAACTGAGTAGTCATGTTAAAAAGAATAATAAATTATTGATCTCCTTGAATTATTTAATATTACTTTTACAGATATTCATAAATTTCATTACCCAATAAAAAAATATATTGCAGATCTATTTTTATACAAAAGTCTTACTTTATAAATTATACTGTAAAAAATAGATTCTTACATTATCTCTATTGGATAAAAATTTATGTTAATAAACCTTTGAAAAGTTTGTTCTGGTTAGAAAAATATAAAAGAAAGCAGGAGTAGAAAATAATGAGAGCATAATCATATAAGTATGAGTTACTGAAATAAAACAAAGTATAATTTACAATGCGTATCTTTCTATTCCTGCCAACTTTCACGCCTTAGAAGTGAGTGTCATGCCCGCAGATTGAGAACATCGATCTCACACCAGCTCACACTTACGGGCCTAATTCTCATGCCTGGTTGTCTTGTCTTGCCTTGCCTGGCCTTGTCTTCTGAAGACCTCAGACGCTTTGAAAGTTTTCAGATGTCTTCGGGAATCTCCGAAGATGTTTATGTTGTCTTCGAAAAACCGGGCACTTCCATGATAAAATATGTCACACCTATAACTCAGAAAAAGTTGGCAGGTGCATCATTCAGATGAATAGTTGAACTAAGCAAGAACAAGCTTCTTCCCATCTCAACAACCTCTCTCTGTGTGAAATTTTAAGTTTAATTTTTTGGGGACTGTCAGGGAATGGAAGGATTCCTGCAGATGTGAAAACTTGAATGACTTAAGAAAATACTCTCAGGTAGTTACAAGTTTTAAAGTATAGGTGAATGACAACTGGCATGAAGTAGGTTACTGAATAATGATTCCAGTGTCTTTAGGGATGTTGTACTTGTTACAGTTTTCTTGAAACAATCTTTTTAATTCTCTGACATACACAGCATGAAGTTGCTTGATTTGTTCATTGCTTGGACTTGTCACCCTCTCTACATGAATTGGTGAGCCAACTGAGAAAAGAAAAAAAGAAAAAAAAAACAGGTTTAAGACTATTAGTCAGGTCATTAAAGCCCTGGTAAATAAGTTGGTCTGAGTCAGTCTGCAAACACAGACAGACTTTTGACTTTTGTTTCACCCCAGTGGAAAAAAAAATTGGGGGTGTGAAACAAAAGCTGCAAATCTGTCTGTGTTCACAGGCTATCAGTCAGCAAGAAGATACAAAAAGAACAGAAAGTCTACTGCAGTCAATTAATGAGTCCCATGATATATATATATATGGCTTTGACTGTTTGCTTTTTGCTACCTACATCAAATAACCTGCTGCAAGTTCAGCATATTTAACTATTATTCCACAAGCACGCGTTGGATATGAGATGGTAGATAGCCAACGAGGCGCATAGCGCCGAGTTGGCTATAATCATCTCATATCCAACAAGGGTGAGTGGAATAATTGTTTTATTAAAAACGCCCCAAAAATATAGCAAACTAAACTTAAAAAAAATAAAAACGCCTCTAAAAATCACGCGTACGCTTAACGTATTCGTAGAGCATGGTATAATGGCTCATAGCCCATGATGGCTAAGCCAATGAAAACTCTCGAATTGCATTATCCAATGATCCAGTTTTTAATAATTAGTTTTATAGCTAAATATTTATTCCTTATTACATGACTCAGGCAGTCAGAGGGCCAATAACTAAAATCAACCAATCAAAATGTTCTATTGCCGGTCCAATATTCTCTAAGTATTGAAACAGGCATTGTCCCGAATGATCCTGCACTCTTATGAACCAAGCTTGCTCAGGACCGTACTGGGAGAATATCAGCCCGAGGTCTTTTTTGTACGGACCCCGCTGTGCTCGGTCTGTACTGTCAAGACTTCAGTCCAATATTCTCCCAGTACGGCCCTCGCGCTTGGTTAATAAGATATATATATCATACCTACAACAGTAATCGGCTTGTTATAAGGAAGAGCTGGGATGAACTTGTATTTGCCACAAAAAGTGATTACTGTGTTTCTGATGAGAATCTTAAACCATTTTTCCAGCCTTGTGCATCCTGTTTTGTAGCTCTTGAGGTAGTCAAGGCTGGCAGGAATATGAAAACAGTCATTTTGTCCAAATCCAAACACAGGAACCAGGAACGATCTGCATCAAAAAGTAATGTAAGATACATTAACAAGGGCAGGGAAACATTTTTGAAAATCCATTTGCCCAAATGGGCCAGTACACTTTAGTTTTCAGTTGCCCCGACTAAATTTTTACTTGCCTAATAGGCGCACAATGTTCATGCCTTATCAACTACAACATTTACCAAGTGCTGTCTATAATTAACAATTATTCCACAAGCACGCATTGGATATGAGATGGTAGATAGCCAGTGAGGCGCATAGTGCCAAGTTCGCTATAATCATCTCATATCCAACAAGGGCGAGTGGAATAATTGTTTTGTTAAAAACGCTCCAAAAATAGAGCAAACTTAACTTAAAAAAAAAATTAAAATTTTCAAATTGCATTATTCAAATAGCATTATCCAATGATCCAGTTTTTAATAATCAGTGATAGACTATATTAGTGGCTTGTGAACTTTGTTTTGGGTAGAAAAAGTTAATGTATCTAGATGGACAGATTGCTTTTTTTGTACTCTAGTCTTCAAAATGCAGTGATTTCTTGTTGTTGTCATTGTTGTTTCTTTGTGGTTTTGGCACAATTTCTTGTGAAATGCTTTTGTTCTCATCTTACAGTCTTATTAGTTTTGAAAATTTTTTTTTATTGGAAAATAATCGCTAACAAGACTACTGAAGCTTATTTCACTTGCCCACCAGACTTCATTCTCACTTGCCCTGGGCAATGGGACCTGGGTTTTGTCCTGCCTTGATTAACTAATGAACAATTTATTTTGGCATGTCAATCAAACAATCAGGGCTAAATGAATCCAGACTTGTTGATCTGGAGTGCGTCCAGTTACTCGCGTCTGTAGGGGAGAAGTACTGGTTCATTTCTCAAACAGTGGCTGGATGGAATCAAGCTAAACAGTCCTAAATGACTCTTTACAAGTTAACTAAATGTTTGTCCAAACAACTAAAAGTGTGACTCGTACCCTGTCTCTAAAGCCATTCTAATAAACTGTCTTCGTCTGTTCAGAGTTAAGATGTATTCTTTGGAGCTCGAGTCTAGAGACTCTGCAGCGCCTCCAGGGATTAAAGCCAAAGAATGACCTGGCCCCATCTGTGTCAAGACGTATCTACAGCTCTCTAATCCTACATCCACAACCCGAAGCCACAATGCAATCTCTCGTAAAATTGGTGACCATAACATCACTAGAAGAATAGAAGTGCCAAGGGGTCAAAAAATTTTTTCCAGTGGGGAAGGTAATAACATGTTTTACTAGTACTGATTTTGAAAAACCTTACAGGAGTGTCAGTGGGTGACTCCAGAAAATATCCATACCCTACCACGGGCGGCATGAACATTTTAACCCCTCCCCCTTGGCTTCGGAAATTCCAAAATGCTCCACCCCCATGCCCTCCAAATTCAAAAATTGTTAACCCCCCTCCCCTCCGAAATTTCCGATTTATTTTTCAGACCCTTTGGAATTCCTGTTTGACTGCCTAAAGCTTCTAAGATTTTCTTGGACGGAGGAAAAAGCGAAAGTTTCCCCGTTGAACGGGGAAACTTTCGCTTTTTCACCCCCCTCCAAGAAAATATTGCTTACAATTTGTGGTCGAGCAACCAAGCATTAAGGATCAAGAAGTGCTCAAAAGATAGGGCATGGATAAAGATGAGCACTTTTGGAGGTGGCCTCAGATGGGGTAAAATGGGATTTACCCATTTTTTCACTGGGAAATGGAATTTGAGTCAATGGGACTCGGAATCACAAACAATGACCATGGGAAAGGGACTGGGATTTGGGCAAAACAAGGGAAATGGGATTTATACCCCTTTGCCTTTGCCCTTTCCCTTCCCCCTCCTCCCTCCCCCTTCCTCCTCCCTCTTCAGGACCCTCCTATTGTGACCTTTTGTACTACTGTACTTGCAGACCTTATATTTCAGCCGTTCAGTTTTGTTGGTAGGTCATAATATTCCCCTGGAAAATTTATTTAGCAGCTGAGTAAAAGCATTGGAAACAATGATCCCTCACTTACAATAAAATGTTTTAAAAATACATTATATAGCTTTCCAAATTCATCTACAAAAGAAGGTCTTTATTTTGGCTTGTCAGAGCAAAAGAACCGTGGGGTTAGCGTAGTACATTATGGGTAGTACGCCCCCCCCCCACGTGCATAGTACTCACATGAATGTGCTCCAATGTGCGGTGTAATGCCGGGAAACTTATTTTGGAAATCCAGCACTTTGGTCCCAAAACTAATGACCAAACCCTCAGGAATAAAACCATGTGGATGATATCCAAAAATGTAGTTTTTAGAAGGGTCAAGGTCCGCTGTTTTCTCTAGTGAGATAGGATAGTAATCTCGGAAGTATCTGAACACAGCCAGGCCACCTACATAACCAACACCGAGTTTCCTTCCGCCATGTTTGGACTTCTTTTGGTCTACAACCATCCATGCTAAGTACAACGCAGCAATGGGCAAGAACTGAGGACGGAGGTAGAGAAAATACAGTCCGACGGCAGCAAATACATACATTACCCCTGCTATGGTAATCACATACAAGCAAAGAACGCAGCAACCTTGGAGAAGTTTAGAGATGACGTTTTGCAGGGTCATTTTGGTTGTCACGTCTCGTTCGATCCCACTCCACTCCTACTCCTCGGAAAGCAATCTTTGTTCTTGTGACTGACAATCTCGTGCTTTCTGGCCTTCGTGCGATCTCCCTGCGGTACGGCCGGACGTGTCACAAAATAGCTCGCTCGATCCCGTGGTGTACTGGCTGTAACGCAAGCAAGTGCTTTTCAACCCACTTGTGGGAATACATGCGCTCCATGTGAACGTATCGACTACGCTGGAACGATGCACTTGGTTGAAAGCTGGTATATGGGATCAGAGATCACAGCCCAGAGATCATAAGTCATGGGATCAGCCAATTTTGGAAGATCAAAAAAAGGGATTGAGTTTTTTAGATACTTTTTCCGAATGAGAAACTAAAATACTCCATTTTGCAAGTAAAAAAATATTTCCTTTTCAGGGATATTTACCTCTTGAATGCTTCCGTCACGCTATATTCAACAACCTTGTAATGCATAATGAGAAACCTGTAAACAATGCGTTTTTGAAAGTATCCGTTTTCGTCTCAACCAAAACGAACCAAAACATTTTCGACCACATTAGCGTTTTCGTTTGGTTTCTCCTGTCCACACTGATGCGTTTTCAAAAACGCATACTTTTTGATGCCTTTTGCCTATCGTCCACACTAAAACGCCCGAAAACGCTGATGGAAGCAACAGTATTATGACGCTTTTTCGGCACCGTTTTCAAAAGCCTCCGTTTTAACCTATCCACACGAAGCGTTTTCAAAACGATGCATTTTCAAAAGGCTGTACTTTTGAAACCGCTTTCGAAAGCGTCCATTTTCATCGGCGTCTTCTGGCGTTTTAGTATGGACGATAGGCGAAAACGCATCGAATAGTATGCGTTTTCAAATGAAAACACACTAGTGTAGTCGAGGCCTGGAAATTCTTTCAGTGGCTAATTATCTCCTATCATACTCAACAATGACGTTAATCCAAATTCAAACCTCGTGTTTTAATTATTTTTTTAACTAAAATGTCTTTTAACTATTTCATTTTGCCGCATTGTTTTTTCGTGTGTTTTATAGACCTCCTGTGATTTTTGCACCGTTTTTATCCAAGAGAATTTGTGAAAAAGTAGTGTATAATAAACCGAGCATTTTTCAGAACCTGTCCTGTGAAGCATGAGAATTTAAATAATTCCTCAATACGTAAGAAGAAAATGAAGACCTGATACGTGAACGAATGAAAATCTACTTCTAAGACACATACCCCCGTCAAATCTCCTTATGGTATACATAATATTTTGAGTTGGATCAGAGATCAAAATTTGGAACTCAATATTGGGATCAGCTGTGAAAAACATTTCCTGGTTACGACTCTGATATGCTTTTGGCCATTCTGTAACTTGTCTGGAACTAAGCCCAATGTCTTGTTTTAGTCTGGTGAACATCCATGGCTGGTCAGCCCCATGCGTATCTTTCTTTGAACGGTTTTGTTGTTTGTTTTGTCTATGTTCTTTAGCTTTTTAAACATTGTTCTCACTGTAGTAATTTTTCGACAGTCTTGTTGACCTTGGTTAAAACCTCCACGAAAGTTTTAATTTTGTTGTGGCTAGATTGGCTAGATTTTTTTCCCCGGCCGTTGTTGTCATTTGTTTGTCTTTATACTGTGGGTGTATCTAGCGTTTGTCCAAGTCAACTCAGGGAAATCGTTTTTGCTCACACGATAAATAAATTTTCTGCTGGTATTTTAGCGCTTAATGCGAAGTTGTGTTCGGTCGTTTCTTGCTATTTATACTTTGGGGCAGTTTCGTTCGATCTCTCTCGCTTGCAGGCATCCAGCGCGCGCTCGAGCTCCTCTCCATCTCCCACACAGGTTTTTGACACGACAAATCTTTACAAACCCTTCCCCGGTTCCCAGCTTTTATTGCACGTACAAAGTCGCCTAATCTCCGCGCGGAAATAAAATGCCGCGTGCTAATGCCTGAAGCGTTCTAGCGAGATTCCGCGATAATAACTGGGATCAGGGGAAGAATTTTGCAAAGGTTTGTCGTGTCAAAATACATGTGTGGGAGATGGAGGGGAGCTCGAGCGCGCTCTGGATGACTGGATGACGTGTATGGTACCGGGGTAACGGTACGATCGTGTTGCGAAAAGCGATTTAAGAAAAAAAACTTTGCAAAAGTCGCTAAAATTCTCCGACTGTCGCAAAAGTATTCGAAAACAAATTTGGCCAAGTTGTAGAAAAACTTTCGACTTCTTTTTGTGTTTGTTTGGTTTCGTGAAAGCAAGGAAATTTAGAGATTCAAGCGAAGACTGTTATAATCGGTCGTCAAGAGATTATCAAAGTACTTACCTTGATACTCTCTTGCGGTCGTGTAAAATTTTGCAGCAGCACCGAGTTTGTTCGCGCTCAATATTTCGTCGATGCATGAGGTGATCTTTGTCGTATTGGCGCCTCTCTTCGTCATGAAAAAGTATAACCAAGTCTCGTGGACTATTTAACAATTATTCCATGAGCGCGCGCTGGATATGAGTTGGCTATAATCATCTCATATCCAACAAGCGCGAGTGGAATAATTGTTTTATTAAGAACGCCCCCCAAAAATAAAGAACTAGACTACAATGAAAACAAAAAGGCCCAAAAAATCACGCATACGCACGCCATTTTTGTAGATCATGGTATAATGGCTCATATACCATGATGGCTAAGCCAATGAAAAGTCTCGAACTGCATTATCCAATGATCCAGTTTTTAATAATACAGCTTACCCCATAAAACGACTTATAGCATTTGGGAAGGCAATTATTCATAACCTGGGCTCTCTGAAACCCCGGTTCTGGATGAGGCATCCAGCCAAATTTCTTCTCCTTCCAGGCCTTTTGGTCGGCTGGAGGCCTCTGAAATTGAACAGATCCGAACTGCAGTGTCTGCGGGAGACTATGACTGGGTTGGCATCAAGACTATGATTAGGTTGGCATACTCAATGATGGGACTCTGAGTTAGCAAACAGGTGCTGTATTGGACAAATACGTACAATACCATCGTCTGAAGACTCATTCTTTGAAGAAAGATAAATTGATTGAAGTGCAAAGACATATATTAAGCAATTTAACAAACTCGGTAACGCAACAGGAACAGTTTGATAGTGGCAAAGACGTTGTTGAAGCCACTCTTTCATCAGAGAACGAGGATCACAATGAGGTGGACTTTGAATGAGCAGAATTTGGTTCTTCAAGCTCTGAAGAAGAGGAAGAAAGTAATGAGAACGATTATGACAATTCCTCTTGCGTTGTTACCTGTGCAAGATCAGGGAGGAGAGCAACACGCTTTCTGTTATGAACTGCACAAAGTAAAAGTTGATCTCGTTGTATCTTTTAGCGTGGGGAGGGTCATAACTTTTTTGGATAATACAACGGGGAGGGTTACAGCTTTTTCTGCAATAAATTGGCGGAAGGCATAAAGTATGGATGTATTTCGGGACATAATAGTGAGGTCTTACACCTAGTGCTACCCCACATACCGCTGATCGGCAAGTACCTTTGACTCTTCTCAAGGCTCCGGATAAATCTCTATCCAGTGGATAAGTGTTAACAAAACAAACCACGCTATCCGCTGGATGGTGATTTATCCGGTGGAAAGCGTTATCCACCTTTCGAACAACGCGGGCCAGTACTCTAAACGTCGGAGATCAATGGCAATAAAGGACCACAAAGATTGATTATCATTCAAAATAAAACCAAGAAAGGCATTTAGAAGCAGAAAAGCGTCTAAAATTTCAAAGACGTGCGGTTTTCATACATTCAGTATGTTCAAGTAATTTTTTTAATTTCCTGAATCGGCACACAATTCTAAACGACTTATCTAAGTTTATAAGATTTACGTCCGTTTTATACCGTTTCATAATGTAGACTCCATTTGGAGTTTCGGTTCAGTCCTGGTGTACCGGTTCACAAGGGAATAACTTTGTTTAGAAGTCATTGTTTAGCTGTTGTGTATTGTTTGGTCTTATATATCGGCTCTTGTGAACCGATACACGATGACAGAACCGGAGTGTTTAAAGCTTTCGTCAGATTTACCAGATGCCCTTCTTTGGTTGAAATTGAATTTTTAAGTGTAGAAACAATTTTTGCATGACAAATGGTGTGAGAGGGGAAAACGTTACTCTTCTCACAGGACGTCAACAACGTGAATTACAAGTGTCGTTCGGACGTGCCAAATAACTCTAAACGTGCTTCAGAAACGATTGCCACAACAAAGCTCGCATTCCAGATGATTTAGAGAAAGATCATTGAAGCGACGCGTTGAGACGTTAAATAGACACTTTTGAAACCTTGAGAAAACGGTGCGATGTGTAGAG